>JADDOH010002291.1:0-79056 GCA_016648135.1 Agrypnia vestita
ATTCCAACTAGCGTGTAAAGGTCCAAGTCTAACTCTAAAGACGCGTTTCATTGGTCAGATTTGGTGCTAACGCCCGCGTCTGTGATTGGACATCTCGTTAAACAAAATAACATAAAGCCTGCTTTACACGCCCGCGTGCAAAATAATAAAGCTCGTCCGTACTTATTTATCCGGCAAATATTTAATTATAGAGTATTTAACGGTTTGTGAAGCTTCTCTTTATTATAAACTTTAGCAGATAGATATTTTCGTATAATTTTTCAGCAATGTCTATTTGAATAGGCCAATATCGTTACACTATGAAACCTTCCTTTTATTTATTTTCTGAATGATATCAATATTACGATATCATCTATTAGGAATGATAAAAAAAAATAACCCATAAAAACCAAGTTTTTATTATACTCCCTTTCTTTGTAAAATATAACAACAATTAAAGTCGAATTAAAACATATAACATAACACTAAACTTACAGTAATTTAATATATTTCTAAAATGTTAGATGTTTTGAGCTTTGATAAGACACTTCATGCTTTGAAAATTAAATTCTAAAAACATTTGTCAGTCAATTTAGATTTTCGACATTCGTAGTGAAGTACCTATTATGTATACCGACGGAGTAATTCAAATTTAGAAAATATTCCGCGAAGTTATCGGGCCGCCGTTGCTAATCAAACTTTTCTAATGATTCTAATTTGAAAAAAACAATAAAATTTCTGAAAATCCGAAATTATACGATAATTTTTTTTTTAACGAAAATTTGATTGACCTTCTTGATCGTCACCACGAGTCTACTTGCCAAGTTTAAGCTCGATTGGATCACGGGAAAAGGGTCAAAAATCGATCCAAAGTTTTTGTTGACGGCAAGCCGGCAAGCCGGCAAGCAAGCAAGCAGACGCCACAAGTTAATATAAAGTAGTAGTACTGATAAAACTCAAACTAATTCATTTTAGATTTTTGAAGAATTGAGAATATTACCTACTTTAAAAAAATATTCTTAATCTATTAACGTTTGGGTTTCCAATGAGACAAGTTTCGAACCCCCACCTATCTGTCTGAAAAGCTTTTTGCTGTTACATACTTTGATTAAGAAATTTCCTTGGAAACTAAACTGAGGATGGTCACTGCCCTCGAATCGTTCATTGAATTTTTCAACAAAATCTTCGTTTCGTGTAATTTTTTGATGAAAAATGTTAAGAAATAGAAGAATGAATGACGAAAATCAGAAGCAGTATTGGCTTTCAAAGATTATTGACAAAAATTTCCTGATTGAAAAAAGTCTTGAACAATTATTATCCATTTTTTTTTATTTTCTTAAAAGATTAATAATTAATAATTAACATTTTTGTAGAAACTTGCTTAAAATAAGTATTTACAGTTTAAATAACAACTTTTTTTTTAGTTAAAAATAAACAGGTAGCACCCCTAAAATCACTATAGAAAATTTGAAAAAAATGCAGTGTAAGTTTTTAGAGATATGAAAATATATATATAAGAGCGCCTTATTGAAAAAAAATTTAAATTCATAAATTTTTGAAGCACCCTACTATCTATTGGCGTTCATTAAATAGGTATAATTTAAATACAGTACAGCAATAATAATTCTATACTTAAAATGGCCCTTAAAATTTGACAATTTAGCAATCATAGCTCGCGATTATGATTGATAATGAAGGGTAATTATTAGAAAATTTATACTTTAATGAAATATTATATATTATGTTCCAATTGTCCTTTGTACAATGCGCCTTGGAGGGAGAGAAGAGGTTTTTTTATTGTGTGGACATCTCGCCGTCCGGCTCGCATTCCCATGAGTGTCAGCAGGGCGGTGAGTATGGCAATTTAGCATTAAAAAAATGACGAACATGGATTGCGAAAGTGTAAGCCCGATATGGGATCTATTGCTCATAGAATGACCTGGGTGTATGGTGGGTCCCCCTTCTTTAAATGTTACACATTAATATACCCCTTGAAAGTTCCCTACGCACGACGCACAGATAATTTCTAAGATATTACAAAGGTATTGTGTGATAAAATATTCATGAATCTATTAGAACAGATATTGATTTCATTTTACGACGACACTGTTTCTAGTTTGGACTATAAACTCAAACACGCATACTGACGGAAAGGTTTTCTCAATAATAATGTTTGTCAGTTTATAGCGAGACGTTATTACTTCCACACACCCTCTTTTCCCCTTCAGATATCCCGAGTTGCATCAAGCCGAGGAGCGAAATTACTGTCCGTTGTTACTAAGGAGTTACACTCAGTAACACTAGTAAAATGTATGTGTAATGTCTGTTACATTTCTGGTTGCAAGCCGTTTCGAGGCAAGTGCAACCTTTAAAAATTCATGGCGCGGAAACCTGGCAACGGATCCTTGAAGAACGTACACAAAGTATTTGTAGTAAATTTCACAGAGTATTGATCGGCCAATGGGGGGCATTTGATTGGTGAGCTGAAGTAAGGGTGAAGTGGAGGATGTGTGTGTGTGCATGCCTGCTCTTGTACATCATCGATTTTCGATCACCCAACGCGCACAGTTTTTATATTTTAAAATATTACTAAATAAGATATATTATGGATATCTCATAGCGACGAAACTATATATTATAAGGGAAAGTAGGTATGGAAGCCTTAAACCAGCCATACGATAGAGCTTACGACCTATCGTATGGTTGGCTTAAGTGATAACTTTACACAAAATGTGACTTTCACAATTTCCACCCACGATAAACTGCCACATCCATCAAATTTTTGATTCAAAGTTGTATATATTTTTAAGATACACAACTTGTTTCGTATGCAGGTGGCGGTAATAAAAATACAACTCGAAAAAGTCATCATATAAACCAGCCTTACGATAAATCGTAAGCCCTATGAACCCCCAAAAAGACTTCCATACCCACTTTTCCATAATTTAATGTATCTTGATTAATGATGGCCCCCTGGGGATTAAATATAGTTGAACTCAAAATATTCTATTATTAAATATTTTTATATTTTTGATGTTAAATTAATCAATTGAAATATCAAACTTTTATATCACTCAATATTTTTTTATGTATTTTATATTTTATCATCAAGTGGGCCATACTATCAGTTTAATACTTTACCTGTTGATGAGAGATTTTGATTCTCTGGAAGCTTGAATGGCAAAATATAAAATTATGTTTAAACTCACATGTGGGGATAACAAAGTTAATGTTTTTCATCCAATTCAATGATTGGCATGAACAATCTCTACAACTTTAACGCCAAATCCATCAATAATATAAGTAACAAATGTTTTACAAAACTGTGATGTAACCAATGGATGCCAATTTGTCGGCACTGAATCAAATTGGATAAATAAATCACAATCGGCACAAAAAACACAATGAACTTAAATGTAAAAAATGGTTACTCGAAGTAGGCGAGATCAAGTACCTCTTTCGCAGGGATGACAATAGACTGTCCTTGGACCTAGACCAATATCCTGCTTAATTAGATTGCACGGCCTCCCTCCCAGGTAGACCTGTTGCAGTGATGGAAGATAGGGGAAACCAATTTCACCAGGAAATTGGAATCAATAGGGTCACCGCCTCGATAGTGTTAGTGCATTCACACCTTCGTGAGAAAACCATATATGTACATACGTGACGTAGAAAATTGTCCATTATATCGCAAGATAATACCATTTTCAGATGACATTACCGATTCATCTCATATACATTTTAGGATGTTCATGTGTCGCCTAGTTACTAGTTACATACTACACTATCTGTGCCCGCATATTCGCCCGCGTGCATTCAGTTTGGGACTTTATAAGAGTATCAGTGAAAAATCAATTTAACTACTCGTCCAAACAATGTTATATAAAAAAGTAACCCATAAAAACCAAGTTTTAATTATAATCCCTTCCTCATTTACTAGTTGAAACATTTTTTTTTCGCTTAACCTACGCGTTGGGCTTCGGTCGCGCGATGCTACGAAAGGGGGTAATAAAAATTTTCCAAAAACCCAAAATTATACTATAACCAGGTTTCACGTCTACCAGACGCGTTGAAATATTTTCATACAACTTGACAAGTTGTATGAAAAAACCATTCAAAATTTGAAAGATCCAAAAATTTATTAATTTTTTTTAACGAAAATTTGATAGATCTTCTTGATAGTCGCCACGAGTCTGCTTGCAAATTTTCAGCTCGATTGGATCACGGGAAAGGGGTTTAAAATGGAAGTTTTTTCGTCAGACAAGAAGACAAGCAGACGCCACGAGTTAATATAAAAGGAGTAAAAAGCAATTTTTATCTTCATAAAATTTTCTTGACGGTATGCAAATTTATTTTGATTTATTTTTATAAAGAATTCAAAATTAATAGTACTTATAATAATAAAAGAAATTACTGCCAATAGATTTAAATTAATTTTAAATATATATTTTATCAATTTGTGGATTAACCTTAATACGTATGTCATTACGGAATTTTTATAAGCCTTTTTTAGCTCTACATCTTTTTTATAGAAATCATTAATATATTTCTTACTACGCTAGTCGACTTATGATGCAAAATTGGTCTCCACGAAAAGCCCTTTTATTTTAACAGGATAATATAAGCCATCTACCTTGAACGTCCATTATAAATATTGGTAAAAAAAAAAGAAATCGGTTGAGTGGTTTCGGAGATAACCTCCTACATCTAAACTTACAAATTTTACCTCTTTATAATATAGACTAGCAGTCCGTACCCAGAATTACCCGTGATTCAAATATAGTCATAATTTAAGGGTTTGCAGGAGTAGGTAGAAAATTTTTGCACAATATCTAAATTATAAAGATGTGCGCAATTTTGTGCAGAAGATAAAAAAGAAATTTTTTACTTTGCTCAACACCCTTTTTAAAGGGAAGATTTAGAACTAATCTTTATCGTATTGTTATGTTAATATCGTTATACCATTCCAGTTTTAGTTTTTTTTATTAAAAACTACGCGGAAATATCTCGCATTTATCTTTGTTACATTTAGGTAGAATAACCTCATTCGGGTGACATTTTTTGGCAGACTGTGGCAAATCACTCTTTAAGAGCTATTACACACATTCTCGCTGATTTGGGAGCAAATAGCTGTAGCAATTTTTGTAATGTACCACAAATTTCGGCCATAAGCGGTGCCCCCAATCTCATTTCATTGGCAGTGTAGCCAACTCAGAAGCGATAAACTTCCAGCCGTCTTGCGAAATGGCTGGAATTTTTCTGTTTTATTTTACATCAAAAATGGCGTCCTCAATAGGGCAGGGGTCGAACGCGTTCCGGATATGAAGTGGCAAGTTCAATTCCGGTTTAATTACAAGAAAATTTACGGTAAAATATTTACTGTTCGAAGAATATTTTTTCTTCTTCTGAATGAAGGCTTGAACTTTGTGATGACATTATTATTAAAATAAAACACAAATCACTTTGTTTTCACCACTTTATTAGATTAAATAATCTACATGTTTCGAGAACAATGTTCTCTCTTCAAGATTATCCTGAAGAAGGGAACATTGTTCTCGAAACATGTAGATTGTTTAATCTAATAAAGTGGTGAAAACAAAGTGATTTGTGTTTTATTTTAGTAAAATATTTGGTACAAAAATACAAGTTTGTAATAAATTAGTACCATCTAAGGCATACTTGAAGAGAAATGAGAAATCACTGTATCAGTTTAAGTATTGCTATTCGATTATTCGGGATAGGTGGAGTTTCCTTCTCAAGAATGCAAACAACTTATCGTGCTTCAGATCTTTTATACGGTGTGGGTCTCTCACTGGGAAATCTTCAGGTGGCCTCCCGCTGGGCGTGATTATTGTGTGCAAGTTTTCCTTTTACCAGCTATTTTCATTTACAATTCCTATGTTACCCGCCGAGTCCTAATGAATAAGTTTCCAAATTTTGAGTCCGATCGGTAGAAAGGTACAGGTTTGCATCGAAAATATATCAGAGGGAGGGGAATGGGAAAATAATAGGAAGAAATGTTTCCGATATTACCCGCCGAGTCCTAAAGAATCAGTTTTCAAATTTTGAGTCCGATCGGTTGAACGGTACAGATTTGCATCGAAAATATATCAGAAGGAGGGGAAGAGGTAAAAGAAGAGGAGGAAAATGTCACCTATGTTACCCGGCGGGACCTAAAGCATAAGTATGAAAATTTTGAATCGAATCGGACAAACGGTGTAGATTTTTATAGCGAACAGACAGACAGACAGACATTGAGTTTTATATGTATGGATTTTAACATTATGACGCAGTGTTTTCATGATCAACATTTATTATTTGAGTTATTTATTATTTTTTTCTTAAAAAAACTTAACCTCATTAAAAAAACAAATTTAATTTTATAAGGGTAGTCGTAAAAAGTATTTTATATATATCGTTTAAAATTAATATTTTATTATTTATTCACGCTCTTGATGATCCACTATTTTAATTAATTATTTTAAACGGATAGTTTAAACATTTTCACCCATATACTAGGGTGGGACAAAAAGTTCTCCCTTATTCTATAAGGTCATCCTTTCCAAAGTGGGGAGTTCTTTCTGCCCTACCCAGTATTCAAATATCCCTTAAAAATCCTTAATTATTTAACCCTATAAAAATGCGCACTTTTATTATAAAAATCTGACATAAGCATCACGGGTAAGGGATTAAGGGTTTGAATCCTACTGCCTGCCACTTTTTGGACCAGACACAACCGTTTCTTTAAAAATACCCGTAAAAACCTAACAGCGAGGCCCAAACATAATATGTTGCCAGATGGTGTCGTGGATTGCATTTTTTTAATAGAGATATAACCTTACCTAACCTAACCTAGACACTAACTTGTGCTAGGAAGATAAGAGAAAATATTTAAAAATTAAGCAGTCAAGGCAAATAAAATAAAATGGATACCTAGATTAACATTTGCTTGTGTACTTTTTAAGAGCAACAATGCTACTTATATCAAACAAATCCCAAGAATTAAAATTGTTACCAACTTTATGCAATCTTTGCATACATGATTTTTTCATAAAATTAGAGCGATAACCATATGAATGAAATGGAGCATGATATCTTGTACTTTACCAACAGGGTATATATAATAAATCATGTTCAGCAAACCTCGGTAATCCATAATCCACAATTTTAAAAGAAAATAGAATGTCTTTAATTTTTCTGATTTATGTATTTTTTTAATTGCATTAAATAATTTAGTTAAATTTAATAATTTAATAAAAAATGAAATATGACAATTATTTTAATTTTATTTATTACTTAGAAAAAGAACCACTCATCTCACAAGGC
This sequence comes from Agrypnia vestita, assembly GCA_016648135.1. Classification (NCBI taxonomy): domain Eukaryota; kingdom Metazoa; phylum Arthropoda; class Insecta; order Trichoptera; family Phryganeidae; genus Agrypnia; species Agrypnia vestita. The sequence goes on from JADDOH010002291.1 coordinate 7,306, forward strand.
TAAACATATACCGGGATCAGCAGCTTACAGTAAAATGAGAACAGAATGCTATATAAAATTAATCAATTAATTCTAGATACAATAAATATAATTTTTTATTAAATAACTTTGTATAAACCACTTATTTAAGTGGTTTATACAAAGTTATTTAATTAAAATGTATAATTATGTCCAACCACAAAGTTAACGCTATAAACATCAAAAAAAAATCTAGATACATCTAAATATAAAATATATATAGAAAAAATAAATTGATATTATTTAATACAAAGTCAACAGCGAAAGAAAAAAATAATATATATAAAAATATATACAGGGTGTAATGGAGCAAGTCCATAACACTTTATAGTTTCTTTACAGAATTTCTGCCTTCATTACGAGTCGAAAATATCAAAGCAATCATGACCTAACGTTTTGTAAAAAATAAGTCAGAAATAATGGAAAAAATGCAAACTTTAATATTGCATAACTCCATAACTATTGTTCATAGTAATGGTTGTTTGAACATTTTCGACTCATAATCAAGGCAGAAACCCACCTGTAAAGTATTGTGTACTAGCTCTGTTACACCCTGTACGTGTATGTATGTTTGCTTATATAATGAAAAATACATTTCTATGAGCAAATAAATTAATTTAAATCTTTTTCTGCAGTTGGGTATTTGTGCAAATGCAGTTGAAAATAATGTCTTTACAAATAATTGTAAAAGTAGGGTAACCACACTCACTATGATAAAATGAATACGAAAGACTTTTCAATATTATTTTGCCTAACACACGAGATTCCTGGATTCATTAACTTATAGTTTCTGAATCCAGGACTCTTGCTGTATTTTATGTAAAAGTATAATTAGATATTTTTTGCATTATGTTGTACCGCAACAGACAATTGTATTTTATTTTCAACGTTAATAAGTAGGCTTTACGAAATCATTGGCCGATGCCGTTTCAAGTGGCTGCTGGTTAGCAAAGCCATCCGATGCCACAGGATGTTGACCGTTCAAAAACATATTTCTAACCAATATCCCTTAATATGTTGTTATTTCTCTGTCTGTCGTTACTTCCTAGAATTCTCATTCCGTTTTCAAAAATGTTATTAAGTGAAATGAAAACAGACTTTTTTAATGAAATAGGTACTCTAAATTAGATTTTTTTTAATATTTTACTTTCATGTAAATTAAAACTAATAGGGAAATGCATTATTATATCGCATATGTCGTTAGTATTAATCATTAATTAAAATATATAATTCCAAATGGCACAAATAAAGATGAGGTATAATAAAATGAGCTACGAAAAAAGTATAATTCTCTACGTAGCAATGTCCGCCACCAACGCTACCGGATGGCACAAATAATAATGAAGAATAATAATAAAAAGTAACCCATAAAAACCAAGTTTTTATTACACTCCCTTTCTTTGTAAAATATAACAACGACGAATTAAAACATATAACATAACACTAAACTTAGAGTAATTTAATATATTTCTAAAATGTCAGATGTTCTGAGCTTTGTTTAGACCCTTCATGCTTTGAAGATTAAATTCTAAAAAAATTAGATTTTCGACATTCGTAGCGAATGTCCAAAATTATCCTATTATGCATACCGACGGAGTAATTCAAATTTAGAAAATATTCCGCGTCGTTATCGGGCCGCCGTAATCAAACTTTTCTAATGATTGCAATTTGAAAAAACCAATAAAATTTCTAAAAATCCTAAATTATACTATAATTATTAATTTTTTTTAACGAAAATTTGATAGATCTTCTTGATCGTCTCCACCAGTCTACTTGCCAAGTTTCAGCTCGATTAGATCACGGGAAAAGGGTCAAAAATCGATCCAAAGTTTTTGTTGACGGCAAGCCGGCAAGCCGGCAAGCAAGCAGACGCCACGAGTTAAACGAAACGAAGTAAAAAAAGCATAACTCTCCATTTAATAATATCCAATTAATAATAACGTTATCAAGACGCTATTCTAGATAGCGCTGTTTTCACTGCCTTAACTGGGGGCCATTGGAAATATTATAATTATAGGTAGTTTTATACAATATCGAGGCTTCTGATGTGCAGTGTGATTAATGAACTTTATTGAATTATCTTGGCGACCAAGACTCGGTAGTGAAACGGGTGGTATTTTATGCACCCTATTTACGTTGCGGATATCTCACGGAAAGCTTCCAACTCGTGGTAATTTATCCTGCATTGCTCCGGACGTCCCGCGGTACCTAGCGCGGATTGATGGATGTTCCGTCTGAAGAACTGATGCTAAAACTACCCCTTATAAATCTCTATAACGAACAATGTTTGCGGCTGCGGGCCGGATGTTGCTAACGTTGAAAATATGGCAGCCTTCAATATGAGCGGGTACCCACATTAAGACTATTAAAAAATATTTGTTAAAAATTATTTCGTGTTACAGTTTTTTTTAAATACAGCGAAATATTACAATATAAAAAAGTAACCCATAAAAACCAAGTTTTTATTATAGTCCCTTTATTTGTAAAATATAACAACAATTTAAAACGAACTAAAACATATAACATAGCACTAAACTTACAGTAAATTAATATATTTCTAAAATGTCAGAGCTTTGATAAGACACTTCATGCTTTGAAGATTAAATTCTAAAAACATTTGTCAGTCAATTTAGATTTTCGACATTCGTAGTGAAGTACCTATTATGTAAACCGATGGAGTAATTCAAATTTAGAAAATATTCCGAGATGTTATCGGGCCGCTATGCTAGTAATCAAACTTTTGTAATGATTGTAATTTGAAAAAACCAATAAAATTTCTAAAAATCTGAAATTATAGTATAATTATTTTTCTTTTTTAACGAAAATTGATAGATCTTCTTAATCATCGCCACGAGTCTACACGCCAAGTTTCAGCTCGATTGGATCCCAGGAAAAGGGTTAAAAATCGATCCAAAGTTTTTTCGACGGCAAGGCGGCAAGCCGGCAAGCAAGCAGACGCCACGAGTTAATATAAAGGGAGTAAAAATAGACGAAATAGATTATTTTAGTGGCTTAAGAGTTAACCACCCTGAGAGCCTGAATTTTAAGTAAAAATTCAGTGATTTTTTACAAAGAGACTATCAAATAAATAAATTAAATTAATAAAAATATGCATCGTTTTCACCACTTGTATATTGGAAATATCAAAATGATTCAGGACCTTTAGTCTCTTTGTCAGGATACAATGTATACTAACAAATTAATTATCGAAAATCTATGTAAGTATAGATAATAAAAAATAAAAAAAAACATATAAAAAATAATGTACGGAAAATGAATAACAATTAAGTACTAACACAACATAAATTACATAAATTTTAGAAACAGGAGCAAGTGTTAATAGTAAATTGAATATTAAATTTGTTTTCATATTAGTACTAAATTATATTATTCACTAAGTTAAGACAAATTTTATTGAAATCTCGCAGAGGCGAAGCTGTTAATGTGGGAAACATGCGTGGAAGTCTTTTGTATGATGGTCCAGGGCTTACAACGTGTATCAGCTGGTTTAAGTGATCACTCTACATCGTGAACATCCACACCTCGATTTAATTCAATTTTTTCGTATACAGTGTATCCTGACGAAGGGACCGTTGGTCCTGAAATATGTTGTATTTTCAATATATAAGTGGTGAAAATAAAGATCAATTTTATTAATTATATAAATAATGTCGCTTCAAAATCATTTGTATCTTTTTAAAGAAGATGATTTATATAAAAAAAACTTTTTATTTAGATATATATTATAGTAGGTAAGGTAAGGTCTTAGAATATTAAGCATAAAAACAAACGTAACGTAAAATATATATTAAACTATTGTTTTATTGGAAAATTCTTGCGCATGCCGCATCATCTCTATATCCGTGGAGCTCCTCTGCCGTGACTGAGATGTAATATTCCCCCGTGCAAGTTTGTTCGGGACAGTAAAAATGTCAGGTACTTATTAAGATATGATTATCTATAATACAGCATATCCGAAGTAAGGAAAAGTGTACATAGTAAATTAAATATTATAAATAACTAGATCCCTTTTACATATAGTTTTCTATTAAAATTGTTTTGAAGTAAGTAATTATTATTCATTTCCCATATATTATTTATTTATTTATATTTTGATTATCAATACTTCGATTTTTAATTTATTAGTATATATTGTATCTTGACGAAGGAACCATTGGCCCTGCAACATCTTGATATATTCAATGTATATAAGTGGTGAAAACAAATCAGATTTTTATTAATTATATTAATAATTTCAGTAAAAATTTATTTTGCTATTTTTGAAGGTGTTCTTAATTTTTGTTTTATATTCGTTAAATTAAATCAAAACAGTAAATTCTCTGATCCGATCTGTCTATCTCTGATTTTGAGAATTACTCTGAAGTTTTGAATACACTTGAACAGATTTCGAAACTTGAAATATTTCAAACCAATTCATCTTCGCATTGTGGCCTTAATTAGTAACCACCCCCAGGCAGCTAATGCTGATCATCAAATCCTGTGTTACCACCCCTCGGTTCTCGGGCCAACCATCCCTTGTTCCATTGTTGGCTGCCGGTAAACAGGGAGAGATCTTCAGGAATACCTGGGGGTATCTTTACATTATAATATGTATTATTTACCACTCCAATGGCCGTATTGTTTGGATTGAGTACTCGGCTGACAATGATGGCGTGGATCAGGGCGGCATATTGATATCACCACATAATTCTATTGGCAGCCTTTTGTGCGACCGACGAACGGATTGAAGTGCCAAGATTAAACGAAGTAAGAATAATAGTGTTAATGTTTTGTATGTAAAATCTTCGAATGTATTGTTCCAATTACCAAGAAATGTATGAACACACGAAAGATAAGGCCCCGAACCACGTAAAAAAAAAATTGTCATTTTTTTTTTAAATTTTCAGAAAGGTGAATTTGTTAAGAATGCTCTCACCAAATATTTTAGAGAAATTTGTGAAATTGACGGAGATCATCATCATCATTCATGGCACTACAACCCTTGGTGGGTCTTGGCCTCCTCAATAATTTTCGTCCACTCATCTCGGTCTAGTGCCAGCTCTCTCCAGTTTTGAAGTCCGAAGGCAGAGATATCTTTGAGGGCTTAATTTTGGCCTTCTTAAGCTCCTTCGCCCTATTGGCTTTGAATTCAGCAGGGACTTTGGTGCTTGATGCTCGGACATTCTCTCCACATGACCCAGCCACCGAAGTCTTCCCAGTTTTATTAATTTTGTGACGTTTGGCACCTTAAATAGAGTATAGAGCTCATTGTTGTAACGTCTGCGCCTAAGTCCATTTTCTAGAACCGGTCCGAAGATACGCTTCAAAATTTTCCTTTCAAGATTGGCAGAGATACATTGATTTACTTACTGTTACTGCATTTGTCGAAATGTCCTCTTGGAAGCAGCATACCCTGCAAACCATAATTTAGATACAAGTACGAAAATTTGTATACAGTCTTCTATATGTATATATTGACTATGAGTATTAATAAAAAAAATTCCATGTATCGTTTGCTTGAAATTATTTACGAAAAATACACCCTCGTACCGCGCACGAACCGTGGTGTGGGTAGGGCCTTAATATCTTAGAGGTATAAATGATAAAAATGTGAGAGAGTTTTTTTTTTAATTTCAAATAATAGACAGAATTTAAGAATTAAAAATATTACAAAAAGAGTAAAAGTAAAATATGTACATTTTTTTACGTAAAATGTTTGAATTACTTTCTGGGAACGTTCATGTGCAACTCTAGACTTTTAAAAGAAGTTAGGATATATTCAGAGTATCAAGAAATCTTAGGTTAATCGTTAGGTCACTGACTGTTATGTTTAGACGTATCCCTGATTCTTAGAAGTCCTTTACTGTGTGATTCAGATTATCAATTGAGCGTTGTGCTTGTTTTTTATCAGTTTTTTATCTTCTGAATGCCTAATACAACTTTATGAAACAGAACTTATATACAGAATGAATAACATCAGAATCCTTACATCGCAGCTAACGAAATCCTATTTGTTCAACGTCTTCCTGGAAGACCATGTAAACGATGGAGAGACAGTTGAAATAGATCAATAGGTCTAAAACCTTATTAAAGTAATATAGATAATTACAATATTGTCACTCGATGGAAGTTATTTCGGTATAATTTTTATAAATTTTGAACTCATAGGTTAAATAGTTTTTACTATCTTTAGTCTAAAAAATACTCGGATACTTCCGAGGAGTTAGGACAGGTTCTTGTCTAATTGAATGCATTCTTTAAGAGAGTAATTATTAATGTAGGAATAAATAGACTTACCATAATTATAAAGTTCTAAACTGGAACAGGAACGCTCCCAACCGGGACAGGCACCAAATTTTCGTTTTATGAATTTCGAAGCAGAAGTTTTGAACTCGTACCGCGCTTAGGCATACGTGGCGTCTTTAGCAGTAAAAAATATTGAATAAAAAATAAACTTGTATTCCGTGGCGGGAAAATAATATTTGTTCTACTTGTAGCTACTCTTATTGTGTTGTTCCGGGCGTCAATACCTGGTAACGCCGGCCGCACACTGGATGCGTTTTCGTACGAAATTGAGTAGTACGTATACGTACAAATACGTAAGTACATTCCTAACCTTCGAAGTAGTATTGAACATCGCACACTGCAAACGATTTAGTAGTGCGTGTACGCATGTATAGATACGACGTCCGACACGATCCGGATTTGTTCGGAAATTTTTGCGATTTCGTACGACGGATATTGAAAAATTTGTCAATTTGACACATGACCACAAATGTTTGTGGGACCAAAGTGATTCAACTGCGTGACCATCAGCGCAGATCATGGCGGAAGATTCTCTTTTATTTCTAGATAGGATAGAGATTTCTAAAGACCTAAAAAACATCTGTAAGTTAAATAATTTGGTTTAATGAAGGTGAGGTATAATTATGTACTTCGAATAAAAAAACTTTTAAATATTTCTCCGATGTTATGAACTCTCGTTGCACTTCGATTCTCCCCAGAATTTGTGAATCTATTAAATAGGTAGTCATGAAATTTGTCATTATTTACGTCTGCCATAATAGAGTTTTCCATAAGATACAGGTTATTCATTTGGCACAAACGTCATTGGAGAAATGCGCAAAGTAACCGATCGTGACAACGCAAGACGCAATCAATGTGCGCGCTCCAATACGTACGAAAGTAGTCGTACGAATACGTACGTAATAATTCGTATCCAAAGTGCGGCCGGCCTAACTCAGGACAAGGATGCGAACGCAGCGTGCGATAGCAAGTCCGGCAACGGCCCCGTGTGTAGAGCTAATTCATTCCGCTGCTCGCTCCTAGTCTGTGAACCAAACTTTTGTTACTGTCTGTAGTAATTAAGTTTTTTTTATATGCACTGTAAGTTAGTGCAATATACAAAAAATAACAATAAGTACGAATGACCTTATTACTTTTCCATAACTGTCATGTCACCTCTCTTAAATTTAAATTTGATAAGATTTAATGCAAATTATACCTCTTTCCATTTAGAAAGGACAATCGAATTAGCATGTCTAAGCCGTGCGTACGAGGCTCATTGCTTCGTTGTATTAGTGGTTATATCCGTAAACACCAACATAATGAAACAATGTGCGCCAACGCACGCCTTAAATGAAAAGTTGTCTACCCACAGTCATATGGCTGGTTTTTACACCACCGACACTACCTAACACAGTAAATTAGCATCCCGGTAAAGTGTAAACAAAATTGGTTTAGTAAATCACTTGATTTACTGAGCCAATTTAGATATTTTTGTTTTTATATTAAAATAATAATGTCGATTATTTTAATTTATTAAAGTAAAAAAGTTGTCAACTATGTAAAAAATTGAAATAAAGAAAACACAAATAAAATATTTCTTTTTAAAAGTGTTTTTATTAAATATAACTTGTAAGTAAACCAACTTGCAGACTTTGCAATAATTCTAATTAATTAAAAATAATCTTTTACTTTGTAATATTAGGTCCTTACATATGAAATTGGCGTTTAGTATGGGAGGAACATAAAGCCGATTTTTTTTTTATTATAATATATTTATTTAATCAAAGTATGTACCATTGCTATCTATGCACTTTTGCCATCTCATAGGTAGTTCATCGATCCCTTTACTAAAAAAACCATTCGGACGGGAATCAATAAAATCTTTGAAGGCGGTTTGGACTGCCCCATCGGAGATGAATTTTTTCCTTTGCAAGAAGTTATCCAAATTTCGAAAAAAATGGTAATCTGTTGGGGCAAGGTCCGGAGAGTACGGTGGATGTCTTAGACATTCCAATTGAAGCTCCTCTAATTTGGTAGCCGTCTGTTGTGCAGTGTGTGGTCTAGCGTTATCATGAAGCAGCAGTGGCCTAGAACGATTGACCAGCCTCGGTTGTTTAGCAGCTAGCTGTTCCATCATGGTTTGCAGTTGCTGACAACAGACATCTGCCGTAATCGTCTGGCCAGATTTAAGAAAGCTGTAGTGAACGACACCAGCACTAGTCCACCAAACGCTCACAAGTAACTTTTTTGGAGTCAATTTTCGCTTGGGGCATGGTTTGGCTGGTTCGGCAGGGTTTAGCCATTGCGATGAGCGCTTCCGATTATCGTACAGGATCCACTTTTCATCACAGGTAATGATTCGATTTAAAATCCCTTCATTATTGTGCCGGTTGAGTAATGCAACGCAGCAGTCAACGCGCGTTTGTTGATTTGCTTCACTCAATTCGTGAGGTACCCACCTTTCAAGCTTTTTCACCTTACCAATTTGCTTCAAGTGGATTAAAACAGTTTTATCCACTAACACCGCAGCCTGCAGCTAACTCGGATGTGGTTTGCGATGGATCCGCTTCCACAATAGCCTTCAATTCTTCATTATCAACTTTGGTCTCCGGCCGTCCACGGGGCTTGTTCTGCAGGTCGAAATTTCCAGAACGAAAACGTTGGAACCAAAAACGCACTGTGTTTTCTTTTGCGGCACCGTCGCCATACACATCATTAATCCTTCGAGCCGTTTCTGCAGCACTGGTGCCACGGTGGAACTCGTACTCGTAAATAACGCGATATTTCAAGTTTTTCATTTTGTAAACTGAGTGACGCAAAGGAAAAAACAATTGAGGAAAAAACAAATGAATTATAATTTTCAAAACACAAATACATGAGTAAATAGCTGTATAAATTTGGGTTTGTAATTCCTAACCAAGGAGAGGATATTTGAGATCAAATTTGCCAGTACGGCAAAACGCCAATTTCATATGTAAGGATCTAATATTATTAAAAAATATATATACATGAATAAGCCCACAAAGTGAAGCAATTTTTTCATTTTCAAAACGCTGTTTGTTTGCTTACTTATTAATCAATTGTATAATTTAATTTATGTCGTTTTAAGGAGAAATATGCATTTAAATATATGGAACCTGGTAAAAATTTAGATTTGAAATCTTTCTACACAAAAATGTGATCCAAAATGTAAGAAAAAATATAAGAAAAAGTGACGACTTTTGCTCGCATTGCCAGTCGACCGCCTTAAGAAGAATAACAGAAATGCAAAAAAATGTACTCTTTAATAATAAATCAAATACGATTTTCGTTAAAATTTGACATATTTGTAAGTATCCACATACGTAGGTATTAGTAAAGTGGATCCGGTGATAGAGACCATCCATTTGTTGGACATCCTGCTATAGTTGTCCATTTCCGGTGGTGTTCAGGGGGCAGAATTTAATCCGCTTCTGGTTAGACCGAATCACGTGATGCGCATTTGGAAATGTTGAACCATTTAAACCTCGGGGTGGGTTACCCAGGCGGTCTCTGTAAATTATTATACTCTAATAAACAATATATGTTTTAGAATTACTTTTATTAGGATATCGAATTTAAATTCTACAATAAATACCTGGAAGATATTCAATCACTTTTGCAAGGCCGGGCAAGAAAATAGCTTGTGTGTTTGATTAAGATTTAATAAATAAATGAAAGAAATTAAATATTAACTTTTCTGTACAACAAACCACATCAGGTAGAAAAGAAAATAATCAAAAATATACAATTTTACTTTCGTTTTAATATAATATTAAAAAGTAATCATAGTACTTGACTGTATACATTTACAAGAAACAAATAAATTACATTGTATATCGGAAATTATCGTTGTTCATGGTTATAAAGAATACAAAAGTAGTTCAAAATAGATTTTTTATCAACACATTATCTTATCAATTATATCAAAAATTGAGAAATAGTTTTGACTGCGTATTTTTCATCAATAGACAAATGTTAAAGTTACACCGTTTAGACACTAAACAGTCAGTAGGTCAGTGGCGTGTACTAAACATAAACTTAGATTTTGCTGTTAACAATAAACAAAAAACGTATAGATGTATTTCGTATATTTTTCATCAAAAATGCTTTGTATATTTTAAGGATGGTTTATTTTTAATTAAATCAGGAATAGACCTGATTTCCACTCAATGTTTCTTTTCAGTATGCAACCAACGATTTTTTTTTATAGTATTGTAAATGACAATATCTTCTGGAATAAAATAATTCAAATTGTATATAAAATGTTAAAAAAACTAACCCATAAAAAACATGTTTTTATTATACTCCCTTTCTCATTTACTAGTTGAAACATTTTTTTCGCTTAACCTACGCGTTGGGCTTCGGTCGGGCGACGCTACGAAAGGGAGTAATAAACAATTTTCGAAAATCCAAAATTATATAATAATCAGGTTTCGCGTCTACCAGACGCGTTGAAATATTTTCATAAAACTTATTAAGTTCAAAATTTGAAAAATCCAAAAATTTAATAATTTTTCTAACGAAAATTTGATAAATCTTCTTGATTGTCGCCACGAGTCTGCTTGCAATGTTTCAGCTCGATTGGATCACAGAAAAGGGGTTTAAAATGGATCCAAAGTTTTTTCGTCAGACAAGAAGACAAGAAAACAAGCAGACGCCACCTAGTTAATATAAAAGGAGTAAAAAACACAAAAATTTAACGAACTTTGTTTACAAGTACCATAAAACAGAATCAGTTTGAATCCATATTATTCATTATAATTAATGTACCTATGAAATAAAAGTAATAATTGATTTAAACATTGCCAATAATCGATTTAAATATTGCAACTCTGTTACCAAATGATCGAAAATAATTCAAAAGTAACAAATCAAACTGACAGTTAGAATACATACAAAACATTTAGTATGTCAGTAAATATAGGTATAGTAAAAGTTTCACATTTCTAAGTTTCCTGCGTGCTATGCTCACCAACAATCAGTAGGAAAATACCCAGTTCAGTAAAACTATCTTTTAGATCGTGACACAAATTTGATGCGCATTAAAAATTAAAATAGGAGAAGAATTGATATGAGGTAGTCATGTTTATTTTATGTTTAGTATTATTTCATAATAATTATTTCTTACAATCTTAAGTGATGCACAACTTTTTTGTTTAAATGCGTTTCACGCCACTGCCGCATATGTTTTCCTTTATTATAAAATGCATTAATATTAAAAATATCGATTTATACCATTATAAGTTGATGTATTAGAGTAAAATTTCTTTTAAATTCATTAGTTTTTAAATGCTAAAAAATTCCCTATATTAAAAGCTACTCTCTTCGCCAACGCAATACCTTTTAATAACTTAAAGTAAATAAATTATTTCTCTAAAATTTCCCAGAAAATAATTCATTGTAGTATATAGGAATCGAATTCCTTTGACAAACAAGCGCAATGAATTTGTATTGAAAGAAGATTTCGAGACTTATTGTTGACAAGATCGGAACTCCGGACCGACCAGCCGTAAAAAATGGTCACCGCTTTTGTGATGAAAAATCGAATCATAACACAAAAGGAAAAATCACGGAATAAATCAAAGTGTCCTTTTTTTACCAAAATTGAATCTCCCGGGGGAACGTGAGATGTGACCCGATTATTCGTGCTAGTAGTGTGTGTGCATTTGTAAGATTAACATTTTACAAGGGTGTTAGTGAGGTACAAGTATTAGTGAAGGAGGCTTATACGCGGATATTCTTAAGATGTTTTCCTTTGTCAGGTTTTTATACATCTCTTCATTTTTATAAAAGATAAATTAAAATAAATGTATTTTTTATTATACTTTCCGTTTCGTTTTGTATATTTCTTTTAATTTTTATTATTATAGATGCGTAGAGCTTTATTAATTGTTATTAATTAGTGCTTCTAGCAAGGTTGAAGAAGGTGACAAAATAATGGACTGAAAATTTTTTATTTGCGTTAAATACGAAAGAATCAAGTCACAGAAAATAAAGGTCAATTTTTTAATTTTGAACCTGTACAGTTGGTCACTGTCGAATATGTTGCTATTTTATATTTATATATGTCGTTCCTAAAGAATATGTTTGCAATATATGGGTAAGACCTGTCAAACGGTGTTGATTTGCATAGGAAATATACAGGGTTATTTGAAAAACATTTATAACCTCGCAGGACTATATTCCTGCATTGGTTGTGAGTCGAAAATATTCAAGCAGACGTTTCTTAAATATATCATGGTTGCTTGAACATTTTCGATTCATAATCAAGGCAAAAATATAGTCCTGAGAAGTTATTAATGTTTTACAAATAACCCTGTGTATCGTGTAGAGAGACTGGGGTTAAAATTTATTTTAATTTTTTTTTTAATATTTAAAAAACAAAATATCATAGAAAACAAAAGAACGAACTGACGGACAGACAACAAAATTATTATTCAATAATAATAATTTCGTTGTCTGTCTGTCTTTCAGTTCTTAACTTCCTTTAAGTTGTGTAATTTTTTTTTATCCCAATGGATATTTTTTTATTATTACAATATAAGAGTACATAGATACCTATACTAGCTGAAAAATTCAATCATATTAATAACTCAGAAATTTCGGTAAGTTGTAGAAATGGTTTAAGAATAATTGTTGTAAATAAATATTTTTATCTGTTTACAAGCGATACCATGCGTCAATTGATGTTATGGAACTGAGATGTTGAATCTAGCATGAAGCAAACTTATAATTTTGTCTCTTTCTCGCTCACGCACACATAGACATATATCGGTACACAAAACATCATTGAAGTGCTACGACCAAAGAACAAAGTTCTATAATTTTAATAATCACCCAACTAATTTTACACAACACGGTACAATCCACGCATTCAGTCAACACATTGGAGCACGAGTTACACGTAAAAAATATCTATTTATTCAGAATATTTTAAGTATGTTTTAGGTTTGTTTTATGAATGTTTTGTATTTTTCATATTTGTATTTCAATTCACAATTCCACTCTAGAAAGCCCCTTTGCTCTTAAAATATTTCAAGATAATAATTGTATGAATGGTATACAGGATGAGCCGGCATACTGGAAGATTTGGTGTATTAAATGAGTCGGCATATTGCACATGCATGGATTGGCATATTAAACGATAATACTGAATTAGCATATTGGATGAGCTGTTATACACAATAAGTTGTCAATATAGAGTAAACAATTGTACAGAGATGAACTAAACGTCTTCTTTAGGAAAGGGGAAAGTGTCACAGCGGAAGTTAGTCGCTTCGCGTATATTTAAGACACATTTAAAATGCAGTTATATTATTTATTTTTTCATAATTAAATTGCTTAGTTAAAAAAATTAGCAATAGACTTTATTATCACTATTTATTATCAAACCGAGTCTTTTCAAGTAAAAACCTTTTTTTTTGTAATAAAACACGAGTTATTTACTAAGATTTTAAGAGTAGGTATTTAAGTTGACATTTTCATAATTACTTCAAAATTAACAATTTTGTAGTAATTTTTATAAACAAATCAAACGTTTTGGAACCAGCCGTGAAACATACTGGTATACCAATTAGTATTTCAGGTGAGTTAGCATATTGGATTTAGCAAATACATAAAGCGATATAGGTCGGTTGTTGATTAACGATCTGTATTAGTACTTGAGTGAAATTTAATTATGATAAAAACAAAATCAACTCAGATTGATACGCATTTAAATTGAAAGAAAAACAAACTGAATAAATCTCATCTCCGAAGGAATAATATTCGACATTATTCCGGTTTTTCGTAATTTTGTAAATTAGTATGCAAATTTGAATTATTTTCGTCAATGTCAACCCGAAATTCATTTTGTGAATATTTTCCAAAAACTCTCTTTGATTTAGCGAGATTAGTATCTTTATTTGAGTTTATTGGTTTATCGGCGGTTGGAGGAATTTATCGGACAGGCACGGCTTTCCAGGGATACGAAGGATAATACTTTTATTAAATTATTATTATCTATAAAAAAATATATTTAATATTAGGGTTCAAGGCTAACAGCATATAGTCATTAATTTATCGCATTCCACATGGAGCTAATGTTGAACCATATGTTATACAATAAAATTTATTTATTTTTTATGAAACATTTACAGTACAAACATAAATTTAATTTGTTATAAATTAATTAGGAATATATATAAAAAAACAAGAATTAAACAAATATAAAATCAAAAAAATATTAATATTAATTAATAAGACATACAGAAAAATCAAATTACCGAAAAATTATTTTAGCTGCTGCTAGGATTCGAACCAACCAAGGATTCACTCTAGCCGGGAATGGCAGCTTGGTAAATTAACGTAAATTTTTCGACCTTATATTTGAGTCTCTTTTTACTCCCTTTCTTTTAACTCGTAGCATCTGCTTGTCTACTTGTCGTCTTGTCTGCTTATCTGACGAAAAAAATTTGGATCGATTTTTAACTCTTTTCCCGTGATCCAATCGAGCTGAAACTTTGCAAGCAGACTCGTGGCGACGATCAAGAAGATCTATCAAATTTCCGTTAAAAACATTTAATAAATTTTTTGATTTTTCAAATTTTGAATGGTTTTTTTATACAAATTTTTAAGTTGTATGAAAATATTTCAACGCGTCTGGTAGACGCGAAATCTGATTATAGTATAATTTTGGATTTTTGGAAATTTTTTATTACTCCCTTTCGTAGCGTCGCTCGACCGAAGCCCAACGCGTAGGTTAAGCGCCAAACCAGTTTCCACTAGTAAATGGGAAAAGGAGCATAATAAAAACTTGGTTTTTATGGTTAATTTTTTAATTGATTAACACACATGTTATTCCATTTTTAAAGCAATCCACTTTTTAATAATTCGATAGTCATAAATTATTTTATTACATAAATAAAAATAGCGATAAAAAAATTCTAAAAAAGAATTTTTTCGTTTTTTTTTTTTTTTAAATCGGGGACAGACGGACAGATTGATAGACAGACGGACGGACGGACGAACAACGAAATTATCATAATTGTTATATGAATATAAAACACCAATTTTTATCATATTCGTTTAAATAACTGGACATGCGCTAATCATTATAAGGGTATTATCAAAACAAATTAATTTTATTACATAATATATACATATTAACTTTAATCAAAAGTTAAAGAGCTTTAGAGTTTTTATATTAAGGATGAAAAGAGATACTATATTTAATTGGAATTTTGAGGGTACATTAAAGTTTTTGTACGATTCTTAGAAACAATACGGTTCAAACACTCATAATATTTTAATTTTAAATTAATGGTAATAAAGAAATTTGTTCCAGAATATTTCGGCAAGACTTAAATAATTTGGCTTATATTAGGTCCTTACATATGAAATTGACGTTTAGTATGGGAGGAACATAAAGACGATTTTTTTTATAATAATATTTTTATTTAATCAAAGTATGTACCATTGCTATCTATGCACTTTTGCCATCTCATAGGTAGTTCATCGATCCCTTTACTAAAAAAACCATTCGGACGGGAATCAATAAAATCTTTGAAGGCGGTTTGGACTGCCCCATCGGAGTTGAATTTTTTCCTTTGCAAGGAGTTATCCAAATTTCGAAAAAAAATGGTAATCTGTTGGGGCAAGGTCCGGAGAGTACGGTGGATGTCTTAGACATTCCAATTGAAGCTCCTCTAATTTGGTAGCCGTCTGTTGTGCAGTGTGTGGTCTAGCGTTATCATGAAGCAGCAGTGGCCTAGAGCGATTAACCAGCCTCGGTTGTTTAGCAGCTAGCTTTTCCATCATGGTTTGCAGTTGCTGACAATAGACATCTGCCGTAATCGTCTGGCCAGATTTAAGATTTAAAATCCCTTCATTATTGTGCCAGTTGAGTAATGCAACGCAGCAGTCAACGCGCATTTGTTGATTTGCTTCACTCAATTCGTGAGGTACCCACCTTTCAAGCTTTTTCACCTTACCAATTTGCTTCAAGTGGATTAAAACAGTTTTATCACTAACACCGCAGCCTGCAGCTAACTCGGATGTGGTTTGCGATGGATCCGCTTCCACAATAGCCTTCAATTCTTCATTATCAACTTTGGTCTCCGGCCGTCCACGGGGCTTGTTCTGCAGGTCGAAATTTCCAGAACGAAAACGTTGGAACCAAAAACGCACTGTGTTTTCTTTTGCGGCACCGTCGCCATACACATCATTAATCCTTCGAGCCGTTTCTGCAGCACTGGTGCCACGGTGGAACTCGTACTCGTAAATAACGCGATATTTCAATTTTTTCATTTTGTAAACTGAGTGACGCAAAGAAAAAAACAATTGAGGAAAAAACAAATGAATTATAATTTTCAAAACACAAATATATGAGTAAATAGCTGTATAAATTTGGATTTGGAATTCCTAACCAAAGAGAAGATATTTGAGATCAAATTTGCCAGTACGGCAAAACACCAATTTCATATGTAAGGACCTAATATTAAGGCGAGCGAATTTATAATATTCTATATAAGTTACATTCATAACTGTCCAAAATTTTACAGAGAATAAACATTAACACTGAGAAAAAGCAAACTTTGATATCGCTTATATTCATAACTATTGATTGATGTTACAACATTTTCGACTCTTAGTTTAGTCAGAATTCTACCTGTAAAGTATTTTGACCTTCTGAAATTCTATTATGTCCTGTATAATATATAAAATAATTAGAGAATGATAAATAATATAATTATAGAAAATATATATATATATATATTAAAAAAGAGAGGGAAGGCTATTTTTGTAATTTTGGGCCAATGATAAATGGAATATAAATCTATATATGTATTTCCATTATTATTTGGTGGGTATCCGTTTAAAAGATTTTTTCGTATTTAATATGTTTCGGTATTTAGATACTCGTTTAATTGAATACATATTTTGTAATATTATGAACGCGATATATTAGCTAATTTATTGGGGAGGTAAAGTTAGGTTAGGTTAGGTAAGGACGTTCATTGATTAATTTTTCCAAACAGTGCTGTGACGCGCAATCTCGTTACGGTCCGGTCAATGTAAAAATGCATTTTTGTTTTTTTTTCCTTATAATCATATAATTAGCAATTTCCATGACTACTTTTATGTATTAGGATAAACCGATTGTAATTTTATTGTAGATAGATTTGGCGTATACTTTCATAATGACGGATTATTATAAATTACATTAACCTTCGTCGGTTCTTTCAAAACTTTAATAGTGAAAATATAAAATAAATATACTAAACTCAGTAACTCAAAGGTAACAAGGTTAATATAATTTATAATAATCTTTAAGTAATATAATTTTTCTCACCTTTTCAAGGTTTTTTTATACCGCCTCCCGAGAGAAACCTTAGTACAGTTATCAAATTATATTGTCTCGTTAGTAAATTTAGCTCTCATAAAAATAAATTTCTTTTTATTATGAGAATAACCAGCTTGTTATATTTTTTGTGGGTCCATATGAAAGGCGCTGTTTTAATAAGTAATGTAAAATTATCATTTGCATTCATTCCTGCACCTCACGTGATACTTTTATATTTAAAAATATTTTTTACTCTTGATTTTTACTGTATCTGTTTGCTTTCAAAATAAATATTAGATATCGATCTAAGGTGGTCAAATGTTAAAAAAAGCTACCTAACTCAGAACATATATTTTTATATATCTAGCGAGGTAGGTTGTGGCCGAGAGGCATGCTTCATATTAACCTTTTTTTATTTCTATTTATTATATTTATTTATACATTAGATTCATTATGTTTTTTATAATAATTCTATGTTATAACATTTTGACAGACATTATACTCCTCCTAATATGAGCCAAAGCTCGAGCTTATGGGTGGAGTATTTACAAGCTAAATTTAAGTATAAAAGCAGAAACCATTTAGAAGTAGTAATTTTTTTTATTATACAGAAACCATTTGAGACATGTGGGCAATGTTAAAATTCATCGTTGTCCAAAATCAAGGATTTGACTTCTTTCTTAAACTTTCTTATGTGTGTATGTATCCAAAAAATGTATTTTGTCTAATAAGCGCCTATAATGAAAAAAACAAGCAAAAGAACCCACATAATCATGGGTGTGTCGACTTGAGCCAGCTGGTAAAAAAACAGCTGGCAAATTCTGGGGATCTTGCATGAAGTCAAGATTCCCAGTTCATTACGTCGCAATTTTCAATACCTCTCAACCACCATACAACAATTAATATTTAAAATGCATATTATTTTAAAATAAAATATTTTTTTCAATTAATAATCTAGATATTGGCATTTATTTTGGCATCCCCATCTAGCGGAGTTCGATCACAATACCATTATTGACTCAGCACTGTGTCATCCAGCATATTATTATCTTCCGACCCGTCTCAAATATTTGCCAGGGATGTGCCAAATAAATTGGCATCCATATCACCCCCTTTCCACTCGCGCGCTAAATCAGATTAAATTTTGTGTGAACATTTCAAACGGGATGTTCAATATTTTTTTCATTAATTTCAATGCTTGAAAAGAATTGATAATATGAAAAATTCAGCAAAAATACGTATTCAAAAGTGGGGATTAATTTCTACTTGAACTCGAATTTCGCTAGAACAAAGATTAAACCGAAATAAAAATTAGAATATCAAATAAGCTTGTAAAACGAAAAATATTAATTGTAAATTAATTGATAATTCAACTCGCAAATTTCTTAAAAGTTGACTGAAGACCATGATTTAAACGTGCCGATCACAGACATGAGGAAGTCAAAGAAAAATGTAAAGTAACAAATTTTTGAAAACCCAAATTCGAAAAATGAAAAACATCGGTATTGATAAAAAATATATATTAATTCCACACTGGACAATATAATATGGACAGTAGGCCAAGAACAAATCCGCAAAATTGAGACCTTTGAGATGTGGTTCTGTAGACTCATACTGAAAGTTTCCAGGATGGATAGAGTTATGAATGTAGAAGTGTAAAAAGACCGCGAAGTGCTGCAGACCATCAAGATAAGAAACTAGGAGTATCTTTAACATATAGAGAGAGGACAAAGTCTAAACCAAATCGTCATCTAGGGGAAAATAAGTGAAACAGCCTAGAAAAACGCCACAACTCATGGTTGCGTAACTTGAGGGACTGATGCAAGCATAACTCAACTGAGTTGTTCCATGCGGCGATTAATTGAGCCGTGATCGCCAATAAAATCGCCGACCCCCGATTGAAGGTGGCACTATAAGACGAAGAAGAATTCTAAAGTAGTATATTTTTTTGGGTCACAATCCTAGGATTGGTCTGCACAAAGCACTCAATCTCTTCACTCCTCTCTGTCACCTGCCAGCCTCTCCATTTCTCGGTAGGCGCTACATCTCCGATAACCAGGTCTATGTAGCTCGATCTCGGGCGGCTGTGTATACACTAGATATGTACGCCTGTATTTATACTTGATGAAAGTACTGGAGAGTCTGGAGCCTACAAGCCTCAGACTCGGTGAAGGGAAACTCCCCAACTATTCCTCCATGCGTTAGGGGGCGGACAACGTCACAGACTTGTGACGCAAATATAGACAGAAACCGAACGCTGGTCGGTATAAACTGGCTTCCAACCTTTCCTCCTGGATAAAGTTAGACAGGGCACTCTTATGTCCTGGGGGACAGAAAATCTCCCTAAAGGCGGAAGAACCTTCGTGGTCAACGGCATAGAATGTGGAAAGTAAAAGGGAAAGTACCACATTAAAGGCCCACGTATCATCCCAAGGAACAACTATATATATTACCTATTCTCAGAATTCTGCAGTGGCAAGTTATATTCCATAATGATACCATTACCAAGTAGGCACTCTTTTGTTTCTAGTAGGTGGATGTATATTATTCATGAATTAAGATAAATTATTGAAGTCTCACAGCTACAAACATCAGAAAAATGTGTGTAAGTATTTTTTAGAAAGGCCTATAGTATCTGTTACGACCTGTACGATCTAGTTTAAGTGATCACTGTACACAAAGCAAAGTAAAACAATATCAAATTTTTTCATCCAATAAAAAGATTTTTACACACGTAAATAGCTTTGTAGCTGTCCGACTTCTATAATCGATCTTAATTAATAAATTATTCCTCTGCAGATAAATACAGTAATTTTGTTCCAGAACATACATATAAAAATATTGTTTTTATATTGATCATGTTTAAGAGTGCAGGTCAGTCACTTAATTAAATATGTTGAAGAGAAAATTAAGTCAGTAATATATCAATTTTGAGATGGTAGATGGATGGTCCCTCTTATCACCGGGTAAAATTAATAAGTTATTAATTTTACCTGATAACAAGAGTAACTGCTTCTCATGAAATTAAAGAAGTGATGAATAAAACAAATATTGTGTTTGTCGTACAAACTTTAAATAAAATAAATTTTAAAATTAAATGTTGCACCATGAAGTGACTGTCAAATCATTCACTGATATTTAAGTATTTATCATAAAATTGTAAATTTCGTATTCTGTGTAATATATAGTGCGTCCGGTGACCGGTATTAGAGCCATTTATAACATAAAATATGATAAATTTCATCGGCAGAATACCCCCTATATATCATTATTCTTCAGCCATAATAAAATGGAAACGGTGTATCAATTTACTTATATCTACCCATATAGAGGTTCTATAATTATCAAAAAGATCTCATTTGAAAGATAAAATAATAAGGATCAATATAAAGTTAAGTATTTTACCAAAATTTAAAAAAAGAGACCAAAAATAATTGTTAAAAAAATTTACGAAAAAAAACATGTTTTTTTTTTACATATATACTACGTGTTTAGTCCATAAAATTGATCAGATTTTATCCTACGAGTATTAAAGGCTCCGATACCGGTCACCGGACACTAACTAGATACACTATACATATGACATATCTTTATCCATCTAACCATTGTAAAATATATTTTTTAAAAATTAAATTATAAGAATGAAGGGGATTATTGAATGCAGGGTTGAGATTCTTGTTTTAATATATAATAGTGATCTACAAACGGATGGAATAAACAGAGAATCGCGAAGATGGTATGATATTTACGGCGGTTTTAATATATGTAGATTTTGATGCGACGCCACAAGCAGTAAAAATACCCCCTTTCGACCGTACACGTGAAACGTGAATAAAAAAACTGTTTAAAAACACATTATTTGTCGAATAAATAACCAAATGAAAGAGTTCCGCGTGACAAATGGCGTCCAGGCAGCGCGGGGCACATTTCCCCGCGAATTTATGAAGTTCCCGAGTCCGTGGAGGCTTCGAGGCTGGAGGTCCCGCCGATATAAAAGTGTGCCCGCCATGAATCACGCCCCGCCCACGGGCCGCTCATAAAACTTAATCGCTCGAGATTCGCCGCCCTGACGAGCCGCCCTTGGGTGGTAAACCCTGCTTAAAAATGGATAAAGTGTTCTGTTTGGTTATTTGCTACCGCGCGTATTAACGGTAGTTATGCTTTTAATGTGCCGAGTTTATTATTCTCTTCATCATAATCGCGCTACACCACTGGAATGCACCGACATGTAGATGTTTTTAAATATACCCATCAAATAATATAGACAATTTATAATTTATATTGCGCTATATTTGAAAAAAAATGAACGAAACTAGACTGGAGATGGCAGAAATGCACGCGAAAAACGGACTAAAACGTGAGAGGTGTAATACACAAAATAGCTGTATGCAATTAATAAAAATAAAGTAAAGTTTCCAAAAACGATTAATGTCAAATACTGGAAATTTTATAATTTATTTTGAAAAAATCGCACCTCTAATCTTCTATGAAAAGTCAATAATTTGTATTTTTGAGTTGATAATTTTGAAATATTGAAAGCATTAATTACTAACTAACTTACCTTATCATATCATATTAAAAATATCATATCACAAAAAATAATGAATAATCATGACAGAAAATACAGTGATTTTTCATTATTTTTTAAAGTATTTAAAATTATTAAGTATTTATACAACATTAAAAACACTATTCCTGACATGTTTTTTTTTAAATAGAAGATTACATTTTCAGGACAAATAATAACATGAGATATAGTATTTGGCCACACACAAATAAGAACTGGCACTGTGTAACATACCCAAAGAGATGCTGAAAATAGGCACACGGAATGTTACGAGTTTAACCGAGAAAGAGTGAAAAGTGCTGACATAAGGCACACACTCGGCATAGAGCATTACAAATGAGGTAGCTTGGACATGTGTTCATGGAGGAGCGACTTCCAAGAAGAATCCTCTTGACAACCCCGGAAGGAAGACGGCCAGTGGGTTGCCACAGATTAAGCTAGGAGAAGCAACGAAAATCCAAAAATGACAACAGAATGGGTCGACTCATGCGGAAGCAGCGCAAGACGGGGGATATAGATATACCTTGTAGAGTCTTTGGGCCCTTGACCTATTTACAAGGAGATGAAGATGATGACAAAAAAGAAAATATGCAAAAAAATGATTTTTTCATAAAATTAATATGACGGAGAAAAACTAAAATCATATTCGTATTCATCGATCCCGAAATAGTAAAGATGGAAACAACGAAAATCGTGTCGACCTGCGTAATTTACCGCAATTACCGGTAATTAGAAATTTACATACCGGTAATTCGGTAATGGAATAAAGCCATACTGACGGGTAAATCGGTTTACCAAAAAGCGGCAACGCTTGCTCTAATGTGCATTTGTATCGCGGAAGTTAGGCGTTGCTCAACATTCACTTGTTTTAAAGTGGGGCTGTTCATTCTGCGAGCCTTTCATGTGATCTTTCTCTGCCTTTCTTTTCTGTCTTGTTTCCTTATTTTCATCACGTCAACGTCTTTTCGATATTTCGATAGAATCAGTTTTCACTACATAATTATGTCCGATAGCATGCTAGCTACGAAGATTCTGAAAATTTATTTAACACATTGACATTGACTTGCCGTAGAAATGTACCGGACTCAATAATGCTATTTAAAATCGCTAGTCGATATCGCTGATCTTCTTCAACGTCTACCATTTAATATTCTAAATCGCAACCAACTTTTCATCTCCCACTTTGTAGGGAGATGAAAAGTTGGTTGCGATTGCTTTCCTTCACCTACATAGCCATAACCTCATTTAACTTAAATTACAACCACATTGATATTTTTAATTCGACTATCTGGGACATAAAACGAAAATTAATTTCACAAACGCACCCAATATAGTTCACTCAATTTATGTTCCTACCTATTTCCACCCTTCGTTCCTTTATCCTAATCCTGCGTTCCACTCTACCCACCCCGCTCAACATATTTTGTAACCAAAAATTAACTTATATTGTCACTTTGCTTATATCATTAACAATCATTAGTGGAAAGTTCCCAATTGGCATTCTTTACCATTTTTTTTAATAATATGTATGTTAATTTAAAGATTTGCTATCAACTTTCCCAAAGATAAATAAATAAATAAATACCACGCTCTTTACTGAGTGGAGTGGAGACAAGCCTCAGGGATGTGAAAATCTCTCCCCCAAAATAAAGTTTTTGTCGCCTCGAAATTGTGATTTAATTATTTTTAGGGAATTTCGCTGTCGTCGATATGCAAAAAGGATGGAGAAATATATTGATTGATTAGAGCCTTTTGATATTGTTATTTTTATTTAATTGCTTTTTTAATCTACTTTGTTTGATGTTTATTTAAATTTGCATCTCTTTTCCACGTCGAAATGATACATGTTAAAGATTGTTTTAAAATTAATTTTATTAACATATAAAGATAATATTATTAAAAAGGCACTTTGCATAAAATTACTTTATACTGAATTTTCAACATATTTCTGGGCTAATTTTTTCTTCATATTATAATTTGAATTACAAGTCATTAACAAAAACAAAAAATAATATTGGAATTGTATACAAATTTAATAGGCAACTTTCGGCAAAGAGGATTGCTTTTAATAATTTCTAAAATTTATAATTTATCTCACTGTAATTTTACATTATTTGTATACAAAATTTCTAAGCCATTATTTATACCAAAATGACAATTTAACTCCAAAATATAATTTAAAAAATTCAGAACAGTTATTGCTATTTAAACATCTTAATTAAGAATCACTTGATTAATATACATTATTAAAATATAATACAGCACATATATCATAGGAAATAAATTAATAAAACGTAGTTATTATTATAAATATTTATTTGCGAAGTCTCGGTTTCCATTTTATTGCACTTTTGTTTTCTTGCCTAAGAGATTAATTTGTATCACAATAGTACTAAATTAAATTTATGATAACCAGGAAAATCGTTTCTTTAGTATTTATTTATTTATTAATATGGAGTATTAATAAGTTCACAATTTCAATACCTTGAATTATTTTAACTGGAACTCAATTACGAACGACTCCTGTAACATTAAAATTTCAAATCTTAAAACGCTAAGCTAATCAACGGTGAGGCAGGAAAATAAACGATAAACAAAAGAAAGCACATAATAATACAAATAATTTTTAAAGCAACACTTTCCCAAACATCGCTTTCTTGATAGTATTTGAACTAAAATTGAATATATATCAATACTTGTGCGGTTCACTAGCTCATTACTAAACCTACTTTCACGTAAAATCAAGGTTTTCCTTTGCGATTTCCTATGATATTTTGGAATTGAAAAAGGATGCGACTGTTATGTTGAATACTTAGGGATCCCAATGCTAATATTTTCCAGAAGATATAGACAGTTAGTTTTGCCAGAGATTAATTTTATTAAAAACATTATGTCGGAATATTCTCTTCTTAGTATAAATGGAATTTATTAATTATTTGTATTATTGTATTAATAAATAATTACTGGAATTTTGAAACGACCAGCGTTTGTTTTGTAACAATTTTAAATAAAGAGATAAATCCTAAAGTGTTCATGATTTCAATAATTTTAGAATGGGTAGTTCCAGAAAGAATACATACGATAAATTTGTATTTTTTTGTATACTTGTACATTTTTTGACTTGATATATCTCATGTTATCAAGTCAATGTGTAAAATTTCAGCTCGATTGGATGACGGAAAGTCATTTTTTAAAATAAATTTTCACTTCCAAGATTTTTCTGGGTTTGCCGCGGTGAAGTTAATGAAAAGGACTCAAAATATATAAAAATATGAACAAATTTTTATTTTACCATGATATATTATAAACAAATATATTATTAAATAAACAGGTCAATTACAAGGTTGTATCTCTTTTTTTTTTTAAATGTAATCTTGCCAATGATGATGACCAGAAGTAAATTAATTAGTATGTCATTAAAATATTTTCATGGCTGTACTAAAAGCAATTCGTTGGCACAATAAACATCTTTTGCACAGAAGAATCTTTAAAAATTCATTTGATTTAAATTATAAATCGTCACCTCGAAATATAATTTAATATTATCTTACACTGTTGTTACCTTGACATCCATCCCAACTATCAGAAGCTACTACGTGGTTCATTAATCTGTGCTCAAAACCAAAATTTCAAATAAATACCTCTGAAGTATTCAGAAAACAAAGCCCGTCAAGAATTTTGTCTAGTAAAACATTTGTTTTGATTCTTCAATGATTAAATTTCACGGTAAGTAGCTCTATACTAAGTAAGTATATAAAAAATCTGACCACGTGTTCTCAAACAACGTATTGTTAGGCCGGCGCCACACTATGCGGTGTTTCCGTAGAAATGAATATAGCGGCATTCCGCGACCGAAAGGACGCGACAGAATAACCGCGCAGTGTGGCGCCGGCCTTAAGGAATGGCGGCTGCTTATTCCACACTGGTTTTTTAGCGGTTAGCGATTGACGGCTCGTAGAGAGGCGGCGGTAGCAATATGCGTTAAGCGGCCGTTTTGGGTCTGCTGACACGGGGTTCAAGCCCCATCTTCGGCCGTTTAATTTGGATTTTTTTAACGTGAATTCGAACAATAATACGGAACGATCTTTACACAAAGACAGACAGACGGACGGACAGACAACGTAATTATTTTATTTTGATAATCTGGTTAGCGCCCCCGGTGCTAATTTCATCCCTGACTAAAGCGGAAATGACACTGCAGGTAGCTAGCTACCTATTGTACGGGTATTGCAATGCTTGATCATGACTCTGATGTATTCGTAGGTAATTGAAACAATGTTTTATAAAGGTTTTAAATAATACTTTCTTATGGATTTGCTACAACGGATTACTATTAAAATAATGATTTATAATGATTATGCTTTGAAGAATTAATAATGCTTGATAGCGGTGTGCTATGATGTATTAGTTTCAAAAATTTGATGGATAAAATTTGCTTTGAATTTACTAGCGAACAGATGTATGCGTATAGAGGAAAAATATAATCAAATTGAATATGTAATTGTTAATAAAAACGTGTGGGAATACTTTATTACGGTAACAAAATAATTTATTCAGAAGATAAAATAATTGCTATGAGACACAATGGTTTTGTTAGGACAGATTGGTTCAAATGCTTAATAATGGTTTTTTAATGTCGAATAAGTATAGTACTAAAATGCTTGACATCATCCAATCGAGCTGAAATATTACACATCAACTTGTTTTCGATGACAAAACATGACACGGGCATTAAAAAAATGCAAATTTATCACAGATATTCGGGTAACTATATAAGAACCTACTTTCTGGTCCTATTCAAAAATTGTTGATGGACACTTTAAAATTATCCATTTATTTAAAATTGATATAAAACAAAATTTGATCTAAAATAGTTTATTAAATAATAATTATTATTTAATAAAGGATTCATAATGGAAACTTTGTTTTTATAGGCTTTTTTTTGTAATTTAAGTTTCGTTTATTTTATTTTGCATTGTTCTCGTGTTGACATATATTATATAATACAATGTCCTTGTCTTTTGTCGCATCTTAACAACCGCAGATACATGTTTTAGTGTTTCAAGCTTTGCACGCTGTTGATTTTGAATTAGTATGTTATTCTGTTCACTGTTTCAGTTGGTGCAAGGCAGTTCAAATTAATTATATAGCATTTGTTGTCTTTGAAGTCTGTTTAAATTTGTTTCATTTCCGGTTGGAAAGTTATCAAATACCCTATTTCACTTTACACATCTGCCTCAAAATTTTGCATCTTGATGAAAGATGAAACAGATTATGCATTAGCATAAAATAATGCCTCCTATACGGCGTTATATTTTTAAAACTTTTAAAATATTTAAATTTTTTGTGATTAAACCCAGATTACCCAGGCTTTTCAGTGAATGGGTATAATGAATTTGAAGATATATATATTTATTATTTATCTTCAAATTTTTAACTTAACAATATGTCAAAGAAACCTGCTATCGATTTTGGGATGTTGATTGTTTTGTGTTAATTAATTTGTTTTATTTTCAAATTAATTGTGTTACTGCTTGAATAATGGTATTTATTAGAAATATATTTTTTATGTTCATGAATATTTGATATACATTGATTTTTAAATAATTTTTCTTTTAATAAATATTTTAAATTTCTATGTTCATTTTATATAGGATGTAACAAATTTACTTTCATCATCATTAATCACTCTTAGGTAAATACCTGCCTAAATTATGAGTCGAAAACGTACAAGAAAAATGTTCTAATATCGAGTTATGTTAGTTAGATAAGTGACTTCAAAGTTTACGTTTTTTTTTCAATATTTTTGACTTATATTATGTTAAACGTTAGACGATCACTTATGCAACCTATATCGAAAATCAAAAAGTTATTTGCCTTAATACTTTCAATTCTAACACAGCACTAATTTGATATGAGCACAGATATTAAGTGTCAGTCAATATGAAATAAATTAATGATATCTTGAAATAAGAGGTGCGTATTAATATAAGATATCTTATTCATGAAAAGAAAATCAACAAATTTATAACAATATTTCAATATGTATATACTGATAACACAATTACTAAACTTCGTCTACGAAGAAAAAAATATTAATTAATATAATGTTTCACAGAGACGAAGCTATGTTTATGGATGGGAACGTGTATAAAAGTCTTTATTGGTAAACATTTCATTGTGCAAAGATATCTCTTAAGCCAGCTTACACAGGTAATTAGCTCCGGATCACCTTATAAAGACTTTCATACATGTTTCAGAAATAAACGGCCTTGTTTATGTAAGATTTTTATAATAAATAGCTATTCTATAATATAAAAAAATAACTAATAATGAATATATAAAAAAAAATGATAAATAAAGTATGAAAACAGAATGGGTCTAGACTGGTTGATCATGCAGAAGCAGCACAAGATGGGGGAACACGGAAAGATCTTGTCGAGTGTTTGGGCCCCCGACCTTACTGTAACAAGGGGATGAAGATGATGATAATGACTATCCATCTGTAGACATAATCCATTAAATCCAAAAATAATATCCATGCGTATTCTAGAGTATAAATTGAGTACCTAATTCGGAAGCAATCGTTCATTTTTTAATTTAATTTGAGTAGAAGTGGTCCACTGAAATATATAAAAATTATTTCCTCCATGATTTCATGTGTACGCACAGATTAACATTCCATATACCTCCCATATCTAGGGGAGTGAACCAGGCGCGACGTGCCCTCTGAGGGTGGTATTTGACTGAGGACCGAGTATTGGGTGGATTGGTCCACGGTGCTCGGATGCTGGGATCGTGAGGAAAGTTGTAAACCGGGGTTTATACCGGCTGCGTATGATTGATTGAGCCCCGCATCTGATCGAGTGCTGAGATGCGATATAAAAATTAATATGAAGCGTACATCGCGCGTCGTTTAATATGCGACGTTTGAATATTTATTATTTTATTTGCGTGTTTAATCGAGTAACGTAAACAACTACCGACATGTAAAGGTTTTTGAGGTAATATATTTATTTTATTTCATTTACGAACATTGACAGTAGGTACAATGATTTAACAATAGCAATGGGTATATCAATAACATAGGAGATCTATTATATTAAACATTATTTAATTAAGTAAAGTAAATAAAAATAACAAAAATTAATAAATGAAGATAACCAGAATAAACCAAAGTTATATAAATAGGTACTAACACAAAATATATTAATAACAAATACAAATAAATCAGAATAAGAAAAAATATAAGAAAACAACATAGGTGATGAGAGTGGAAATAAGAGGAAAAATTGTGAGGTGGCTGGGATTAAGGTTAAGGAAGAGTGAATGCATGTTTATCAGTAATGCATGTGTATGTGTGGTGTAATGGTCTATGTCCTTTAAAATGTCCTTTTCAATCCGCACTCACCTCAGTACCTGAAATCTAAATTCACTTATCACTACTCGTTTCATTATTATCTAGCTACTTTTGACACTAAAACATTGTATTCTAATACTACTAATAATACAATGTCCCCCCTGCGTCTATTTAAGGCACATTTTATATATACGCATTATTCTAGCATAATCAAATCCCAAAGCGAACAAAAAAAAACAACAATCCAACAATTATTGCAAAAGATATTGTGTTATAAATTTCATATGTATGTATATGTATACGTTTTTAAACGATCATGTAAGCATATATTATTCCAATTTATAATGTTCACTGTTATCTAGAAATGTATAAGTTTCTTATTTTATTGTTATAGGATTAAACCGTAGAAATAAAATAAATAAATAAATACTGGAAATATGTTTCAGTTGTTATACTAAATTGTGTAGTTTTTTTGGACAAATTGCCAACTGCATTTAAGTGTTTACAAATAGTGAATATATAAATAAACAAATAAGTATGAAAGGGTAAGGTAAAGGTTAAGTTAAAATATTTGGTAATTTTAATCGAAATGCGACTCTGTTCAGAGGAGGGGGGGCTAACGGTAGTCTCGTGAATTTTCTTGTTGTGGTGCAATCCCTTATTGAATATTCCGCCAGGCGGCGCCGCTGTATTTTTCAATAACGAGAAAAATTGCAAAGTTGGTCGGCTAGCAAGATATGGTTTAAAAGCAGTAATTTCAAATCCAATAGAAATTGTATCATATTTTTATACGAAATATATAATTTTCTATACTTTAAACTAAAATGCGGCGCACGGAAGAACTCTGAACTGATGGAAATTATTAGACATCGTGGTAACTCTTCTATATCATTGTATGAATGTTTTGTGTGTATGCATGTCTGACATGTATGTATGACATGTATGTCTTGTATTCTATTCTATGCCTCTCAAACTCTGGACACTGAACTTTTTATACTTGAGTAATGAAGTAGACATCAACTATATGCAAATTTAAAAAAATAGAGAAAAAATAATTATTTAAATGTGAAATTGATACTCTAAAACTAAAAGATCTGTTTAAAGATTGATTTTCACAATGATTTTCATACACAAATTTCATTTTTTTATATATTTATTTATTTTTAATTAAATTTTTATTTTTTACTCCCTACAGGGCTTTTACAAACAGCTATGTAGGCAAAGTGTACATTAAAAGAATATATAATTTGAATAAAAAAATAATAACATGTAAAAATAATAATAACATAAAGTAGAAAGAAAATACTTAAAATACAGATACAAATATATAAAGATAAATTTAATATAAAGTAAAAATCAAATATATAACAAGCAGAAGCATAACGAAAACATAATGTATTAGAAATTCAAAAACAAAAAAGTCATAATATAATATAAAATTTACATAACAGTTAGTTATCTCACTCAACCAACAATCATTTAAATGACGGATGCTAAAATGATTCAAAAATAAAATTATATAAAACGTAGATACCCACGGACATAAAATAAGAAATTCAAATGAAGTAAGATTTCTAAATAGAAAGAAAAACACACAGAATTGTAAATATCACAAATGACTAAGGAATCTACCAGAAAATGTAAAATTACAGAGAAATATGGTAATTTCAAAGAAAAAATGCTGAATTCACATCACAGAATAAAATATAATAGTGAAAATATGCATGATTAAATTGTATTTTTAACTAAACGAAGACACATGAAAATAAAAAATATAATAAAATAAATTAACATACACATATGGAAAGGCATCGCCGATAATATTTTAATACTGTGTTTAAAATTTGAAAATAAGACATACAAATTATCGTTTGGTTGATGTAATTAAACGAATGAGGATCGAATCTAACACCCTTCAGCTATTCATGTAATTGGAATTTCTGAAACCACGCTACCAAAAGAGACAGATACCTGGGAACTAGTTGTAGGAGACAGGACTACTTGAAAGCAGTGGTGCACAATGGCGTCCTACACTTTGAATCCAACTTTGAAGTCAACAGCACGTTGCAATTAGAAGAAAATGAGAAGATAAAACAGCACACAGAAGTACATAAAAACAGTACACAGAAGAGAAAACAGTACAAAGAATTCAGCCATCACCATTGCCCAAGATACTCCAGAAATTAGAGATCCGAGATTGGACACTTCGGTCATCATTGGAAGACAGTCACACTACAGTCATGAAGAATAGTCATGCTCGGATATCAGGACAGAGGTGCCACACTCTTCCACCCTGAAAATAAATCTTCTCACCTCATTCATATTTGTACGCCCTCTAAGTCCACTCAACAGTTGGTGAAGTTACTTAAAATACGATAAAGTTTTATTTATTTAAATTGTATTTTTGCTTCAAAATGAGATGAACAGTGAAATTTATTTTGTCAACTAGCTGTAACCGTAAAAAATAATGGTACTTTTTGATGCCGGTTCCTAAAAATAAGTATTTACTTATTTATAGCTGACACCCATGAAATAGTAATAACGAATTTTATCAAAATATTTGAACATTTTAAACCCTAACGATTATGCTGGGTGGAACATGAAATAGTTCGCGTTTTTGCCTAGTATATATTTGTCGGTCCATGGAGAGGAAGAAACATGCGTTAAGCGGCTGGTTCGGGTTTGCTGGCTCGGGATTCAAGCCCCGTCTTCGGCCGTTTAATTTGTTTTTTAGCCGTGAATTTGAACAAAATTATGGACGTTACAAGAAATTAAGGATGTAAGATGTTCAATCATGAATATGATTATGCGCAATCGTAGCCTTAGGCAACAGCTATCCAAAAACATTAAAAACTTTCTCGAAAATTCTCTGCAAAATAATAAACATGATAAATATATTTAAAACAGTTTTTAAACAAAGAAAATATATTTACATTGTAATTAATGAAAATATTTTACTAATTTCTGAGAAAGTTGTTGTAAAATTTTGAAATATTGTGATGTTGACTTTCCTTAAAAAATATTGAAACATCACCCTAATTTCACGTTATAAGCATATTGATGTCGGTTCCTGTTTAATGAAGTAGAAATTGTGTAATCTTTCTGTATTACAAGTTTCAACACTCGATTAACTCTTATTTGTGGGTTCTATCTAATGCTGTATATAGCTTTCGATCATATGGCTCGAGGGTAATGTAAAGTTGAAGAATTGAACCGAAAATATTGAAAATTGTTTTTTTTTACATAAATTATAATACATTACATTATAATATTAAATATAAATATATTTATATATTTCCAATGAGTTAGACAACTTATTCCTGGAAAACTGACAAAGACTTAAAATTACGAAAAACAATGTTTAATCAGAAAATACAAGAAACACCTGACACAAAGGAAACATTTTATACAGATACTGATAATGTGTAGAAATATTTTAATGAAGAAAATCAAATAGCTATTGAGGAAGTATTTTTTATAGCTTTTTCTAGTATTTTTTTTCTTTACTGGAGACCGGTTCACTAGGTAATGCATTGTTTTACGTATATGCAATGTTTGAGTATTGTGGGGAGTTATTTCATTCTAAATTCATCGTGTGAATTGATGGCGATAAGTGTATTTGATTTTGTTTGCTTTTTTGTGCTGGAGTGTGTTGGAATTGAAATTAATTAATTAAAAGTGGATTAATATTGGTGTGTGATAAATGTTGACTTACTTGTAATATGTCAGTTGAAATGTTTTATTTTCAGATTCGTTATAGGAAGTGTTTCTGTCCGTAAGTTATTGTTACTGGACATGGTTTTGAAAGGCAAATGAAAATATTGAAAATTTATTTAGTTTAATTTATTACGAAAGAAAACCACTGAACATTATAGTCATTAAATGTCTCGCGAATATTTCATACTTACTATTGAACTGTTCTTTAATTCTTACTAGTTAACGCTGTTTCTATCGCTTAGATCACTTCTCGAAAATTCTGTTGAATGTTCGCTCGTAGAAACTAGTTGCCCCGGATCACCTTCATTAAATTTCACTGGTATCACTGCTGGTCGCATATATATTAGGTATACATTCCTTATGGCTCTCTTTCGGATTATTTATAGTTCTGATATTTGTCGCTTGGTAATCGCAACAATTCGTATTAGTGTGGTATTCTAAGTTACATGACTTACTTCATATATATAAATGAACGAAACGAGATATATGTATGTAAGTCAAGAGAATAACTAGTTTAATATTACATTAGTGGCTTTGAAGTTAATTGTCAGAATTTATGATTTAAACATGCCTTCATTGTTCTAAAATCTTCCATTAGATGTATTCAAGAAAAGACCTAGTTTTGCCTCTGCCTAGCTCAGATGCCAGATATATAACGCATAATATTTTAATGACCTTTAAAATGGATGGAATAAAACTGTTTTCTCTACTTTGGTTTAATTATACACTTTACTACTCCAGCTCCAAGAGTGACAGAACTATTCATCATTTATATACATTTTCTCACCTAGGCGCGTTACTACTCAATTCCAAATCGAAAATAGATAATTGAGAAAAAAGTGGAGTTAACGACATTTCATAATTTATAGATTGTAATAGTAAATACACCAGAGAAATATCTAGAAATCTCAACATTTAAGGAGCATTGTCGTTGTCTAACTAGTAATAACTTTTCCAAATTTGCGGATAACACCATGGATAAAAGTCATTCTTTTCATTGATGTACTATCAAAATTTCTCATTACCTCGTGCGCGCAGGTAATAAACCGAATAATTTAGAAGTTTAGAAAAAAAAGGAATAAGGACTTCTGTATTTATAAGTTTAACAATATCTTACTCTCCAACTCTTCTCCTTTCCATATTACCGTTACAATCACTCTTCCATCTTATATCAGTAACTACGATTACGTTTGTCAATACACAATTAAATTTAGATATTTCCACCTAGGCCATTTTTATTGTAGTTTGGTTAATACTTCACCTGTTACCTGATGAGTGGTTCTAACGCTCTCAAAACTCGAATAGTATTATACTGTCAAGGAATCGTGGTCACAGGAGGCAAATCATAAACTTAAAATTAAATAAAGTTTTATAAATTAAATAATATCGCTGGATATGAATTAAATAGGAGCATAGTTCTTTAAACACATAAATTTCGTAATTTGCACTAATTAATACTCCTTAATAACTTGTCTCTGATATAACATTGCTTAAATCACTTAGACTCGCACTAGAAAACTCCACACGCAAGTACCCGTTATGTTTATTCGCTTATTTATAGAGACCCGATGCTCTGACAAATTTCCGAATAGTTAAGTTAATTCTAAATTCATGTTCAAAAGACTTCGATTATGTATAGTTTTTATTGTTTTAGACTCTCTTTACAACATATAAATCAACTCAAGTAGAGTAAACATGGTTCTATTCCATCCATTTTGAAGATCTTTACATTATGTAATCTCTACAGAGTTAAGGCCGATTCCATCAATAATATATTTAAGTTTGAAAAAAAACTTTTGGCAAATCTTTAAATAACGGGAAATATTTTCGTATTCAACAGCAGGGCCTTCGGCATCTTTCTACCCTTGGATTGTTACAAAAGTTTCCAGTATTTTATCGGTTAGCAGAATATGACATAATAATGTGTTTATCGATTTCATCTAAAATCAGATCAATTTTGCTTTAGCATAACTGTATTTTCACTTGTTTATTTATTTTTTCTTGTCATTATTTTTTTTACGCAACATTTTTGACTTTATAAAATGATGAGAAATATAAACTTATTGATTTCAAAAAAAAATTCTCCCTTAGGAATTTTGCCCGATTACATGAATGAATTTTAGCGAAAGATTTGTGGTACAGCGAATGAATTTTGGATATTCTATGTATATTAAGTTACCGTAGTAAAGTTCAACGATTTACATAAAATACGTCAGATATATTGAAAAAAAAATGCGAACTTTGATGCTCGCCTTTCTTAATAACTGTCAACATTTCACCTAAAATGTAAAGAATATTTTCTATTCAAAATTGAATGAAAAAGTAATTTTTTTTATTTTTTATTTTTTGCGGTATTTATTTTGAGATTATTATTCTCTTATTTAACATATAAAGTTAGGTTAACGGTTAGCATTTATTAAATAATATTTATTACATTAGTTTGACTGTTGTTACGGAGATTTTAATTACCTGACTGATGACATGAACATCTGTGGTCAATGGATTGCATTTGATATACAATTATGAAGCAAGGCGAAGAATCTCAAGGGAGAAAAATTTTGAAACCCGCCTTGATAGATTTGAGTAAAAAAAAAAATTGAGTAAAAATAACGATTTATTCTGCGAGCTTTAAATTGTTCTAATTTTGTGTATGTTAGTTAAATGGATGGAGTCATGAAGAAAGCATCCTACCCACAAAATGCTAAAAATGAGTTATGTACGGGTTTGGAAAGCTCAATAAGGTATATGTTCTAAGTGTCAAAAATATTGGTTAAAAGCATCAATGTGGTATGGACGCATTATGCAACTTTTTAATTCTTCTGTTGCTACTCGATACTAATTTTGTAGAAAACATATAATGGGGTTGAACGTTTTCTACGCCTCAGATAATTCTTTTTACTCATGCTTTATCAAAATTCATAGAAAACAGAACAAAAAAAAAACTGCTTTTCGTACATTTAGACATTTTGTAGAAAGAATTCAACCCATAAAACGCGCCATATCTTCGTAAATAAACATTTTTGGCGCGTTATCAAAAGTGGATTGCTTTAAAAATGGAATAAAAAAATGTTAATCAATTAAAAAGAGACAATATATAAGGTTGAAAATTTTTCGTTAACTTACCAGAGTGCCGTGGCGAAATTGGATAGCGCACCATTCCCGGATAGAATTGGAGGTCCGTGGTTCGAGTCCCGGCGGCATTTAAAATATTTTTTCGTTAATTTGTTTTTTTCTGTATGTCTTTTCTAATTGATTAATAAAAATTGTTTAATAATTCACAGAACTTTGTTTTGAAATTGCAACTTCACAATAAGAATGTGTTTCCTTTAATATATAAACATTTTTTTCATATAATTACTTTAAAAAACAATTAAACACAACTCTATAATGAGCCCCATGCATAAAATATGCACTAATTAATTAAAAATATCGACGACTTAAAAATTTTTTAGAACGCATTTTCTCGTTCCATGTTTTTGGGTCGGAAGCTTTCTGTAAAACCACGTCCAAATTATTCATCAACAAATTGGATTATAATTTTTAAAATAATCAAGCGAAAAATATACATCCAAGAAATCTCGATACAGAAGCTATCACATAAATCAAGCCTGATCTCTGTTCAACAAATACATGATGCCGCTCTCACATAACTGTCCCGGGAATTTATGACGCCACTAAACTATTACCCGCGTTTGTCGCCTTAAAACGTCGCTGGCTTTATAGATCTCACAAAATTTGTTTGAACTTTCCACGTTCCCAATAAATTTTCTGGGGAAAATAGTTAATGTGACTTTCAAATCACGCTACCAGAGTTTCTGGAATGACTACAGTAAAAATAACAATAAATCGATCACCAGACCAACCGGGAGCAAACGGGACCAAATGGGACCAAATTAAAACCCGTCCGTTTGCCGTACGGCAGCGGGAATATAATATATACCGTTTGAAATTTCAAAACGGTTCAATGCGTAAGTACCTATTATGTTATGCATTCATCACTTTACTAACTTATTTATGTTCTGATAAACGTTACTCGAAGGATTAATTTAGAAAAGCTTTATTTATTCGTTTTCGTCTTCTTCTAATAATATTGCTTACACGCATATCATAGTTGGTGATTGAATTCAATTAATTGATTAACTATTACTTGAAATATAAATATTTTTTGGGGAAAATGGTCCCATCAGAA
Source organism: Agrypnia vestita (assembly GCA_016648135.1). Classification (NCBI taxonomy): domain Eukaryota; kingdom Metazoa; phylum Arthropoda; class Insecta; order Trichoptera; family Phryganeidae; genus Agrypnia; species Agrypnia vestita. The sequence continues at coordinate 44,789 of JADDOH010002291.1, forward strand.
TACAATGTTTACTAACAATTCAAATTTACGGTATAGAAATTAACAAAAACATTAATGTATGCATATTGGTGTTGACTAACTAATTAAGAATTATTTTTTCTATTGGTTGAGCAACTTTGTAGATTGACATTTAAAAAAAAAGATTTTATCATTATTTTTTGTATCACTTATATTTATTAATTACACCTACATATAACACCCTAACGGTAGAAAGATTTTTCCGAAACATGTCCGTGTAATTAACATTAATAATAATAAGTAGACACAAACAAAAACTAAATTATTTTTTTTATTAAGAACTAATATGGAAAAAAAATATTTGTAAAATTGATTTGATTATTTATAATATTGTATAAATTGTATTCTAAGGATATTTTGCTATTATTGAGAAGTAAAAAAAATTGACTTGCGGATTTCTTAAACTATTTCCTTAGATTATTCAATCAAGATGTCCATAATATTCCAGGAACTATTTGTTTGTTGTTTGTATTTTTCCCAATTTTTCTTTAATAATAAATGTAGGATCTCATTCATATTTTTTGTATTTCAAAATATTGTAATTGCAGTTTTTATTTATTTTACTTTTCGCATCCAGAAATAATATTTTTATTGCTGTCCCTAATCAAGGTATATTATAGATGTCTCATAGAGACGAAGCTATATTTTTATATCTAAAAGTGGGAATGGAAGTCTTTTTGGGCGTTCATAAGGCTTACGACCTATCGTACGGCTGGCATAAGTGATCACTTTACGCAATGTAACGTTCACCATTTCCACCCATGATGGACTACCACATCTATCAAATTTTTAGAAGTTGCATATACGTTTAACTTACAAAACTTCTTTCGTATGTGCGGTGTATTTTTACTACCGCCTCATGCAGTCCAAACCTTTTTTTTTCTCTATAATGTACCTTGATTAATTATGTCCCCATTGGAATAAAGCCCAGTATTGTGTTCTTGAAAAATTTGGACACACTCAAAATATGCTGTCCCTAGTTATTTGTTTATTCATTTTTTTATTTTAGTCTTATACAAGATTAAATGTACAATTATGGTTGGACCACGGCTGTCTCATTAGAAGAATCTGAGTTGAGACAGGCATGGTTTACAAAACAATACAGTGATTAGAAAACACATTAATATGTGTGTGTGTGCGTGTGTGTGTGTGTACGAGCATGCGTGCGTGCATGTGTGAATATGTCTGTATGTGTTTGTTTGTGTCTGTGTATGTGTGTGTGTGTGTGTGTGTGTGTGTGTGTGTGTGTGTGTGTGTGTGTGTGTGTGTGTAGCATTTGTGTACGCCTAATTGTGTATTCTAATATAGGATATTATTTACAATATTATATTTTTGGTACTTTATCACCGGATTAAATTGTTTTAATTTTATAACAGTTTGAGTTCAAGGTAATTTAACTTGCACATATGCAGTATGTGCTTCTGGGATTTGTAAATTAAATTTGTTTCTTTTTGTGTGTCAATTGTTTGTGTGTATTTCAAAGTAGGCGTAGCGAATTTCTCTTTTATCAAAAACATCGAATTTAAATAGCTTTATGTAAGTGTCAGAGATCTAGTTGAGGTACATACAGATGTAAGCTTAAGATTGGTAGGAATGACTCGTATATAGATAATTTGATAGTGATACTTAATGTTCTTTTGAACCATAAATGCTTAGATTATTTATTCGGAATATTAATAAATGGAATGCATTAAATATTAAACATTAATACTCTTTAACTGCTTCATGCGATATTGTGTAATGCTACATAGTCCCTGGGAAGTGTAATTAACCGCATAATGCAACTACCATTTTGGCTATTAAAGATCATAATCTTTATGCACTAGTAAGGTACTAAACAAAGCAAAATAAAAGCACTCATTAATTTCAAAAAATTAACAAAACTTTGTATGAACCACATTGACAGTTTTTAACGTCTAACGGTTTCGATATCACTCTATCTACGTCGTGATGAACGCACAATATATATTTTATAAATTAAATATGTAAATAATTCAAACACCTCATTTGTGGCGGGGATGGGGAATGTATTAAATAATAGGTTATTCGCTAAGCTCCATTGATTACTAATTATATTATATTTTAATTTTTAACATTTCTAAATAATCCAACCCAAACTTTTTATTGATTTTTATTACCTTTTTTTTAAATGAAATGAATTCTGAGAAATCTTTATTACTAAGGAATCTAAGGTGTTCTTCTTCTTATATTCTTATATTAAAAGTTACCTTAAAAAATACAAAAAATAAACCAATTTATTATAAAACAAATTGACTATAAGTAAATTAAGTTTAATTGATCCGGTCAATATACAAGATGTTCAAGTTTTCCTAAGACGTTCAAGAATATTGATTGGAGGTTAAGGTTAAATGATGATTTTTCAGAAATCTGAACCAAAATCGTAGATTCCGCGAGAATATTTAACTTGACTTATAGTAAAGTGAATGAATTAACAATATTTGATATAAGTTGCATTAAATATAGGCCAACATTTTTAAGGGTATAAGTCAGAAATATGAAAAAAATGAAATTTTGAAGTCGCTTGTATCCATTTCAATTGATATTAAGAAATAGATGTTAAAACATTTTTGGATACTTATTTCGGCAGCTATGTACCTGAAAAGTATTGTGGACTATCTTACACCTCTATATAATATGACTATATTGTCACGGAATCATAGCCGAAGCAAAATAAACACATAAATGAATTAAAGTTTAATTTATGAAATTAATAAAAATGAATTTTATTTTCATCACTTATAAATTGAAAACATCAAAAATGTTTCTGAGCCAATGGTCCCTTCATCAGAATAAAAATTTATACTAACAAAGTAAAAATCAAAAATCGATGTATAGACAGTAAAAACTAGTGATGCAACGAATACTACTTTATAGATAGAAAAAATTAAAATAATGATATATGAGAAATGAACAATAATTAAATAATAACATGAAAAAAAAATTAAAATATAAAAAGCTTATTGTTTTTTTTTTAAACTGTATTTAAAAAGGATCTTGTCTTGAAAATCTAATTGATGATCTTGACAACTATCTTTAAAAATGATCTTGTCTTGAAAATCTGATTGATGATCTTGAAAACTGTCTTTAAAAAGGATCTTGTCTTGAAAATCTGATTGATGATCTTGAAAACTGTCTTTAAAAAGGATCTTGTTTTGAAAATCTGATTGATGATCTTGAAAACTGTCTTTAAAAAGGATCTTGTCTTGAAAATCTGATTGATGATCTTGAAAACTGTCTTTAAAAAGGATCTTGTCTTGAAAATCTGATTGATGATCTTGAAAACTGTCTTTAAAAAGGATCTTGTCTTGAAAATCTGATTGATGATCTTGAAAACTGTCTTTAAAAAGGATCTTGTCTTGAAAATCTGATTGATGATCTTGAAAACTGTCTTTAAAAAGGATCTTGTTTTGAAAATCTGATTGATGATCTTGAAAACTGTCTTTAAAAAGGATCTTGTCTTGAAAATCTGATTGATGATCTTGAAAACTGTCTTTAAAAAGGATCTTGTCTTGAAAATCTGATTGATGATCTTGAATACTGTCATTAAAAAAACTCCACACGTAAGTAACTACTCGCACCGTTATGTCTATCGCTTGTCTAAGCCTGTAAATCTAGCCTTTCAACGCTCTCTCTGTGCTATTCTGAATATAGCAATATTGAGATGTCAGATCTTTATCCCAACATTTAATAGACGAAAATAGAAATAAAAATAAACATGAAGTAGGTATATGTCGGTGGTGTGATCAGAGGGAGAAAGAAGTACATGACGATTATCCGTCAAACGTCAAATATAAATAGAGTGCGACAATATTTCTCTTTTCTATGGTCCAACGTGACAATGACAATTTTGCTATAAATTTATATCAGGACGCTGTGGGAGAAGAAATCAATAAATGCATATGAAGTAATCTTTTTTTTACAAGCTTTAAATACAGAATTAGTACTTATTTCATGTAATTTTAGCCGAAACATGAGAATTGTGAGGTCACGTTTGCGGCAGGCCGCCGTTGTCAGATCAGACCGGAGAAATCGGACATCGCAAATAAAGATTTTATTCAAATTTACTTTGAGAGAGATACGTGAAAATATACAAATCTTCTTATTTAAGCACGACAAACACTGAATACAGACGTTCTCTTTTATTTTTATTTTCATCTATTAAGTGTCGATATAAAGATGAGTAGCTTGTTGGTCTTGTGGTTAGGACACTCGCCTCCTGATCCAAAGGTCGCGGGTTCGAATCTCAGCCCAGAATAGCAAGTTAGTCCTATTTTCATAGCACAAGCGTTTAGCTTAGTTTGAAAATAGTAAGAATATTGATGTGACACGTATTCCGTGTTCGCATCTCTATTTAATTTAAAAAAAAAAAAATAAAAAAAAGATATGACATCCCGATTTTGCTATTTTCAGAATAGCACAGTCTGTCTCGCTTGTCAAAACAACTCTCTGTTCAGCACTATGCCGTCGCGCATTTATACAGACCCGATGCTCTGGGATATTCCGGAATAGTTCGGTTAATTCTAAATTCATATAGAATATTCAAAAGACTTCGATTATGTGTAGTTCTTATTGTTTTATACTCTCGTGACAATATATTAATTTAATAAAAAAACTTGCCTAAATTCTTTTGTATTGGAGCAAGTTATTTATTCTAAATATTCTTGAAATATCCCTCGTAACCGGCTTACACCGAGGCTTCCGGGATCGATTCCCGGTGAGGTCACAATTCTTGTGGTGAAAGGAACAACCGAATGAGTAATTTTATTTTATCTAATTTTTTTTTTGCAAATAAAGTTGACGAATGTCGTTGTTTCTTACCAAAATTTTCAAATAATCAACCATGTCATTTGTCATTTTTCAAAAAAAATTAATAACCAGCATTTAATTTCATTTTCCGATTCATATTATTGCTAGATATGTATCTAAAGAATAACCCTGCGTACTTAACTAAAACTCGATTTTATTGACTCATTTGGTTGTTACTTTCTCCCCAGAATTAATCTATGTGATTTACTTGGTGTTTTGTGAAATTTAAAAAAAAAAAAATTATGTAATAGGCGTCAGTAAAGTTAAGTTAAAATATAAGAGAAGAAATCAATTAAGTTTGATTGATCGTATTAAGGGAGGGCTTGCTTAGTTTTTTCACTCTGTAAGTAAATTTCCCAGACGCAAACAAAACAGACACATTACATATTTGAAAAAAAAAACATTTCACTTTTGTAGAGACGACCCCAACAAAATAATTTATCGGGCTTTCGGCGTGGTCTTATAAAATAATACTATGAAGGAGTTAATAAAAAAATAATTTTATTTATCCCAGTTTTTTCCATCAGAAACCGGAAAAGTATTCGAGCAGAAAAATATAACTTCTCGGTATTTTCTATGCTTATCAAAACATTTTGTCAGCGAAGCGAACACGCCTACGTGTCAGCGCGATAACAGGCAAATTTGATCTCTGCGTTCTGATAAAAGAGATGTCTGTTTCCTGCAGAGATGGCGGTGCTCCTTGGATCTCTTTCGGCGATGTTGTCAGTTTATTTATTCTTTGCGGGTTCGTATCAAAAGAGTAAGTTTTGTTATTTTTGTATGTATAAAAATATGATTCAAGAATAATTCCTTCGTCGAGTTATTGAATGTTTTCGCAATGTTGATACGGTAAGAAACTCTATTTCCTTCCGAAAAGGATGTATGCCAACTTTCCGTGCTATTATTCAGCTAGCATATAAGAATAATTTCATTTCATAGTCGTGAAGGTATTTCAAAATGTTTATTTATCGTCAAAATATTTTAGAATATTATTTCAATAAGTTCAAATTTTTAAAAACACAATACTGGATTTTATCCCCAGAAGGACATCATTAATCAAGATGTATTTATTATATATTCAAGAACACATTCATATTTGTGAAGTTGTAACTTTTCAGAACAAAGTTCTGTGAAATATTTAATAACCAAATTAATTAATCACTTAGAAAGACATACAGAAAAATCTAATTCACGGAAACATAGAGGGTTGCTATAGCTTAGTGGTCAGAGCACCGGCCCCGGAAAGGAGGTGACCTGGGTTCGAATCCCAGTAGTAACCTAATATTTTTTCGTGAATTAGATTTTTCTGTATGTCTTTCTAATTGATTAATTAATTTGGTTATTAAATATTTCACAGAACTTTGTTCTGAAAAGTTACAACTTCACAAATATGAATGTGTTCTTGAATATATAATATCTGTTGTATAAATGTATGTCCAAATAAAAATGAATTATTCAATTAATCATGGCGTCCATCTAGCGGTGGCATTGCAAAGTAATTTCAACTACCGTATCAAAAAAAGTGGATTGCTCTATGGACAAAAAATAAAAATTAATCAATTAATAAAAATAAGAACTACATATAAGGTCGATATATTCACGGAAACATAGAGGGTTGCTATAGCTTAGTGGTCAGAGCACCGGCCCCGGAAAGGAGGTGACCTGGGTTCGAATCCCAGTAGTAACCTAATATTTTTTCGTGAATTAGATTTTTCTGTATGTCTTTCTAATTGATTAATTAATTTGGTTATGTATTTATTATAATTGTCTCATAGAGACGAAGCTATTTTTTATATGGGAAAGTAAGTATTAAAATCTTTTGGGTGCTTAAAGGGCTTATGACGAACCGTATGGCTGGTTTAAGTGATAAATTTACACAATGTAACGTTCACCAAATACACCCATGATAGACTATCACATTTACCAAATTTTTGGGAATATTAAAATAAAAAATATTAAAATATTTTTTCGTTAATTTGATTTTTTCTGTATGTCTTTTCTAATTGATTAACAAAAATTGTTTTATAATTCACAGAATTTTGTTCTGAAATTGCAACTTCACAATAATAATGTGTTTCCTTTAATATAGAATTTTTGTCTTTTTTTACCGTATATAGTTAGAATATTTAATATTTAGTTGAAATAAAAATGTGATGCAGCTAAAATTTTTGTATAAACCACTTGGAGTAACTTTACCTGTGCCAGTCTCGTATCTATAAGATATTCTTTCGAATTATTCAACGTATACATACGCCAGAAAATCAATATTTTCAATTTTTTAACTCCTTTCATAAAAAAGTAAATATTTTTAACAATATTTTTGTACGTATGTTCTGTCACTTTAGGTAATATTCTTTACACTTTGGGTGAAATGTCGACAGATACGTAGATAAGCGACATGAAAGTTTACAATTTTTTTTCAATATTCCTGAATTATTTTCTGTAAGATATTGGAGTATCATTGGAGTAACTTAGATGAAATAAAATAAATTTATTCTCTTTTACACAACTCAAATAAAATTACAAGAACCTTACAAAATACAAAATATTTTTCAAATTTCTAATATGCATGTATGTAATAGTATTACAATATTATTAATAAACAATTAAATTTAACTACTAGTCCAATTCTAAATTTTTTTCCAAAACATCCTGACGATGGAAAGGTTTTTCTGAAACATATTGGTGGAATTACTCATATAAATTAAGTAGATATATACAAAAATATAATCAATATTTTTTTAAATGTCAATCTACAATGTTGCTGAATCAATTGAAAAAATATAGATTTGATTAGGTTAGGTTGTTAAGTTTGGTTTGGTAAATTTAGGTTAGCATTTTTTATTAAATAAAATTAGCTAACTTAAGTTTGATTAGCTTAGGTTATTTTATAATTTTTACATTATTTTTATTATGTATTTATTTTATACACATATATATATATATATATATATATATATATATCATATTTTTTTTTTTTTATTATTTTTTTTTCTCTCCTTTTCTTCATTTTTCTTTTCTTTTCTTTTTCTCTTTTTTTTTATCCTTTTATTCTTCTCTTCTCTCTTCTCAATTTTCATCTATCTTTTCTCTCCTTTTTCTCTATCTCTCCTCTCTCTTCCTATCTTCTATTCTATTCTCTTTTCTTATTAAAACGTATTTGCGTGTCAATTCTGTTTTGGAGAGAGTGCGTCTCTCGAATAGAACTATTTTCCCATCGCAAAACTCATGAGAGGCGCAGTAACAACAATTAAGTCAGAATGGCGAGGGGGTCCTCGATCACGAGGCCCGGCTACAATGACAACAACATTTTGAATTCACGACACTTAAGATGATACTTACTTTTAGACGGATCTGTTATAATGACCATATTCTTGAATTATGCCGAAAGTAAGTAAAAATAATATAAACTTTGATGTCGCTTATCTCCGTAACTGTCAACTTTTCACCAAAAAACTATTTTTCTTTCAACTTTCCCTAGGACTGGAAACTGTAAATCAAAGAATAATATATAATGTAATGGTCCAAATATTAAAAATTAAACACGGATTAGTACCCAAATAATTTAATGACAGGATGAAGATAAATAAGAATTTTCATTCCTACAATACAGGAAGAAGCGACAACATAAGACTACCAAAGAAAAAGAAAAACACCTCACAAAATTGTATGATGTATAAAGGTATAAAAATCTTCGATAGCCTGCCAAAGGAAATTCAAAACATGGAGAATATAGGAGGTTTAAACTGTGCAAGTGCAAAAATTATATTATAAAGACTTTTAAATGATTAGATGGAATGCAACATGTCCAAGTGAAATCATGTGTTAGCCCACACAACATTATGTGTGGAATTAAATTATTAAGATAAATAAATAAAATAAAATAAAGTTTAAAGATTATTTTCAATTCAAAATTGCGTGAAGATGACTCCCGAAATTATTGATAGCTATTAGACAACCTGAATAGGTTATTTATCTGAATTTTTGATGCAACTATGCAATCGCCACCTAAATATGATCAAAAATTTATAAAATGTAAGTAATCTATAATAATAATAAATAATGTTAGTTCTGCAGCATTACGAAATACGTCTATCCGTAGTTAATTGCAAATGTCGCAATTGCAGTTGTTACGCTGTTAGTGACACTGACATGATATTTTTTAAAACACCCCGTTTTTTTATTCAACACGAACATTTACTTAAAATAAAATTGTATTTTCTGATTTCTTTATGTTTATCTAACATATTATGAGTTCGTTCATTAATAGAAACGTTTAATCACATCTATAAAGATTCATATGCTCGATCCTGTTACCTTTTTCCTTTTCAACTTTCCACCCTAAGTCCTCCCTTTCAACCATCCCCAGTGCCCCGGGGGTGTTACCGCTATGAGGATAGAAGAGAGAATTTAGATTTATAAAACTTTTTCTTAAATTAAAGAAAACCACAGGACACGTCCTACAAGATTAAGTAATAAATTAATTAAAATATTAATTCGATGTTTTTAATTAAAACTTTTTAATTTAATTTAAATTCATTGTAATTATGAATTGTGTTTCTTGAAATGTGCAAATTGAGTTACAAGTCAAGTTTTAATGAAATTTGCATCAAATTACTTATTAATATTTTTATTTTTAAGAAATTAATAAATAGGTAATGATTATTTTTTGCTATTAAGCGCACACCCACTTTCTGAAACATCTTTGAAAAATAAAATATATTTTTGAATATTATGCTGTCTAACGCAAGGCAATAAAAAATTCTGAATGAATTTTGCGAACCGTTTAACGGACATCATTTTTGAATAAAAAGTACGGAATTTACGTTTAAATTATCAGTTCATTCAATGTAGAAAACTATCGAATTTCCCCCACGACCATTCTTTGCAAAGATTCTTTAAATTACATATAACCTTATGCCAATGGCATCAAAAACTGCGATGTAGAAGACATTGTACGATGGATCAGGTAGAGAAGATGTTTCTGGAGGTATCATGTCAAGGAATGGACCAGACTAGACTTCCCATAGCCGTGATGCGCGAGATTCCAGAGGGGCACCGACCGCCAGGGAGACCACCAAAGAGATGGAGAGGAAGCTGGACGTGCTCGTCACAAGACTAGGACTGACGATTGTAGACACAGATCACAGTTCTATTCAAAGAGGAAGAAGAAGAGGAAGACAAAAAGGATCCCAAATCATGCAATTATTGTGCAACTCAGACAACAACTACAAATTTTAATTTCTTCAAAGAAATTTAAAACCTAACTCCTTATTATATGTCTGTATTAGTTACATTATTATAAAAAAATATTATAATTATTTAAATTATTATAAAAAAAATCTATATCGTATAAGATATAACTTATACCTAATATTAATCGGCCATCGCCCCAATTCAAACATGAGAATTAATTTCTCTATTGATTGGGTAGTTTTTGTTTGAAAAAACTGTTATTGTCATTAGCTATGTAGTATCTGTACTTATAATATTGTAACTATGTATTGTTTCTTCAAGGTTGTGTTCACTGGGGTATTATGCCGTGTTGTTAAGACCTTTGGGGCCGTGTGTAGGGCTGCAATGGGATCCGAAACGTCGGCCCGAAAGGACGTAACAACACGGCATAATACCCCAGTAAACACAAACTTGAAGATTCTGAGTGGCCGTGAAAACCTAAGAACATTCTTATGTATTGTTTATTTAAAAAAAATAATTACGTACCGGGGCTTCCAGGTATATTTATATGATTTTATCTGCGTGTTTCGCGGTGTGTTCCGCTGCAGAAATTGGGTTTCATGACATATTGTAGCGTAAATAATTCAATTTCAATCAATCTCCACACAGCCCTCGAGTGATTACCTTAACCAATTATCAGCCGCGCTTTGTTACTAGTGATTTCACTAATTAAGATTCTTAATTAAACAGTTTGGAAATGTTAAAAGTTTGGCACTTGGGCTGTTCGAATTTTCTTGAAAATTTTATTCGGGAAAACCTGAACGTCCGTTATAATTAAAAGTTAGCTACAATTGCTTGATGATTCAATGGTAAATTGAATAACTCGAAATGAAATCATTGTGGAATTATCACAATGAATTACCATCCCAATAATTGATGTGATTAGTATCCATAAATATATTTTGTAAGGTAATACCTACATAAATAAATTAGGTAAAATAATATTTACATCAGATTATTATTACAAATATTTTAATTTTATAAGAGTTCTTAACATAAGCATTAATAATTTTAATTATTTAAAAACTTTGTATAAACCACTTGTAATAACTTTATGTCTACTGATTTCGATACCGCTGTCTCTTCGTTAGGACGGACGCACACTAATCATCCATTAAGTAATTTGTTAAACAAGTCAATTTTTGAACGGGGGCCTGGCTACAGTTATGATGTACTTTAGTACTTCCTGGTATGTAGTAGTGTATATATTGAAGTACAATTTTATATAAAACAATTTTATGATAAATAAATTAGAAATAATGTAGAAAATAAATTTCAGATTTACGTTAAAATCGCAATTTTTTAAAATACAACCTGCTAGGTGGCGTAAGGACTTATGTTTTTAATTTTTTTTCAATGGATGGATTTTCTCCGTATATTTTTTGTGATCTGATTTCGGTTTTTATTATCACGAAACTACGTTCAAAATTATTATAATAATAATATAATATTTGAGTGAATCGTTAAATTACAATTTTATTGTAAAAATGAATGTAATAAATTATAATTTATAAATAAAAATATTTCATGAATCAACAATAAAAAATAATATTTGCGACAGTAATGCAAATTCATCCGCAGTGCTAATGCTAATATTAATTAAACCATATAATTTTTGTATATTCAAGTTTTAGAATTTTTAGCGTTTGTTATCCTTAATCTAAAACAAAATTATAATTTTCAAAATTATTTTGCCGAGTAATAATATTACTTGGAAGTTACTATATTCTCCTTCTTTGTGTAAAACTCTATAAAAATATGCATTGCGCGCTAGATAATATTTCAAGCAAACCATTAAAATATCACGATCATTTTTCTAAGTTTTCAAAATTACTTTAAAACCGAGTTAAAATGCTTGTCTTTGGTCTTAAAATTTATGAATCTCACTTCACCCCTCCGCCGCAAGATGGCATCGCTTCGCCAAGCTTTGTTATAACGAGAATGATAATACCTAATTTCCGGTTGAAACAAAAGCCTATGTCCGCTAAAGATGTTAACTGTTAACAAGATTATTAACGTTGAACAGTGTTATTAACGCCAATGGTTTACGAAGTTTCTAAGTAACTGTGTCAGCTATTAATCTAATCAACTTATGTTTGGTAACTCCTGCAAAGTAATTTTAATTAATTAATGATTTAATAGATTTTTTTTAAATAAGTTTATTTTGGTCATCCTTTACATTTCGCGTTCGAATCTTTACAGAAAGGGATTTTACCTGTAGATAACACCGGTTGATGTTTTAGCTAGGCTTTCCTACATAAACCAGTCCATTACTTATTACAAGTCTTCATCAGTAGAAACCGATCTCGCACTGAGGTTATCTACATTGTTCGTTATCTTTCTTATTTTATCTTGATTGTCTCAAAACTCATGGTTTTATGAATCAAATGATCTCCATGGTCATGCATGGTCATGACGTCACATGTCAATGCCAGCCGAGTTGGTTTTCTTTTATTATTTTAACTGTCCAACATTGAGACTTCCACTATTTGTATCTTATCCTGTTTTATATTAAGTTAATAAATAAATATAAATATGAAAGTGAAATTCAAATAATAAAATTAACGCACATCCACGTTCAGTAACTGCCAATGTCTGGTTGTCAGGTGTAGGTATTATGTTTAATTAATTATAATGATCATTTGGCCGTAATATATTGAGAATTAATAAGTGCTCGTTACATCGAAGCCATGATTTAGCTTTCATTTGTATGGATTTCATATTTCATGGTAATATTTGCTAAGTTGTACAATTCAACGGCTTAATAATCTGGCGTATCATACTGAACATGATTTTCACAAAATCGGAATATATCGTTCATTTGGTATTTAAAATTCAGTTTTTGTATTTATTAAATGAATCTGAATTGGAAAAATACTGTTTTATTCAATTTTATATTTAATTTAATGCTATAAAATTTTCAAGAGACAACCTCTTATCATTAATAACGGATTTCGACTCAAATTAAAACAGTTATAGACAGTAATTAAGGGATTAGGGTACAGGTAATGGACAGGGGGAAGAGAGGGGTTCGAATGGATAGGAGTGGGGGTGGGTAGTATTTTAACGTTTATTATGTATCTTATTATGATAAACTTCTAAGATCTCTAATATGTCCAATTTTTGTCCTTTAATGCAACTATGTAAAAGTGTTAAATTACAATTATCAAAGAAGTGACTTTCCATTTTGGCATATTCTGCCTTTTTTGTGTTTTCTATCACTCTCTTACATTCTTCTAATCCCCTTTTTTTTTTTCTTCTACATTGCATATTGTAAATTGCTTCACAATTTTCTGCTATTAAATATGTAATTGTAAAAGCAAAAAAATATATTAAAAAAAATGAATTGAATAACTAATTAAAAATTTTCGAAAAAGAACATTTCGGTGTACCTACCTATACACATTATGATTCTGTTTATTATGTTCAGCATAGCAGTAAGTAGTTCTTCTAACGGGCTTAATCATTGGCAGGTTGGTCTTGCATATTGGAATGTGAAACAATCGATGCTGACGCTGTCTAAGGTATAAGGAACATGTATAAGGAACTGTATAAGGAACATACAAACCAATGCTCCGCATTGTTTCAGGATTATCGATCATACCATACATCAATCGATAAAAATGCGTATTCAGATACACATCACTTCGAGTTTCCAAACTATAGTAGCCAAGCATACCTTGGAGGAACTCGGTTGGGTAAAGCCAAAGATAATGCCCTTCCCCTCTAATGTAGAGATATCTTAAAAAAAAATTGTACTTTCTCTACCATAAGTGAGTACTTAAGCTCATGTGGCCCCCAAATCATCGAACCCCTTTCAAATCTACTTCGCACCAAGGAGTTGTAAAGAGTTCTCAGTACGTGGGTATATTCTAAAACCCTGGCTGTACGCCGAATAAATCCTAACAATTTCAATGCATTACCACTGACCGCCTCTATGTGATTGTGAAATGACAGGTTGCTCACAAATCTAATGCCGAGATCCTTAACATTCGACGTTCGTGTCAGATTTTGGTCGTTCATTTTGTAGCGATAGAATAGAGTTTTTTGGGCCCTAGTGAAAGATGTAACACTTGAAAATGTTAAACATGTAACAGATGTTGTAAATATATTATGTGTATCGCGAGATTATGTTAATGTAATTTACTGCATTTCGCCAGTTTGGCAGATGAATTATAATCTCGTAGTACGAATTTGTGTTTTATATAAATGAAATCAAGGCTGCGTGTTTGTGAGGAGATTAATGCCCATCCATCGAAGCATAATCTTCTGACATATTATGTGTGGTGCGTAAATGTGTAAGACAACAAATAGATGTGAATGAAATGTGACATACAGGTGATCAGAAAATACTCACGGTTTGTTAAATGTTGAATATATTGCAAGTACAGATTACAACGGTATAGCTCGCGGAATACAAAGAATATCTCAACTGTCTTGAGCGGCGTCCGAAGAACGAGTAATCGTAAACCGTGGTACCGTATCAGGTCTGTGATTGGTCGTTTCCCTCAAGCGCAATTGGTCCATTTGGTACGCTCTAGGGACAAGAGTCCGGGCAGGCCTAAGTTCTCCACAAACATGAGTTTATTTCGTCTTCCCCATTCAATATATTTGATAAAGTTAGGGCGCTTCAAAAAATTAAAGTTGTTTTTTCGGGGTACACTTTTATGTGTTCTTTTTATTTATTTTTATTATATATATATAATTAATTTTAGAGGTCGTCAACATTCATCGAAGTTTCGAAAATATGCGGCTTTTATGATTGCAATGCTAAAGACCAAGCAAAATATGAGCAGGGGATGGTCACTACTCTCGAAAATCAAGGATAAAAAAGGTTTCCAAAGCGAGAAACCTTCAAAAATGCTCATATTGTGGTAAAATCTTTGTTACAAACCATTCATTGAATTTTTTCAACACAATCACCGTTTGGTGTGATTTTTTAAGAAATATGTTAGGACATGGAAGAACCATTCATTGAATTTTTTCAACATAATCACCGTTTGGTGTGATTTTTTAAGAAATATGTTAGGACATGGAAGAATGATGATGACTATGATAGAGTTAAGACTTTTGTACATTCTAAGAAAATTGTAAATGATATAATAGAGAGAAGAGAGTGTTCATGGAAGAGTCATCAGTGGTGTAAAGACTATCGTATTTACTCCACCGATAAAGAGGAAAAGCAATATTTACTGTTGGCGAAAGATTATTGACGAAAATTTCTAAATGAAAAAAGTTCACGTTGACGTCATCTTGAATAATTATTATTCCTAACAATATTTTTATATGTACGTTCTGAGAACATAATTTTGGATTTATCCACTGGGGATTATTATTTAATTAATATAAATTAAAGAAATCTCACAGAGACGAAGCTATTTATTTGAGAAACATGCATGGAAGTCAAGTACGATGGCCCGGGGCTTACAACCTGTATGAGCTAGCTTAAGTGATCACTCTAAACGATACAATGTTTACGAATTACATCGTAAGAACATCCACACATCGAATTTTTAAAAGTTATATACCTTTATGTTCCAAATAGGAAATATCCATATATTTCGAGAGGCTATGTGTGTAAAATATTTCTTTTAGATAATTTTGTATCTATTATAATATAATATGTAATCTTTGTTTAAAAATTTGTTTTATTTTTTTTTTCAATTTGTTTTGTTATGTCATAATAAAATACATAATATTCACTTTTTAACACCTTCTGAATAATCGGTACCAGTATTAAATTCAAAGATTTACCAGTAATGCCATCTGTCGGTAAATTTTCTTACCCTAGGCCCTAGAAGGTACATACCGGTTTTACTTCGTTCTTAGAGATTCATTTACTGGACAGACGTGCTTTAGTTTTCCAAGTATTGTTTATACACATCAAGGGCGGATCCAGCTTTGGCGCCAGGGGAGGGGTCACATAGTCGTGGTCAAGTCACAAGAAGTTTTAATTTAATTTTGATAATAATAGATACTTACAAGTAAAACGTAGGTATTTTATTAATAAATGTAACTACCTACTGTACTTAAAAATACCTACCTATATTTAAATAACAAAATCAATTTTTCTTTTACGTCTTCTCCCGAAACGCGTTATCACTTCATCTACTCCAATGGGTACGTTTTTATGGACGTGGAGAAGTTCTTCGTTCTTCAACCATTGAAGCTCTTAGCCACGATTTGATTCTTCGCAACGTAGAGAAAGATCTTTCCGCTGTCGCTACGCTAACAGGTAGTGTAGCCATTATACATAAAAAATTCTTATATTAGGATACATCTCAATATCGCAATTTAAAATAAGGTCAGAAATCGACTGCGGTATGTCCTGACCTCGCTGCCACTTCACCATCCACAACCGATATTCGTTTACAACGACAGAAACTGGAGTATTATCTAGTAACAATGTATAATCGGTTGCTAGTTGTTTCACAGTTTCAATGTCTTTATTACTGTATTCGCTTTTTGGCATGAGAACGCTTAGTTGAAACAAATTAAGTATTTCAAGAGACAGACGGTCCTGTAGCTCACTTATTATTGAATCCAGAAGAGGGATGTATATTAGGGTGTCCCGTTCATGTATGAGAAAAAAAAAATTTGAGCTACACAATTACAAGAGGTATCAAAATTTGCGTAATTTTACACAAATTGCGAAAAAGGTAACAAAAATAGAATTGTTTGTCATCTTGAAGGCTCTACCGAGCTTTGAAGTTTTGTAAATTTTACGTTTTTATAGAGTTAAGCCGTTTGCCTAAAATAATAAAAAAATCATGTTTAAAAGGTATTTTAGTATTGAAATTAACGAAACAAAGCACAAGAAAATAAAATAAACAAAATATAGATTACAATTAATGACAAAAACTAAAATTTTTTACTTATTTTTGTGTCCAAAATTTGGCATTTCTGCTCGAGATTGCATTCTGGTTCTATAAAGCCATCTCTAGAAGTAACGTCAGTTACACTTTGTGAGGCGTCTGTTATATTCTCTAGGACCCGAAGTGCAACCATCTAAGGTCAAGAATAAATGACGAAGGGGTAAGCATACAAACACACCATTGTAACGGTCTCTGCAAATACTCCTCTAAATATTGAATTGAACCCTTCCAATCGGTTTTAGTTGCAGTTCCGTCACATTCAACGCAAATCACGTCATCTTAATTCCAACCTCGACCCTCTACTAAAGTTGTGATCGAAGTAAGAATTCCCTTTGCAGTGCCACGTCTTTCGGTATTGTGTGTCCCAAATAAATTTATCCAGGCTGTGCTAAAATTGAGATGTGGTCTTCTAAAACTTCTTTGCGATGGTCTTTTCGTCCATCAAAGTAAATGCTTTTTATAACAATACCTCCAATATCTTTTGAAGCTTCCGGGCTTTAGATACATCTCTGTAGATCTTATTTTTATCAATAACCAGAGTTAAATCTTCGGTAGAAACCAAGCCGACGTCAGTCAAAACCGCAGAAGCAGCAGCAGCAGATTGCGTGGATAAACCGTATCTATCACAGATTTTAGCAACTGTCGGTAAAGGCAATGTATTCCAATTTGCCGTTGAAGTCAATGGTGTCTCTGTCGAGGGCGAGTTTGTCGGGGACGACGCTGTTATCGGATACGTTTCTGGGGAAGATTCACGCACTGAATCTTCATCACAATTTGCTGAGACATAATCGGTTTTTTGAGTAAAACACGAATTT
This sequence comes from Agrypnia vestita, assembly GCA_016648135.1. Classification (NCBI taxonomy): domain Eukaryota; kingdom Metazoa; phylum Arthropoda; class Insecta; order Trichoptera; family Phryganeidae; genus Agrypnia; species Agrypnia vestita. The sequence goes on from JADDOH010002291.1 coordinate 62,559, forward strand.
TTGTTACCCTTATTGACTCTAAAATTTATATCTGCTGTCGTTTAATTAATCTAGCCGTTTCTTTCTAATCAAAACCGCTTATAACCATTTTCCTATCATTTATTTGATCCAACAAAAACTTGTCTCATTGATGTAAAATTTCTTAGGTTTTAGACACGAACAAGATTCAAATGAAGTGCATTTACAAGCGGAAACGTCAAAAAGTTTCTCAGATGACTAAAAAACATTTCAGTTTATTTTCAAAACTATCATTTCGTTTGTTTTTGGGGTATCTTTTCAAATTGAGATTCTTTTCGAAATTGGATTTCACTAATTAAATAACTCGTTCCTTAGTTGGAATCGAAGTTTTGGTCCAAATATTGTTGATCTCTTCGGAAACAATCACATATATATATGATTTGGATGGATCTTTTCGATTATACGTGAATTTCAGGACGTTCTTGACAAATAAAATAAATTTAATGACGTCCCTTATAGTTGGTAGCTGCTGATTGTCAAGTTCTTTGTATGGTCCGAACATAGCATAAGTAGTCTGACTACGCCTCGAACTTCTTATTTAAAAATCACAAAGTCCGCTTTTACTACTGTAACAATCGCCATGGTACTTTTATGGCATAAAAATTATTTTGGCTACGAAGAAAACACTCGCGAGTCAAGTCAAGAAAGTCCTCAAAACAAGTTCAAACTTGAGGGTATTTGCAGGTTGAAACCTAACAAATTCGAAGTTGCTGGTAACGTGTTGTTGCATGCAAATCGAAACGTCATGTATGATTTACACCTAAATAGAATAAAAAGTAAATATTTTTTTGTATTTAGTTCAGGAGCCAAAATTGAGGATAGCGAAATATCACCATAAAAATGACAATTTTTCAAAACTTTGTACTTCGTGAGAACCTTAAAGATATAGTTTTATTTTATTTTTAAAATTATTTTAGTAATTTACGCTCAATTACGCAAGTTTTGAGATGTCTTGTGTTAAGATAAGTCAATTTTTTTTTATCGGGACAGCCTAGTGTATATGGCTCTGCGGAAATACTCTTCAGCAGATTGAGCAGGTTGGTTATTGGTCCTATGTATTTGTCTTGACACTATTCTGGGACATTTAATTTCTACATCTAGCTGCTCAGCTACTTCTTTAGCCTCTTCAAAAAGCTGTCGGTAAATTACGTCCGCATTTTCTCTTTTATTTTGTAGAACACTTATAGTATCATTAATAGCGTCCGCAGCTTTTTTTAAATCAATCGAGTTCGATTGCAGTATTCTGCTTAAAGATACAGTAGTACCTGAAAAATAAAAAAGTTAGTAAGTGACTAAATGTGAGTATGAGTATTTTAATTAGTGGTCCACCTAAGTCCTGGACCCAGCCCAGGGGGGGGTCATGACCCCCATGACCCCCCCCCTGGATCCGCGCTTGGCTGTTCTTACAGCCTTAACCCGCGACCGAAATATATAGTAAGTATACTTCATTTCTGACAGGTTTTAGCTTGTTAAGCAGTGAATCCCAGAAACCTTCGAGTAACGTACGCTAGGTAACGATAAGATAAATCAATCCATGTTTTACAATCAATATGTGTATATATTTTCAATTAACACATTAATAACACATTTTAGTAAATTTATAAATTTTATAACGATGTTGAATGACATTTAAAACAAATAAGTTGTATCTTTTAGAAAGATACATGAAAAATCTATCGAAAAAATAGGACACATTTATTTCCAAAGAATATTGTCACGAAATGGAAAGCAGAAGAATAGAGCGCTGTCCGAATCCCTTGTTACGTCACAACACTATCGAAAAATCCAGAATGGCCTATATCAATCTACAATATTCAGGAAAGGCCTGAAACAACCTAGAAGTGGCGGGAATCTTCTTCTAAATACTAGAAAGAAATAAAGAAAGTAATCTAGGATTTTCGAAACCAACGTGACGTGGGTATAAATAACGGTACTTCGTCGCGGCACAAGAGAGTTCTGGTATTTATATCCAAATCACGTTGTTTTCGAACCTCCTAGATTTTATTTTTTTTTTAAATACAAATCTTATATATTTACATATTTGAGACATAAAAAAAATTTAGGTACATAAATTTTTTATCATTGTACCTCTCCAATAAGAGACTAACTTTTGTGTTAACATAAATATATATAAAAAGAAAAAAAGTTGCATAATATGAGATAATTAATGCATAAAGTAAAGTAAAGTAAATAGTACATAAATATATATAATATAATAAGAACAAAAAAGTTACATAATGTGAGATAATACATTAAGTAAAGTAATGTAAATAGTACGTAAATATAATAAGAAGAGAAAAAGTTACATAGTATGCGATAATTAATGCATTTATGTGTGAAAAACAATTCAAAAATAAGCTAAAAATAAGCACACAATTTAGAATGAATATAGTAAAGAGATAATTTTAATTATATGAGGGTTTATTTTAATGTTTTATAAAAGATCTCATAATTTTTTCAATTCTCACTTTAACAGGTAATTCGTTAAACCATTTCACACCTCTAAATGTATAATGATGCTGGGCAGTTGTGGTAGATACTACAGGGATATTCAATTTACCGAGATTTATATTTCTGCTACGTTGGGTCAGTTTCTTATTATTTTGAAAATTTTTATAAAGTTATAAAATGCAATTTCGTTTGTATGTATGTTGTATGTAGCGTGGGGACTTATAATTTATTGAAAAGCTCTGTAGTCGGATAATCATTGGGTTTTTTAAGAATGATCTTTAAAATTAATTTTTGGGCAACTTCTAAAGGTTTTAATGTAGTTTTGAATGCACCACTCCAGAGATAATACCGTATTGTAATACAGATTGGACTTAAGCCTAATACAGTGTTTTTAACAATTTTATTCCTAAAATATTTCTTATTTTAATAAATACATATATGAGTTTTCTTATTCGTTATACAGTTTTATTGATTTGTATTTTCCATTCAATATTTGATAGATATTTAATACAATTTTTTGAACTTAATACTGAACAGTCGTTGTTACATTTTTTTTTTTATTAGGACAGTTATTATAATGAATCTTCATTACTAAGTTATTGGGCGAGAAAGGAATATAGTGAGTTTTTTCTGTATTTAGTGATAATAAGTTTTCATCGAACCATTGTTTTACAATATTTATACTCCGATTTGCTTCGGCTATAACATCATTCCAATTACTACTTCTACATTACATTTTTACAACTACTACAATTATTCTATTCACTTATTAATATTTCTGTGTATATTTGTGTAAATATTATAAAAACAATAATAATTAACCTAAGTAAGTTTATGCGGGTTTATTGTATGTATGTTGTAAGAATAACAAACGTAGTATATTTTAAAAATAATTAAAGCTTCAAGTACGTCGGTTAAGAAATAATTTTACGAGATTAAGAAACTTTGTAAGCTCCACACCGCACAACTAATTATTAGCGCGTTTAGAATCCTCGCTGCCAGACGCCGGTGGTGTAAGAGCAAAGTTTCCCACTATTTTTACTACAATTTCTCAATTACGTTTTCAACTATGCAAGTTTAAATGACTTAAAAGTCCCAACGGAATCTCGATCTAAAGATTTTGTTAATACATCGTACAATTATTGAAAATTTATGCACTGCATGATCAATTAAAACTCAATTCAATGAACCATTACTCGAGGGTATATAATTTCTGCCTCAAAGTTTCGAATTGCATCATTAAAAGTTTTAAATGGTTTTTATTAGGATTTGAAATAATTTGGTTTGTTGAATGCTTTGGATTCATGTACATATTTCATGGATTTATGGCAAAATTGAGAAATCTGTTTAATTTTCCTCTCATTTTTTACCGTTTATCATAGGAGGGCACTAGATTGTTCGCTACATCACAGCAACTCTCCAACTAGGTGATATGCGACGCCCCTTTTAATACACGATCTATTTTCATATTAGTCTGATTAAGGGGTTGGTTAGGCAACACTGAGAGCCTAAAATTTAGGTAAAATTGAATGATTTTGTAATAGGAGATGACTAATACAGAAAATAACTGATTCAAAAATTAAATATCTTAAATGTAACTTAACAAAATTTTTCAAAAAATAAACTTTTTTTGTAAAATTGAAAGAAATTTTAAAAAAAAGGAAAAAAAAATTTTTTTTTTAAATAATTGTTTTAAATAACTGGCTTACAGATTTAAAAAAATCCATACGCTATATTTTATACATTATATTTTTAAATAAGAATCTGATTTTCTTCTCTATCTCAAACGAACTAACAACAAATCGCAAAAATGACAAAAAAACAGACCAAACACACAAGAATGTTCTCCGCGGGAATGGACATGACGCGGCTTTTTTTTAAATTTTGCCAATGATAGTTTAATATGTACCTTAATAAGTACCAAGAAAAAAAAATTAGTCACCTCTTTGGAAAAACCACCCAATTTCTACCTAAATTTCAGGCTCCCAAGCTGATGAAATCCCTTAATTCAACCCTCGCTATGCGTTTTCCTTCTGGAATCGCCGAATTAATCCATTGAGGTGTCTTTCAACTGGCATTCTGATCGCTTATCCAAACTAGCTCATCTGGAACCTCTCTATGAAAAAAAGTAGAGGCTCCATATCGATGTTCTCCCTGATTGTGGAGGAGCCAACTCCATTCTACAATGGCACTACGCCACTCCCCTTTGGGATCACAGCTCTTGGATTTTCGAATAAACTCTCTCGGTTAGAATTTTTGCTCAATGCCAATGCTCAATATGTTGTTGAGCCCTGGGCTATCGCATAAAAAGACAAACTTCCAAACACGCGTGTCATATTCATAGCTTCGTCTCTGTGAGACTTACATAATTTATCTTAATGAAATAATCATCCCTCTGTGGATATTTCCAGTAATTGTGTTCTCAGAACATACAAATAAAAATATTCTTGAATATACTACTGTATGAAAGGAGTTAAAAATTTTAAATATTGATTTCCAGGCGTATTCTAGTGTATTTATTAAATATTTCGGAAGAATATCGTAATACATTACGAAGAAGATTGTTCAAAACTGCACTTTAAAAAAATATGTACACTATTTCATAAAAAAATAGACTACAGGTGTCTCTAGCATAGTCCTTTCAAATAAATTAATGATTTCAATTTGGAATATATGTATATACATCTTTCAAAATTTTGATAATGTGTGGATTGTGTATATTCTTACGACGGAATTGCTAAACTTTGCAGTGTGTAGAGTGATCACTTAAGACAGCTAATACAGTTTGCAAGCCTTGAGCCATCGTATTATAAACTTCCACACACGTTTCTCGCATTAATAGCTTCGTCTTTGTGAGACTTTTATAATGTATCTTAAATAAAAGGATAGATTCATCCTGTCGGCATTATGCGTGGATTACTCATTTTTTAAATTCATTGCTTTTAAATTTAATAGCAATTTGAACATTTAACGCAAGTCAATATACAATAATAGTGAGTAGAATTGTTTAATTATTTTATAGACAGGCATACTGAATTAATATTAAATAAAATAATTAACTCTTCACTTTCATCACAATAAATTTTTATTGTAAAAATTAACACGTTTCGGGAGCGGTGCTTCGTTCTTCAGAACAACAAATATACTGAAATTAATTATCAAATATAAACAGATTAGTTATGGTTGGAGGAGTTAAAAATGGGCGTGGTTACAAACTAAGTAGGCATAAAGTAATTACAGTGGAGACAGATTTATGAGAGAGCAATTTATAAAATTTATTTGGTTATTAATAATACTTAGGTTTTTATTAATGCATTTCCTAATTTATATTTTTTCTTGGTTATCCAAGTTATATACGAAATTATATTACTTGGATAACCAAGAACCCTTCGTATATGAAAAATTTTGAAAACTGTATTTAAATCAAAATAGGTAATTACTTTTAACCTATTTCGTTTGAAACCGAACCCCTTTTTAGCCTCTTCCCACCATAATTTATTTGTCAACAATTGAAAATGAATATAAGTAAGTAAATTTCTTAAAAATGGCACCTTTATTAAACAAAAAAAAAATTATTGATTTAAGTAAGTAAATTTCTTTAAAAAAGAAAGAAATGTCACTTATATTACCTGCCGGGTCCTGAACAAGTATGCACAATTTGGGTCATATCTGTCAAACGGAACAGAGGTGTATAAAAATATATCAGGAGGAGAGGGTGGGGTAAACGGGGAGGAGGAAAAGGTCACCTATGTTACCCTCCGGGTTCTCAAGAATAAGTATACAAAATTTGGTTCAGATCGGTCAAACGGTGTAGATTTGTATAGAAAACAGACAGACATTGAGTTTTATAGGTATAGATTTTTTTCCTCTATAATATTTCTTCATACCTTTTGCTGAAATCGTCTGGTGATTCAGGGAAAGGTCCAGATAATCAAGTCGCTGGACCTGACACATCCTTTGTATTTACAAAGGTTATATAAATAATATTTTTTACATTCATAATAAGACACCGTTTGGGATATTTTCCATTTTTCATATCGTTTCCTCGAATTCACCATACAAACGTGACACGGTATACCTTTAAAATTACATTTGTACATTATATAAATTGAATACCTAATAAAGTTGCTTTTAATTATTCCTTGGCACGCATATGGCGCCAGTACACAACATATACAAACGAACCTGTTATTTCCAAATAACTTGAATAATATATAAAAATACTAGCTTATGGGTTCTCTAATGGGTGATTATCATTTTTTAGAACGTCTTTTTTATGTGCGTAAGTTGACATACGAAAAATTTTATTCCAATGTATTAACAATGGATAATTAATATAAGACAGCAACATCCAAAAAAAATTAATGCAGTCATCGAGGATTACTAACTTATAATGAACTGAATTCTAGATTTTATAAGAAACATAACCTATAAATTTAAAGGAAACGTGATTTTGGAAGAAATCGATACTTAAAATCTCGAATTCATAACATTTTAAATTAGCACTCCCCGGCCACTGCATTCAAAATATATGTTTTAATTTTTTTGAATATTGCTGCCTTTGCTTTTATACCCCACATATAAAATCACTGAGTGATTTTTGCTTTGACAGAATAAAATATTGTGCAATTTTTCTATATCTTATTTTACAGATTGTAATCTTTTTCTAAATACTAGTATACTTGTAACATTATTTTTATATTTGCTTTAAATTTATTCATTAATAATGAACTATGCTTCAACTGTTCCTGTGTGTGTGGATAGGCTCTACAAATTAGCCGTCATCACGACGTCGTATTCTATAGGAGTTGTGATGAATCACCTGTTTCTATAGATTTTTTTTTTTTATTATTTTTATTTTGAACTCTAAGATGATTTAAATGCTACGCGGGAAAAATTGAGCTAAGCCCACCTATTGGGGCTAGTATTGGGAGGGAGTTAGTAGCGATTGATCGGATATAGGTTACGGGCAGGTACTATTCAATTCTTATAAATCATATTAATCTTGTGGTAAAGCCGCGTTTGGTACAAATGGTTGACGATCGGTGCGGTCCGAGCGGTCCACGTGTGCTTCCCATAAAAAAAATACTGAACACGGCTTTCGTAGATTTGGGTCGCGATAATTGCAGTTTAAGCCGTTAAAAAACCGATTAACGTCTACTCTAAGGTGACGATGATATTGACAGTTCCACGAGGTTTCTGAATTATGGACTTTTTTGCTGTGGTTTTGAAACCGCTTAAATGTCATTAATCGTGATCTCGAGTGGATTCCCGGGCAACAGAGAGGCAGAATATTGAGCAAAACTAAGAAAGGCAGGTCCTAATCGGGGGATCGCGAGAGGAAAACGCCCCATAAATTTTTTATAGGAATTGGCCGTGAAGCACGGATTAAACGTGTACGTTGTACCAGAGGGGTGACCTTAACTGAGCGGATAATGATTTATTTTCGTTTCGCGGGAATCGGATAACGTAGGCAGATAGAAAAGTTAACTATAATTCTATTATATTTATCTGTAGACTAACGCTCTTCAGGCTTTTACAACAGATAGGTAATTGTGCAATGACGGTATATACGGTTAGGAAAGAGATAACGATAACGTGTAAGCATATTAATGGCACGACAAGAAAATAATATACTCGAATATAGATACAATATATTAACCCCCCCTGGGCCGCGGACGCACATATCCGACAGGCACAAAATAATTTATTTATCGACGGCCGCGTATCGAATTTGAAAAACGTAATTTTTTCCCAATAGAGAAATCCTGTTGTGACCTGTCGTTCCATTTTCAACTCAAAAACATCACCGATTATATTTTAAATCAACAATCAAAACGGAAGTTTTTCTGCCGTCAAAATCGTATAGAGAAGTTGTAGATGTCGCCCCGATCGCGTGTTGTGCAATCGAAATTCAAATATTCCATCGTCAAGGTCACGCGCAATGTGCGCGGGAAATACGATTTATTTTTTCGATTTTCGATTTATTTGTACACGTATATACAAATATATACGATATGTTTTGCGATATTTGTCAGTTTTTGTTGGTTTATGATTCAATTGAATACTAATAGTGATTTATTAACAAAAATACACGCAATTTTGTTGCGTTTATTTGAAATATGTGTGTGTGTGAAAGTGTATCATATTTATGTGTTATGAGTGCGATGTCCCGTCGTGTGCCGTGCCGTGCAACAAAATATATCACACAGAAGAAGATTATTATTATTAATAGTAGTGTTGTCTCTAATAAACAAATAAAAAAAATATTATTATTTTTCAGAAAATGTTGCGCTGGCAACATTATGGAAATTCAAAAAAAGATTATTTTTTTTACTTAAATGATAAAAAAATCATTGCGTTTCGACACTTACGATAAAATAATATGAATGTGTGTGTTTTTTTTTTAATATACGCATGTTTTCATGGTTTTTTCGTAAAAAGAAAAATCACAAAAAATTCCGAAAATTTACGGCCCACAACAAGTTAACTATGTAATCACTACAAACCTGTCCGACGTTAGCGTAGTTTCAACAGGACGGGTAACGTGTATACGATTGGCTATTCTAGCTCAGATTTCGCCGGGTTTGGTAGTAATAACCACAAAACATAATTGGAACAAGTGTATCTAGATAAGAATATTGTAAATAAAATAATATGAATTTGCGGCCCATATACACATGAAATAAAAGGATAAAGCGTATGGGGATCTTATAGATGGATGGATAAATGAAACAAATATATATAGGAGTAAATGCAAGTAAAAAGCAAGCATATAAGTACCAAAAACATAGGAGAACATAGTGTGATAGAAATTCGAAGACGGGAGGAACAATAATGTGAAGTGGAACGGATATAGCAAGAGCATGTAATAATGATAAACGTACAAATACAGACAACTACTTGAGACCGATTCGACAGATACTAGCAATCTTTCAACACACCTCTAAGAACATGGTGAGCGGTATATAGTTATCAGCGGAGGCGTCCAGTGCCTTGGCAATAAATGAGCACTGAATTAATCCGACGCCTTGCCTGCGGCACTGGAGGTTTATTTACTTATTTGTTTTATTTGTTTTCATTTATTGGGTTTCTTACAGCCATATAATTAATCAATCTTTGAAGAAAAGACAATAATTGATGCACAGAGTTTTGGGCCAATTACGCGAAAACACATACATACAATCGATAAAAGAATAATAAAAACATGTCCAATAGTGGGTTGTGTGAGTGTGTATCTGTGTGTTTATTTATTTGTTTATTTATTTTGTTTTGGGAAAAAAATTAAAAGCAAAACGATCTTAAAAATCTTCCACTGAATTTAAAAATTTAATTTAACTTACATTAATAGTTTATTGTGTTATAGCGAATAGTACTCTTCCAGTATTATATTGTTCGAGAATATTCACTGTCTATGTAACATAGTTATTTTGTGGATCAATCTTACTGCCAATAAAAATAATAATAAATGGTTACAAATTATGTTTAAATTCCGCAACGGAGGGAGCTAATACGTCCCTGTGCGCGGAGAGCCGCGGGCAAAAGACAGGATTCATTGGATGATCCACGAGAAAAGATCGCCCAAAATTAATTTAAAATTAGGTATAGTACCTTTGAACGATTGTTTATCTAGGTATGCAGTGTGTACATGTTGAGTGTAGGGAAATTGATACAATGATATAGCAGCCAAGGATCGTTAAATTTCCGATAAAGACGAGTGAAAATACGAGGGAACGGGACATGATAATGGTAGATAATGAAGAAACATCAACTATGATTAGGGGAGTACCCGATAGATTGTGGTTACGGTTGATCAAACGACAATATGGACTGAACTTAGAAATTAAATATTAAAAATTAATTATCGCGCTTGTGAAGCGAGTTCAAATCGTCCGAAGCCACTGAGTCCGTCCCAAAACAGGCACAGGGACGGAGACAGAGACGGCAACAGGAGGTGGGATCAACTGACATATCCGAGTGGAGATATGGTTTTTTTTTGCCAAATTGAATCTTAGGAACAAAGATTTAGGTTTCAAGGGAAGTAGAATATTGAAAATCCTGGAAACACACGACTTAGGACCTTTTCCCGCTAGGGGGGTTTTAAAATGTCAAGACGCAGCAGATTTCGGGCAGTTGGTGTGAACGTCTACGGGGCGTGAAATCCGCGTCGGTTGTTTTTTTGAGTGAAAGTTACCGTCGACTTAGAGTGTCCCAGTGGTTGAAAATTATAGTTTAATTTCAAGTGAAAGTTGTGTACGGGTAAATATACTCTTCGACATTGTTGGTTGCTCACGTTAAAAGAAAAGGGGGGTACGGGTTTGATTTTATTTTATAAAGGGTAATTAATTTGGCATATTAGAACTTCGGAAATTACTGCGCTTTATTAAGTTGATTAGTCCGGCATATATAGAACTGATATTTGCAGATCTCCGGAAACTAGCTGTGCGTTATAAAGATACCTATTTTATGCTAAACACGCGGGAAATTGTTAATAAATCTTGTAAAAATACCTATCTTATGCTAAATACGCGAGGTCCTGTTAAAAGGGTTTTAACTCAGAGTACGGGATTGATTTTATTTTATAAAGGTAATTAATCTGGCATATCGGAACTTCGGAGATCACTATGTTCTATAAAGTTAATTATTTTTGTCGTCTTACTAGGTTCACAGAATAATATTCGCAGAATTTCAGGAAACGGTAGAGTTCAAATTTAGTTAAATTCTCGTTTTACTAAGTATAGTATTGGCGGATCTCTGGAAACTAGCTGTGCGTTATAAAGATACCTATTTTGTGCTAAACACGCGGGAAGTTGTTAAAAGATAAGGGAGTTGTTACTAACAGATTCGATTTTAAATAAGTCTTATAAAATACCTATCTTTGCTAAATACGCGAGGTCTCATTTTAATTTTTACATTTGTAAGGCATATAATATTTCGTTATATGAAATGTTTCGATTAGACCGGGTTTATTTTAGTTATCGAAAGAATATTTAGTTTATTTAATTTTTTTTTTTTTGTTTATGTTTAATAGTAAGAGTCCGCTAAAATTATAGCGAATAAATTCTGGGATTAAAAATACGTCTAGTGAAAAATATATAGCTGATCTCGCGGGGTATCAGGTTCAGCCCATAGTAATCTAGATTTTCATTTCGTTTAAAAGTATATAAAATAATTCCGTGAGAATCGGGGTTTATTTACAATTTCACAGATGTATAAATTCCATTAGTCTAGAAAATTATATAAAATAATCTCGTGAGAATCGGGGTTTATTTACAATTTCACAGATGTATAAATTTCATTATTCTAAAAAATTATATAAAATAATCTCGTGGGGGTCGGGGTTTATTTACGGTTTACAGAAGTACAAGTTTCACTATTTTATAAAGTATATAAAATTGCTTCCGTTCGGCCCGGGTTATCTTATATTATATAGGAAAACATAGGTCCCGCGCTATTAAAACATATAAAAACGTTTCATGTGGCCGGGATTATTACGCGCGTTGGGGAAAGTCTATAAGGTAAAAATATGTTTAATTTGATTCGGGTATTTTATATTTTATGAAAGATATTTGCCTCGCGGACTTAAACTATGAAAAATGTTTCAATTAGTTCTGGTTATACTTTAGGAGTGATGTAAACTTCGCGGTTGTATAATTTGGGGTACTTCGTATTGTACGAAAACGTAAATCTCGCGTATAAAAACGCGTATAAAAAAAACGTATATCATGTATTCAAACATATAAAAACTTCTAGTACATTGTTTCGATAGACCGGGGTTGTATTATACTTATAAAGATGTTGTAGGGCCTCGTTATATTGAAAATATATAAAAACCGCCTGGGGCCGGGTCTTCTTATTTATAAACTATATAAGATTTCGTTACATTTAGTTATATAAAATGCTATCGTTCGGGAATTCGCGTTTCATTTTAAGCATATATAAATATAGGGTCCCGTTTTTGAGCAATGTTAGTGTTTCGTTTAGAATTCGCGCCTTCATTTAATAAATATGAAACATGTAGATTTCAATTAGAACTATTTTAAAATGTTTCGTTTAGAAATTCGCGTCTTGTATTATAAATGTGAAAATTATAGTATTCGTTTTGAGCTAAAACGTGTGAACATAGAAACACTACAGTTTTGACCGCTATTTTGTTTACTATGCCTAGGACATTCTTGCGGTGTATTAGACTTGATGGTAAAATTTAAACTCTTACTCTGTTTAAAATATACGTAGTGCCTCCGCCTAGATTGGCTTCACGATATACTTTATGAAATTTGTAAGTCCCGCTGTCCTAAAATTATATAAAATTACCTTCGTTTAGATCGGGTTATATCATATTCCTCGTGGAACGCGTAAACCTCGTTGTCCTGAAACTAAATAAGGATGTTTCATCTAGACCGGGTTCATTTTACATTTTAGGAAGAATATAAATCCCGCGTCTTTCACTACATAAAATGGATTTGGTAAGATTGGGGTTGTTTATACTTGTAGAAATTACAGAATCCCGTTATTCCTAAACTATATTAAAATGATAAATTATATTAAAATGATTTAAACTATATTAAAATTTGCCGGAGGGTGGATATCAAATATTCGAGATGATAATGAAATTATATTAAGAATAATATAATTTTATTATCAATGCACAAACTTGGCAATGAACTACCTACATATGTCGACATTTTAAATCTATCTCTCTCAAAATTTAAAAAATCATTATATGATCATTTCTTTTCAAAATATTAAATTTTTATATAATGTCTTAAATTTTTATATATATAGCTGGCTATTCAAATTTAATATTGCTATATTATCGGTGAGTAAAAATTTCTGAGATCACTACTTTACACTTTTTTTGCATATATACTTTTTACATATATGTCTAACCTCATTATGTTTAAACTATGTATATATACTTTTTTTACATTTATACCCTTTATTTTTCTTTTACATTTAATCGTTTGTTGTATTTTAATTATGTATAAACCTGCTACTTTACACTTTTGCATATATACTTTTTTTACATATATGTCTAACCTCATTATGTTTAAACTATGTATATATATACTTTTTTACATTTATACCCTTTATTTTTCTTTTACATTTAATCGTTTGTTGTATTTTAATTATGTATAAACCTGCTACTTTACACCTTTTTGCATATATACTTTTTTTTTACATACATGTCTAACCTCATTATTTTTAAACTATGTATATATACTTTTTTTTTTACATTTATACCCTTTATTTTTCTTTTACATTTAATCGTTTGTTGTATTTTAATTATGTATAAACCTGTTGTAAAAGGCTATTAAGCCGTGTAATTAATTAATAATAATAATAATAATAATAATAATAATAATAATAATAATAATAATAATAATAAGAATAAAACTAAATCGGCGGACCCTAAAAGTAATATGTATTGACCTTATAAAGATGTAGACTAGTGGGGTTTTATTATAGAAGCAATCAATTCTTTAACAACAACAAGTGGACAAGTGGTTGCTTCATGGGTTTGTTAAAACTTATAAATGGATGGAATCCTAGATTCAAAGCTTAATCCCGGTATTTCGGATAAATATAAGAATATGTAACATCGGAAAATAACGGGTAACGGGTTTTATGAAAAATATCGGTGCGTATAATCATTAGAGTATGATCATTAGAATTGGAGTCTAGTCTCGATGACCCGGGAAGTACGGATACGTAAGACGGAAATAAGGACTATGTTGCAGTATTATTAAGATATATAAATACTTACAATTGTCGAGCTAGAGTCTAACTCCGGTATCTCGAGGAATATAAATTCAAGGAAAAGAAAATAATGTCTAGTTTCGGTTTGATTAGGGTATATACACCGTATAGCTGCCGAGGCTGGATACTAAGCCCCAGCTACGGAAACTTATAAGCGCGTAATGGCAGGATCAAAGGTTAGGTCGCGAACTATAGTTAATTAGGGGCCTGTGAATCGTATGCGCGTGCAAGGCAAGTGTCCGCAATCCTTAGGTATAAAGTGAGGTACATAAAGTGAAACTACGATGCACTGGAATGGATATAATCGGCGGCAGATGGGTAAGTCATGTCATCCTCTTTCCGTTTTGAGATTATAACGATATATAAAGGTGGCGCACGATTAAGAAGAATGGTCTCGGGTTCGACACCCCAGACAGAGACGGAAGAAGCGCCGACAGTGAAAGCTAACCCCTGTACCGTAAACTTTACATATGTTTTCCCACAGGTGTTGTTTGCATGTTGGATCCGTACTGACCATAATAGGGGCGAATTAATTTGCCAAATAAACCTTCTCTGCATGTGTGTGAACTTCCAGGGATCGCGCGGCCCGTGTGCTCGACGCCAAACTTAATTATTCATTTCTATTTATTTATTTAATTGATGATTCATTAATTAATTAGGTATTTATTTGTCTATTCATATGCCGCGTCCCAGTTATATATAGTCAGGCGGCGTTTCGATAGCATCATCATCGGCCCGTGTGCTCGGCGCCGAACTTAATTATTCATTTCTATTTATTTATTTAATTGATGATTCATTAATTAATTAGGTATTTATTTGTCTATTCATATGCCGCGTCCCAGTTATATATAGTCAGGCGGCGTTTCGATAGCATCATCATCATCACCATCATCAGCAGTGTCCCAGTTATATATTGTCAGGAGACGTTTCAATAGCATCATCATCATCACCATCATTAGCAGCGTCCCAGTTGTATGTAGTCAGGAGGCGTTTCGATAGTATCATCATCAACATCATCATTAGCAGTGTCCCAGTTACATATAGTCAGGAGGCGTTTCGATAGTATCATCATCAACATCATCATTAGCGGTGTCCCAGTTATATATCGTCAGGAGACGTTTCGGTAGTATCATCAAAATCATCATCATAGCAGTGTCCCAGTCGTATATCGTCAGGAGGTGTTTCAATAGTATCATCATCATCATCATCATTAGCAGTGTCCCAGTTATATATAGTCAGGGGGCGTTTCGATAGCATCATCATCATCATCATCATCATTAGCGGTGTTTCAGCTATATATCGTCAGGAGTCGTTACGATAGTATCATCATCATCATTAGCGGTGTTTCGGCTATATATAGTCAGGAGACGTTACGATAGTATCATCATCATCATCATCCTCACTAGCGGTGGTTCAGCTATATATCGTCAGGAGGCGTTTCGATAGTATCATCAACATCATCATCATTAGCAGTGTCCCAGTTATATATCGTCAGGAGACGTTCCAATAGTATCATCATAATCATCACCATTAGCGGTGTCCCAGTCATATATAGTCAGGAGGCGTTCCGATAGTATCATCATCATCATTAGCGGTGTCCCCGATATATATATCGTCAGGAAACGTTACGATAGTATCATCATCATCATCATCATCACTAGCGGCGGTTCAGCTAAATATCATCAGGTGACGTTTCGATAGTGACAACATCATCTTCATCAGTGATGGCAGGGTTCCAGTTACACATCAGTCGGAAATAATTAGGCAGATCCCATCATCATCGATGGCAGGATTCTAGCTGTACACCATTTGGAGAAAATACACCGACATCCCTGGCCAGGGGCTAGGCATATCCCTACTGTCCAGATCCACCTTTCCATCTACTAATACGAGGGGTCATGGCCCGTGAAACCACATGGCAACCAACCATTACAAGTATTTATTTATGTATTGTATATGTAAGTATATGTATGTATATTATATTTTATTAGTATGTATCTATTCGTACGTAGTGTATGAGGGGGCTCTTCACGGGTGGCACAACACCCGTGCGGATGTCTTCCCTCGTCGGGAATGGATTGAACGTATTGATGCATATCAGATTATAATAAGTACTACCTGGGAGGGTGGTTGCAGTCACTGTAGTGTCGCGAATGGCCAATGGGCTGCAGTTGCTCACAGGCGAGGGTTGGGGAGCCTAGGAAACTCCCCCTCCCCACTCGCAGATTTTTGACTTGACAGGTGGCCCGGGACCATCTTTACAGTAGCT
>JADDOH010002292.1:0-85110 GCA_016648135.1 Agrypnia vestita
AAATATGTAGGTATTTACTACCAACTCTTAATGAAACCTTTTCACTTTAAAAGCTTACAGATCGGTACCCATGACATCAGAGTGACAAAGATGAATATTAATAATCTCGCGGTAGATATAGAGGCATTCGCTATTTCGCAAACTATAATAGTCCCCTTACCTGAAACATGCACACAATATGATTCGGATGTATTTACCTGTACAGAATGTTGGTGTAACAAAAAAAATCATCCAAATTTACTACAGAAAGATATGGAATGGCTAATATAATTGATCTGGTAAACCAAATAGATTCCTTTGAACCAATTACCACTAAAACTGTGGACCAACCAGAAAACTGTAAACAACATTTTTGTAGAGGCACTAGCACACTTAAGATTCTAAATATGAACATACGAAGCATAAATCATAATTTTGACGAACTTCTTGTACTACTGCATCGTCTAAATATAGACTTTCAAATCATTATTATTACGGAATGCTGGTTAAAAGATAAAGACACAATACAGACGATACCAGGATACACCGGGCATAAAACCTCCAAACATTATAACCAAAATGACGGTGTTGTAACATACATTAAAGCAAATCTAAATGTCGAAGTAACTGAACCAGATATAAGTGACACCAATTGTTTAAAAATTAATTTGTGTAATGGTACCTACATATATGGGATTTATCGACCACCGTCCTTCCAAAATGCGTATGAATTCACAAATTCTCTTTCTGAAGAGCTACTCACAATGGCCAAAAACCCAACAATGATCATTGCAGGTGACATAAACATTGACATAACTGCAAGTACTCCCACCACAAATGCATATGAATACCTATCCATGTTAGCTGAACAAGGTTTCGTTCCTGCCATCAACAACCCAACAAGAGGTAACGCATGTTTAGACCATATTATGGTTAAAAGCAAATTCTTGGTGAAAGGAATTGTATGTGAAACTACTATCACGGATCACTTTCCAGTATGATTGATATTGGAACACAAAAAATAAATACAAAACCTTATACAAAACCCCGACACAAACTAAATTTTGAAATGCTAAAAAAAGACTTGGAAAAAGAAACTTGGTTACCAGTATACGAGACTAATGATGCTAATACATCATATTCAAAATTCCTGTATATTCTACAAAGCCACATTAAAAAAAATCAAGAACATATATCTAATAAATCGAGGAAAAAAATTAAGAAATCTTGGATAACTGAAAGTTTAGTTAACTGCATAAATAAGAGAGATGTGTTACACAAACAGTCTAAACTTAACCCTCTAAATGTCGGCTTACAAAACTTTTACAAAAAGTATAGAAATATTTGTAATAGAGCGGTCAAATCCGCTAAACACTAATATTACAAAAATATTATAAAAGAAAATCAACGTGATGCAAAGAAAACATGGGAAATTATAAGAGAAATGACTTCTACACAAAATACTAGAAGCAATGATATATGTGATATGCTGATTCCAAACAAAAATCATGCTACTGAGGATAAGGACATTACTGAAGTGCTAGATAATGTAAACGGGCATTTCGCTTCGCTTGGTAAAAAATTTAGCACAAAATATTTTGTCTCGTCTAAAAACTACCGAAGAAAACCTCAAAACAAATTTAAATTCAGCAAATCCATATTCATTTTTCTTTGCTCCAACCTCCATTCATGAAATTGCTGCAATGATTAGTAACCTAAAGTCTAACAGTGCCCCTGGAAACGATGAGGTAACAGCAAAAGTAGTGAAGTATAATAAAGACCAATTAAGTAAGCCTCTTTGTTATATATTCAATCAAAGTCTCTCAAAGGGTATCTTTCCAAATGCACTAAAACTGGCTAGAATCTGTCCAATATTCAAGGGTGGTGATCCCCGTAATCCGAGCCACTATAGACCTATATCGCTCCTAAGTGTTTTTTCTAAAATCTTAGAGAAGATAGTTAAAGTACGTCTTTTAAAATACCTGGATATTTACAAAATAATCTCCAACAATCAATACGGGTTCCAATCAAAACTCTCAACAGAAGATGCAATATGTCAACTAACGGAATTCTTATTTACACAATTAGATAAAGACAAACGTTGTATTGGTATATTTTTGGACCTAGCCAAAGCTTTCGATACGGTGTCTCATCCACTGCTGCTGCACAAGTTATCAGCTTTGGGAATAAGGGTGACGGCTTTGGCGTGGTTTGAAGATTATCTAAATAACAGGGTTCAGGTAGTTAAATCGGGCGATCACTGCAGCAACCTCCACAAAACAGCATATGGAGTACCGCAAGGAAGTGTTTTGGGACCCACGCTCTTCCTCATATATGTCAATGAAATGTGTAACTCCAATTTAGAAAACGGTAAAATAATTTCTTTCGCTGACGACACAGTGCTTCTTTTTCAAGATGATTCCTGGGAAAATGTTTTAAAAAAGGCACAAAGTGGATTGAATCGAATAACATCATGGCTTGACAAAAATCTACTAACAGTAAATGCTTCAAAGACAAAATACATGTGTTTCTCCATCAGTAAAAGAACAGTAATAAAGCAGCCCAAAAATCTACTGATTCACACATGTCAATCAAAAGATAAACCCTGTGATTGTACTAATCTGCAGACAACGGAAGATATACGATATCTAGGTGTGTACATAGACCAGCATCTAAACTGGAGAAAACATATTTTGAATCATACAATCCGAATAAGAAAGCTTGTTTATTTTTTCAAAGAAATTAGAGATGTACTCGACGCATCGACAAGAAGAATAGTATACTATGCACTGTGTCACTCACTCATTAATTATGCAACGGTCAGTTGGGGTGGTGCAGCTTGTACTATATTAGATTCATTAAGCAAAGCCCAGAAAATGGTATTGAGAGTTCTTCATAAAAAGCCATTTCGTTTTCCTTCAGAAGAACTTTTCAGAGAATGTCACGTCCTGGACATCAATCAAACATATTTACTCAACACTTTAAAATATTTTTTCCGACATAAACAAGATCACCAACAAATAACTCACTCACATTCAACAAGGGCACAGGTGAACTGCAACTATCTTGTACCAAAATTCAAAAAAAACATTTTCACAAAGATTTCACCTCTTCCAAGCACCAAAAACATTCAATACTCTTAACACTAAACTTAAAACATGTAGCCATAGTCTCGCGTATTTTTATTCTAAAGTGAAACTCTGGCTGCATGAAAGGGAAGGAAGCCCTAAACCCCAAAACCTATTAAAAGCCATCATATAAACTAAATTTAAAATATACTATTCCTACAAGAACATTTACTGTCACTTACTGTCTTACTGTTACTGTCATCTTTTTAAATACTTTTAATTGTTTTATTTTATTTTATTTTATTAACATCCTATTCAGATCATTTTTTTCACTTACTATCTTACTGTTACTGTCATCTTTTTAAATACTTTTAATTGTTTTATTTTATTTTATTTTATTAATATCCTATTCAGATCATTTTTTTCACTTACTGTCTTACTGTTACTGTCATCTTTTTAAATACTTTTAATTGTTTTATTTTATTTTATTATATGGAATATCCTATTCAGATCTTTTTTTCACTTACTGTCTTACTGTTACTGTCATCTTTTTAAATACTTTTAATTGTTTTATTTTATTTTATTTTATTAATATCCTATTCAGATCATTTTTTTCACTTACTGTCTTACTGTTACTGTCATCTTTTTAAATACTTTTAATTGTTTTATTTTATTTTATTTTATTTTATTAATATCCTATTCAGATCATTTTTTTCACTTACTGTCTTACTGTTACTGTCATCTTTTTAAATACTTTTAATTGTTTTATTTTATTTTATTTTATTAATATCCTATTCAGATCTTTTTTTTCACTTACTGTCTTACTGTTACTGTCATCTTTTTAAATACTTTTAATTGTTTTATTTTATTTTATTTTATTAATATCCTATTCAGATCATTTTTTTTCCTTTGTCTATAATATAATTAATTAACACCATTATTAAATTGTAAACATTTAATTATTACTATTACTTAATTTTAATTGGCAATAAGATTTATTCACAAATGTTATATAAATAATAAATATTCTTGAACATTATACTACTGGAAGAGCACTGTCTGCTATAATACAGTAAATTACTAGTGTAGCAGGCAGGGTGTCAAATCAATTTAGTGTTTACTTGCTGCCAAGACACTCAACAACAATGAAAAAAGCTTCATTAAATTTTGTAAACACTGTAAACATTTGTAACATTGAACATTGAATAAACATTTGAATTTGAATTTGAATTTGAATTTGAATTTTGAATATTATAACTTGTTAATAAAATAACAAATAATTAAAAATATATACAAAAATGTCATTCCTAAAATAATATTTAATTAAATTTTAATTTTAAATGTGGTCACCGCTCACAAGATATTCGATGCACAAAAATAATAATAAATCTACAAAATGCAATCAAATAGAATTAGTTATTTAGCTTCAATTAAAATTATTCGTTCTGTTTAGTTTGTTTTTTCCTTTATGATGGTGAAAATATTTTTACTTTAACCACGGAATACGAAAACGAAACAAACACTGTGAATTATTCAATATTTAATTAACATTTCAAATAACGGATTACAGTAAACATTTGTGTTGTCGATTGATAAATATTTCATTATAATTTAAAGTGTATTTTATTTTACTTTGTAATACAGACACAAATATGAGTTATTAAATTACTATGATAGTTTCGAGAGGAGCAGTCACTTTCATCATCAGGTATAGATAATAACTAACTTATATACAAAATTAAATTAAATTCAAAAAAATACCCCTCCCCATCCGATTAAATTGATAAATGTTGTATTTAAGTTAGTTATTGTCTATACCTGATGATGAGAGGGACTGCTCCTCTCGAAACTAAAGTAGTAATTTAATAACTCATATTGTGTGTGTATTACAAAGTGAAATAAAACATAAATGTATCTGCCAAATCTTTCAATAATATTTTATTTTATTATTTTACTCCCTTTATATTAACTCGTGGCGTCTGCTTGCTTGCTTGCCGGCTTGCCGTCAAAAAAAACTTTGGATCGATTTTTGGATCTTTTCCCGTAACCCAATTGAGCTGAAACTTGGCAAGTAGACTCGTGGCGACGATTAAGAAAATCTGTCAAATTTTCGTTAAAAAAAATAATAAATGTAGTTTAATTTCGGATTTTTAGAAATTTTATTGGTTTTTTCAAATTGGAATCATTAGAAAAGTTTGATTAGCAACGGCGGCCCGATAACGTCGCGGAATATTTTCTAAATTTGAATTACTCCGTCGGTATACATAATAGGTACTACATATTGATGATATTGATGATCTATCAAAATCTTGACATCTCAAAACATCTGACATTTTAGAAATATATTAAATTACTGTAAGTTTAGTGTTATGTTATATGTTTTAATTCGTCTTTAATCGTTGTTGTATTTTACAAAGAAAGGGAGTATAATAAAAACTTGTTTTTTTGGGGTTACTTTTTTCGGTCTTTGTGTATTTTTCATTAAGTACATTCATTTGAATCACAATAGTTTTTAACATATTGAAAGCAAATAAGATCGTATCGCCGCGGCAATCTTTTTAGGAAATGGAAAATATTATGTGAAAATATTTATTTCCCTCGCGCGTGTATTGAAACAAATTTAGAATGTCGTATCTGATCACAGATATGAAAGCTTTTAAGACGTGGCCTCTGGCACGCCAACCTCACCACCCCTCCCCCCTCCCTGTCCTAACCAGCCACCCCCGCCAGCTCGGGCGGTACAGCCGATGTGTCTTTAAAAATGGCAGTGGGCGCGAGCACCTTCAGTCCCACTCACCCGCCGCGCTAATGACGTGCTAGTTAAGCAATTATTAAAATTGGCTGTGGATGGATTATTATCGCGGATCAGAAATCCATCGAGGGAATGTGTGCTTTGCGGCTCCGCGTATAAGTATCGGTATTGGCTATTCGTATCACGCGTTCCGTTTACGAGTTTAGAATTAAAACATCAAACTTGTGGCGTGCGGCTTCGTGGTTCTGAAACGATACGGTCATTTTCCGACGCCGTACTTTCGTGACACTTTGACATTGCTTTTAAAATGTTTTTCACCATTTTAAAAGTCTATTAGGTATATTGTTTGCTAATTACTTACAGCAATATCGCGCAGGTGCAATACCTATTACAACTTGACACTGCATTATAATATTTAATCGTTTTCATTAAAGTTGTTTGCCCGGATTACGTTGTCAATTATGTGGTTCAGAAAAACTTTTTTTATTTTTTCATCATCAGTCGTTTCTTGATAAACTGATGGATGTAGACCTCCCCTAGTGTTTCCCACTTATCTCTGTTCATTGTTTTTCACCGCCATTTATTTCCGATCAGATGGTCAGATGTTTTCATCAGTCCGGCTGGTTTTAGGGCGGAATGTAAGTGTCATAATTCCCTTTGGTATCGCGGGATGACCAACAATTTCACCTTCTCCGAGCGTGTAATCTGCCTGCGGCCATATTTATTAGTTATTTTTCTATAATTTTTTATTTGCCAAATAAAGGACAAAAAATAAATATTTATTAAAAACCCAAAACAAATCAGAATAAGACAAATATAATGTTTGCTCCATTTTTTTAAACATAATAAATAGTAAGCATTTTTACGTGGATTCTGTAATAACAATACAACAATAACAACGCACTTACTAAAGTATTTTCGTCGGAATAGGAATTTTCGTAATACGGGGGGATACGTATTATTGTCATTTTTTTAATACATGGGTACCTTCAGTAATATTTCTATGGAAATACGTACTTAAGTTGTATTGGTGACTTCTAAGACTCGACAACTTGCTGCTTATCACTTGATTTCAAATATAGTTTTTTACTTTTTAATGTTTCTGTGCGTCTTACTTATAATAAGATCAACCGCTTGGGTCTAGTAAAAAATTCCTTTGGGTAGATACTTAAAATATTAAATTAATTATTTCTGATTTGTATTGATAAGTTTATTTTATTTTTGTTGTTTATTTTCTCATTTAATTTAATTTATGAATTTCGTACTTGATATACCTGCACAATAAATATTTAATTAAAATATATTCCACACTCCAGAATTTGCGTAGCCCAGTGTAAAAATTAAAAATGAATATCCATTTATGGTGGTATTAAAACAATTTTAATAATTACATTAATCAATTAGAAAGATATACAAATAATCAATCATATATATTATTTACCATCGGGATTGGAACTTTGAACTTTTTTAGTATATCTTTCGAATTGATTCGTCTCATTTGTTTTAAATATAGTAGAACTGTGTTAATGTAAACAGTAAAATGTTTGTTTTCTTACAGAAAAAATATTTATTTTAATGCAACACTTCATTAAAGTGAGATTTTACCTTGGTAATATTTTTGTTAATTTATTGTGATTATTTCCTATTTATTTATGTTTATAAACTTATGTAACTTTATTGTTTTACCTTTTTGACAAAAAAAAACCTACAGACAAGCCCGTCTCGCGGATTAATGGGATTTTCCTCCGTAAGAAAATTTTTATGTAAATGATCAGATTTAAATAAATAAATAAATCCAATACTTTATTTTTGTTTTGGTAATCAAAGGCTATTTGCGAAATTTGAAGAACTTTGTTTTCCTCGGATTTTGTATCGGAACTTTCTGTAAGCCGTGAAGTTCCGGCTCACCTGGGGAAAGTTTATCCCACTCCATCAACACGGAAGTGGCCCTGAACTATATAATTACCGAGCAGGATATGAACCGTTTTCAATCACTAAAAGGCACGGGAAGGGGGCTACTAACAGGCCACTGAAGTATGTAACGATTCCAGAAGCCTGCTCGCCCCCGTAGATGCAAGGGCGCTCTTCCTGGAGGAACTGTGCGCTCTCCACAAGACAGCTAAAATTAAAAGCAATTGTTTTTATTATCATTATTATTATCTATAACTATAAAACTCAATTTCTGTCTGTCTGTCTGTCTTTTAGTATGATCCTTGTTTTTGTCCTTAGGAGTGTGTCCTTTACCATGACATCCCCTCACTGTCATCCTTCCCACCCTGATTCTATATATTTATAGTCTTTTACCAAGATCAATTGTTTTTTTTTAATGATCTTTCTATTTCTGTTTGCTATATGTCATCTTACCGTTTTGTTCTTACTCCCTTTATATTAATTCGTGGCGTCTGCTTGCTTGCCGGCAACAAAAACTTTGGATCGATTTTTGACCCTTTTCCCGAGATCCAATCTAGCTGAAACTTGGCAAGTAGATTCGTGGCGACGATCAAGAAGATCTATCAAATTTTCGTTAAAAAAGGAGGTGGTGTCCGGGAGGGATTCCTGGCGAACTTAGGAAGCGATATCGCCGCCGCAGTCGAGTGTTCTCCTGCCGGGCCGTATCAAGTCGAGCTTATGTGAAGCTCGAGTCTCGTCGAGATTTTATCTCCGATAAGTTTCTTCGCCATCGCTCTTGCTGTCGAGTTTTATCCGGCAAGAGCCTTCGCTGAATCTGTGAAGTGAGATCAAGAATTCCACCACAATATTGTGTTGTGACTACGCCAAAGACCTAAGTGCTTGTGCTAAATTTATTCGATATTCTTTATGTACCTACTTTGATATTTCTACTTTTTATATTTCTGTGTGTTCTTCTATATTTTTACTTTTTATATTTCTGTGTTCATTTCTACTACGTAGGTACATTTGTGTTTCACTGACTGTTAATAAATTGTTGTAAAAAGAAACTTTTCAGTTATTTCCACGCCTTTGTCACTTGCACTAAAAATTGAAACATAATCGCCCCGTTTTATCGCGCGGACATTTATACATTTTGGACACCCCTAGACCAACTCCCGCAATGTGCGTCTATGTTCACAGTAATTCGTGTTGTCGTTCTGTGTAGCAGATATTTTGGTTTATAACTAGTCTATATTTATAGTACGTCTATGCCACTAACCAATATATGTGTATTGGAACTCCACGGTATTGCAAGTTAATATTTAACACCAACACTCGCACTTCCCGGCCCGGATGATCCCTACAATGGGATTCTGAACGGCCAAGAATCCTGAGAATATTTTATGTATATGTTCGTATTTTCTAATTTTCAATAAGCCGGGTTAAGCTTTGCCTTACTTTAAATTTCTCGTTAAGCTACATCATTTCGAGAATGTTTAGATTAATCTTCCCAGGATAAATATTTAATCTCCGGTTATAGCGTTACATAACTTAATTTCACATAATTATATTTATATACATATATAAGTTGAACAAATATAGCCGCTGATACGATTAAGGATTTACAACGGAAGTGAATGCAAACTTCTTCCTGCGTAGCCGGCCTTTAATTTGAACTAAATAAAAAGGAAAATGTGTTCTAATTCCGAAAATAGTAGTTAAGACTAGTTTTCACTTAAACATTCAATTGAATTAGTGTGCGTTTTGGCCTGTTCCAAAAAATAAATAATAATTGCCACATTGGGGTGTCGAAAAATTCATACAAGATGAAGTACAAAAGACATAATATCACACAAATTTTCGTATACGCCGTTATTTCGCTGAATTTCAAATACTTAAAAACATACATCATGAAATATTACAACGACAATATATGATTTTATACGTGAAGAGGGAAGAGGGAAATGTTACCTCTGCTACCCACTGAGTCCCAAAGAATATGCGTGCAAAATTTGGGTCAGATATATCAAACGGTACAGATTTTTATAGAAAATATATCAGGGGGAGGGGGTGGGGTAAGAAGGGGAAATGCGGCCGATGTTTTCCGCAGGGTTCTAATTAATAAGCACGCAGAATTTGGGACAGATACGTCAAACGGTACAGATTTGTATAGAAAATATATCGGGGGGAAAGGGAGGGAACAAGAAGAAGGAGGGAAATTTCATCTATTTGTATAGATTTGTATAGAAAAAATGTATATCAGGGAGGAGAGGCGGAGGAAACGTTGCCTATATTACCCGCCGAGTCCTAAAAAAAATCGGTCACAGACAGACGAACATTGACACATTTCAAGACACACACGGTATTCGGCCATATTCTGAAAATAACACTATTGCTATTCTGTGTGTTGACAGTTATTGTATAACTTGTAATGCCGTCTAAATAAAGGTGGTTAAAAGGATTTTCGTTAAACTCAAAGAAACATGTATCTGTGGTCCTTCAATGTCCGCATCTTGGCCCCGTGTTGTTTATTTTATTTGTTAATAGTAATTCTAAATATTTTTTAGAGCGAGTTTATAATGTACGCCAACGATATGAAAGTATATAAGTCGATTGTTTCTTTATCTGATTGTGTCGATCTACAAAGATCGACTATCAGACTCTTGCAAATTAATTTGTTTATATAAATATCTAAATGTTTTTTAATCACATTTATGAATGTACAATATGTAAATAACTTTATTTCATTGATAATAACAATATATAAATAAATTTATAAATGTACAATATGCAAATAATTTACAACTATAAGTTAGATAACATACGTATCAATTGCATCTAAAACAGAGTGTATAGGCCTTGGCGTAAACCCCTATTTGATAATACATTGAAATGATTATAACTAAACTATATAAAACTCTTAGGTTTATCTTTAGGATAAGTAAAATGTTTAAAACTGCGGAGCTCTCAAAACGCTATATTTCTCATTAATCAGAAGTACGCCGGAGTATGCCTCGCCTATTTGGAACCCACCGTTATTCTGCTACATACATCAACAGGCCGGAGGGCGTCCAGAATATGATGTCAAAGCGACTCGACTAACAATCGGCCCGATTCTGAAAATAACAATGTCTGGATCTTTAAGATCTTTATCCCAACACTTAATAGACGATAATAAAAATTAAAAATGTCCAGAGCGGATTTTGTAATTCTACGGCTCAAATGCACTGTATTAAAAGATGATATAAGAAAGATTGTTTCGTACAATCGTATTAATTTCTTCATCCACAGCGTTCAGATGAAATATCATGGCTAAACTTGTAATGACCGCGTTCGGCGTTACCGCGTATTCAAATCTTCCCACCTTGACATTTTTTGACAGATATGTCTGGATCTTTAAGATCTTTATCCCAACACTTAATAGACGATAATAAAAATAAAAATAAACGAGAGATAGCTTTACGTCGGTGTTTGTTTCTATGAGGGAGGGAGAAAGACGTAAATTGTTATCTATCAAATGTCAAGATGGGAAGATTTGAATACGCGGTAACGCCGAACGTGGTCATGACAAGTTTAGCCATGATGTTTCATCTGGACGCTGTGGATGAAGAAATTAATACGATTGTAAGAAACAATCTTTCTTATATCATCTTCTAATACAGTGTATTTGAGCCGTAGAATTACAAAATCGGCTCTGGACATTTTTAATTTTCATTATCGTCTATTAAGTGTTGGGATAAAGATCTTAAAGATCCAGACATTGTTATTTTCAGAATATGGATGAATACCTACTATCGCCAACATTCCTCCAACACTACAGAAACGTCCAATGACTGCCGATGTACTGTGTCTTTACAATATACTGCGCACTAATATCGACTGCTCTGAATCGCTCTTTCGATAAGCTTTAATACTCTCGTTCATCGCCCGAGGCGTACGCTTGTTTCCCGCCTAAGTGATTACAAGACTAATGCCGTTCTGCATTCGCCTATAAATCGTGGCACAAACTGTTCTAAAAATTGTGAATATAACATGGATATGTTTTACGAAAATATCGTGCAATTCAAAAAGAAGCTTTAGCTTATTTTCATTTCTCAAAAAATTGTGCCCACGTGCTTACTCTTCCGTATGTGAAATATTCAAAATAAAATTAAAACAAAAAACCAACTCACCAAGTCTACCACTTACATATTCACAAACAGATACACCATCCAAGCTATAAATAATGTATTTCTTCAATTGATTGAGCAACATTGTAGATTGACATTTTTAAAAATATTGATTATTTTATTTGTATATATCTACTTTTATATGAGTATTTTTTCACCTACATGTTTCGGAAATAATTTTCCATCGTCAGGGTGTTATATTGTATGTCAAAATACCAAATTTATAATATTTTGACGATGGAAAAGTATTTCCGAAACATGTAGGTGAAATACTCATATATACAAATAAAATAATCAATATATATTTTTTTAATAATGTATTTTCAATATGCCATATCTGTGCATACAGATTATGAATTATATTATATTTAAAATATTTATTTGACATTGTCTGGAGCATGTTATTGGTAGGTACATAATTCTATAATTAATCTTTGTAGTTCAATAAATTTCTATGCATGTACTGTATTGCCTCAATAAATATAAGATAAAATATAAATATAAAAAACTGCCTGTTTTAATATAAACAAATAATATATTGTGTACTAATAATAAACAAATATATACACAGGTAACAATACTAACTAATGCACTAAGGAGCGAGGGTAGTCGGTAGTTTTGAATAAGCCGTACTTAACTAGAATTTCTGCAAAATAAAATATATATTTCTTAATATTCCAATCACGGTTATAAAAATATTATTCAGAGCTGTATATATCATAAAATTCTGTTAAGACACATTCATATTAAACATTTTCAAACATATGTATTTATATCCGCCTCAGACATCTCAAAACTGAATAATATAAATACATCACATCCAGCTACTATCCAAATTCTGTTCTCATTGGGAAAAAAATAATTAACGTAGCCAACAAATCATTTTATTCAGTAAAAGAGATCCTCTTAGTCAATGAACTTTTCTATGTACTAAGTCAAAAATGACTCATATTTCGAAGACGTTTTGTTTATGATTAAATCGGGAATTAAATACTAGGAAATGAGAATGCACAAAAAACAGGTACTAGCTATAGCCCGTCAAAAATGACGGAACATTGGTTCGCGTATTTGCTAAGCCCTAGTATATATATTTATAGTATCTTTTTGGAGGTCCACGGAAAGGCGGCGGAAGCAACATGTGTTAGGCGGCCAGTTCGGGTTTGCTGGCTCGGGGTCTGGCTGGCCCCATCTCCGGCCGTTTAATTTGTTTTTTTTTTGCTGTGATTTCTAACGAAATTACGGATGTTATAAGAGGTTATGACGTACAGACAGACGGACAGACAGAAGGACAGACAACGAAATCATTATGTTCAATTCTGTGTGAATTTGAATCGCTACCGGTATCTGCTCAATGATCATTTCGCCCTTAATTCATTCGATCTTTGTTCATAATCTTTGTTCCAGGAGTGCGATATGTAATTTAATTACCTATAATATGATTTGTTCATTATATATATTTTTGAGTTTATCATTATCATTATACCCATTTGCATGTGGTTATATGTAATATGAATGTACGTGTGTTTTGGATTTGGATAAGATAAGATTTGGCAGATACTTCGTGGTGCAACATTATACATAATTTAAAATATGTTTTATTTTACTTTGTGATTCACACACACAATATGAGTTATTAATTACTACTATAGTTTCGAGAGGAGCAGTCCCTCTCATCACTATTCCTCTCGAAACTATAGTAGTTATTAATAACTCATATTGTGTGTATTAAAAAGATAAAATAAAACATATTTTAAATTATTATGTAGGTAATTTATATTAGGGTGCTGTAAGCCAATTAGCCGCAGATAGTTTGAACACATTTCCGACCCCTGAAGTACTTTTTACAATGGGAAGCGTATTTAAACGTGTTAGTATCGCAACTGGAGTGTTCAAGAAAAAACGTAGACATCTTTAGTTCTTAAATTGAGTTCACAATCGTCCCACGTAGTGGCGTTTACAAGTGAAGTGAGTTTTAAAAAATCGGAAAATGACATCTTTGGTGTCTATCTGAAGAGCTTGTTGATTTTACATACTTCGATGATGAAGTTTATTTGGAAACAAAACGGAGGATGGTCAAGGATTGGAAGGTTCTCCAAAGCGAGCAACCCTCAATAATGCTCTCATTGTGGTTAAAAGGAAAAATAAAAAAAATAAAAATAAAAATAAAAAAAATAAAAAATATATATTAGGTCCTTACATATGAAATTGGCGTTTTTCCGTACTGGCAAATTTGATCTCAAATATCTTCTCATTGGTTAGGAATTCCAAATCCAAATTTATACAGCTATTTACTCATGTATTTGTGTTTTGAAAATTATAATTCATTTGTTTTTTCCTCAATTGTTTTTTTCTTTGCGTCACTCAGTTTATAAAATGAAAAACTTGAAATATCGCGTTATTTACGAGTACGAGTTCCACCGTGGCACCAGTGCTGCAGAAACGGCTCGAAGGATTAATGATGTGTATGGCGACGGTGCCGCAAAAGAAAACACAGTGCGTTTTTGGTTCCAACGTTTTCGTTCTGGAAATTTCGACCTGCAGAACAAGCCCCGTGGACGGCCGGAGACCAAGGTTGATAATGAAGAATTGAAGGCTATTGTGGAAGCGGATCCATCGCAAACCACATCCGAGTTAGCTGCAGGCTGCGGTGTTAGTGATAAAACTGTTTTAATCCACTTGAAGCAAATTGGTAAGGTGAAAAAGCTTGAAAGGTGGGTACCTCACGAATTGAGTGAAGCAAATCAACAAACGCGCGTTGACTGCTGCGTTGCATTACTCAACCGGCACAATAATGAAGGGATTTTAAATCGAATCATTACCTGTGATGAAAAGTGGATCCTGTACGATAATCGGAAGCGCTCATCGCAATGGCTGAACCCTGCCGAACCAGCCAAACCATGCCCCAAGCGAAAATTGACTCCAAAAAAGTTACTTGTGAGCGTTTGGTGGACTAGTGCTGGTGTCGTTCACTACAGCTTTCTTAAATCTGGCCAGACGATTACGGCAGATGTTTATTGTCAGCAACTGTAAAACCATGATGGAAAAGCTAGCTGCTAAACAACCGAGGCTGGTTAATCGCTCTAGGCCACTGCTGCTTCATGATAACGCTAGACCACACACTGCACAACAGACGGCTACCAAATTAGAGGAGCTTCAATTGGAATGTCTAAGACATCCACCGTACTCTCCGGACCTTGCCCCAACAGATTACCATTTTTTTCGAAATTTGGATAACTTCTTGCAAAGGAAAAAATTCAACTCCGATGGGGCAGTCAAAACCGCCTTCAAAGATTTTATTGATTCCCGTCCGAATGGTTTTTTTAGTAAAGGGATCGATGAACTACCTATGAGATGGCAAAAGTGCATAGATAGCAATGGTACATACTTTGATTAAATAAATATATTATAATAAAAAAAAATCGGCTTTATGTTCCTCCCATACTAAACGCCAATTTCATATGTAAGGACCTAATATATATATATATATATATAATATATATATATATATATATGCTTATACACGTGGGTATATATTTACACAAGTTATGTACACTGTGTTATCCAGATATAAGTTCTATCTTATTGTAAAATGTGTTAAACCTTTGAGATAATTAAATAAATAAATTAGACGACCAATTTCAATTATACTTAAAATAATTTTTTTCTTCTTCTTCAAACACAGCAAAATTATTTTCTGGTGACATAATAATTATAATTTATATAAATTAACTTTGTATGCACCACTTTTTTATTGAAAAAAATTCAACATGTTTCAAAGCCAATGGCTTCTCCATCAGGATAACAAACGTACAAAATTAAATTTAAAAATTGAAGTATAGATAATCAAAATATTAAAAAATTATATATGGAAAATGAATAATAATAAAGTACCTACTTAACATGAAAATAAATTTAAAAGATAACTAATTGAAACATGTTGCACTTTCTTCAATAAAAAAGTGGTGTATACAAAATTAATTTCTATAAATTATATTTATTTATTTTATGCGACAAACGAGAAAATGATTTATTAATCAAAAATTTTATGTTATTATAGGATTACAATGCCACAAATGACCCCATTCATATTCTCTGAATATAAAATAATTAAAAACTTTTAACGAACTTTATTTACAAATTACCTTAAACTAATTCATATATATATATATATATAGAAACAGACTGAATTTATAATATTGATTTTAATTAATAAACTTAATAATTCAAATAAAAATGTTATTATAAAATACTTTAAAAAACTAACCCATAAAAACCAAGTTTTTACAATACTCTCTTTCTTATTTTCGGGTTACGTGTTTACCAGATGCGTCGGAGTATTTTCATACAACTGTTGTATTAAAAAACCATTAAAAATTTGTAAAATCCAAAATTAAACTATAATATTTTTTAACGAAAATTTGATATATCTTCTTGATCGTCGCCACGAGTCTGCTTGCAAAGTTTCAGCTCGATTGGATCACGGAAAAAGGGTTAAAAATTGATCCAAAGTTTTTTCGTCAGACAAGCAAGCAATCAGACGCCACGAGTTAAAAGAAAGGGAGTAAAAAACGATTAATACTTTTATCGATTAATACACTTTGTTAGCATGTGATTGACAAGGAAATTGGCCGTTGGAATACACAAAACTTTTAGTATGCCAGCATATGTGTGGATAATTAGTAACAGTGTCATTTATGTAAGCACCGTGAGCGCAGTTCTTAGCAAAAATAAAACTTTTCAAAGAAACAAACAGAATAGTCAAAAAAAAATACTTCGTCAACTACGCATACCTCGCAGATGTAAAAATAAGGCGAATTAATACAGCTTCAGTGGGAAAATATTCAGTTCGGTAAGACTATCTTACAGATTGAAGAAACAAATTTAATGCGCGCAAACAGGTAAAATCGGAGAAGCATTTGTATCAAGGGGTTACACTACTTTGAGGTATCGTAAAATATATTTAAATTTAAAAAAAAATTAAAATTTCGAAATGGTGGAGTTATGTGACGTCCACCAAAAGCCTTTCTCCGGGAAACGCAGCTGGTGGAGATAATCAAGACACCAAGGCTTGAGTGAAATGAAAAACTTAATTATTTTCATATTAAATTGTAGCGTATCGAGAAAAATAGATTTTTACGCAATTTTTTTTTATTTTATTTAATTTATGGTACAAATACAGTTCTTATATATAACATCTCAGATTAACATTTTTTAAAATACTTAGTAGTCATGTAGACATCATCAGTGAAGAGAAGCTCTTGAGTCTGATGAAAATAATTTAATAAGAATAATAACGCAGATAATTTTCTTTTTTCTTCCAAAAAAAGTTGGAGTATAATTCATAATACGCAAACGGCGCATTTTAAAAAAAAGTCGTGCACTCTCTCATAGATAATATTATTGGTAAGATGTGTGCAAAGTTTGAAAAAAATTGACCCACTGTTTTTATCATATTTTCTTCACCAGTCTGAAAAGGGGAGTTTCCAGAAGAATGCAAAATAATAATGAAATTCGTTTAAAAAATGTCCTACCACGCTGGCTTTATTTAGCTGACTAGAGTTATATTACTAAAACTCAGTTAATTATTGGAGTTTACTAAAGTAGTTTATGATAACTCAAATTATTTTTAGAATATCATACTATAAGATAAAACCAAAAAAATAAAAAACATTGTTTTTAGGGTTACGTAACCCCAACAATAGCAAACAGAAACAGTCAAAAGCAAAAATTCAGCCGATTGCAGGGATTACGGTCATTTTTCATATTTTATATATTTTTCATAAGATAAGGATTATTTTATTTATCCCTGTTTCCCAGAATCCTTAGTAATGCACAGCCTTGCGTGGCCTGCAGTGCTGGTACTGCGCGTAACAATACTCGCACGGACACGACTGAAGCACGTCTCCGTCACGGTTGCTTCACTTTTATCTTTTATTTGGCGTCGCCCAGGAAGCTCGCAGGGGGGGCGGCGCCAATATTTATAATCCGACGTAACAACTTAACAAGCGCGCGTTCGCAGTCCAATAAAATCGATTTTCTCGCGTTAACAACGTCCATAAAGTCAAATCTGAAAAGTGAAAACGCCCAAAAGCACACGCGTCAAAAGGCAAATTGCTATTGGCCCGTGATCGATGACGCGTTTAAAGTTTATGATTTGTGTTGATTACGTGTTTACGGCAGGATTTACGAGCGGCCCGGGGTCGGCCGCCGCCGCTGCCGGGTTGATTCATTAACCCCGCTGACAGATTAATGCCGCTACAATTATGCATTCATAAATAATCTCGTATAAATCTCAATAAGGGAGCGTTTTTATCGCCGGTAAACAATCCGGCGTATGAACCCATCGCCCCCGCTTCGTTACAGCCTTTTTCCCGATTAAAAATGCTCCCGGCGCCTTCGGTGGATGATGTACGCTTTCACTTACCTAAGAAAGCACCCGGCGACCTGCTGCGAAGCGAGAAAAACTGTTTATTCGCTCGCCAGTTTCCTTGCTCAAGGTCGTTTGTTAGCTGAGGCTATCAGCGCTCGTATTATTTTCAAAGAAAATTTAAATTTATTTATTTTCTTCGTCATCCCCTTTGTCCTAATCGGGCCGGATCTTATCGCTCAGACATCCCTCTCCCGTCACTCTGTCGCGAGGGGTGGCGTGTGTCTGGTCACGTAACAGTACGAGTATAGGCAATAAAAATTCGCTTGCCGTAATATTTATCAATCTGAAGATCGACACCGAATGTAATAATAAACTATGAAGTTACATGGAATGCAGCCAGCTTGACTGTAAAAGAATGCAAACTTATTCATGAAGCTGTATACCTATGTATTTTTTACTCCCTTTATATTAGCTCGTGGCGTCTGCTTGACGAAAAACTTTGGATCGATTTTTAACCCTTTTCCCGTGATCCAATCGAGCTGAAACTTTGCAAGTGTATGAAACTTACTAAGTTGTATGAAAATATTTCAACGCGTCTTGTAGACACGGAACCTGATTATAGTATAATTTTGGATTTTTGGAAATTTTTATTACTCCCGTTCATAGCCTTGCCCCATCGAAGCCCAACGCGTAAATTAAGTATAATTAAGCCAAACCAGTTTCCACTAGTAAATGAGAAAGGGAGTATAATAAAAATCAATCAATAATTTAAGCAATCTAAAAGTATCAATTTTACAATAACAAGACATGAGAAATAATAAGTTTACTGATTACAAAGATCCATACAAAATAATACATAACGAATCAAATGTTATTGGAGTAGAATGGGCGGAAAAACGCGGAAAGGTTGAAATTAGGATCGAGGAAGAGAATGCCTTAAGATGATTGGTTGCAAAATATTTGACGGTCACCCTGAACCATGTAATTTAGTTCACTGATTTTTTTCTAAACATAGCGAGGTTAATGATAAACAACGCAGTGTATGAAATGTATGAACTTTTGTACGAAATGTTCCTCTGGCCGAGTGCTTGCATTGCAAAGGGTTATTTTATAATTGGCAGAATTCCATCAGCGCATGTAAAACATTCGATAAATTCCGCAAAGCAATTGGAGAGTAAGAATTCCTCCGCGGAGCAGTGAATATCTCCGCCCAGCGCCGCCAGTTCGGGGCATGCCTACCTACAGCTGCGCGCTAATTGCACTGTTTGCAGCGCAGAGAAGCGCTCGCATCAGGGATGAGAAAAAGGACCCAAAATAAAACACTAAATCTCATATTATTTAACTATAAGTCTCGAACGTCCTCCTCGTCATCTCAGTGCAAATCATAAAGCCGTGTATTCACTAGGGGACAAATAGCGCAGCATTCCGCGCGGCATGTCGCATGATCATCTACGTTCATGTTTCGGGGACAATGACGCGGTCATTTGACGTGTACATCACATATCTTGTCGCGGAAATGTCACCCAATGAGGTTATGATGACAGCTGCGGTATCTATTTACACTTTGTCATTTAGCGAAAACGGGGTTCCGCGCAATTCGAAATGTTTTTTGGGTCGCAATTCCAAATTAACGAGGTTTTACTGTAGTAAATTGAATATTATTAAAAACAAGGTCCTTTTTGCAAATAATTATTGTTTTCCACACGTCGCGGAAATGTCGCCATATGAGGTTATGACGACAGCTGCATTTATATTAACGAGTTTATCGAAACGTAAGAGGAGAAAAAAGTGGTGGATGCGAAATTATTTACTGCAAAGAGAAAGAAGGACGGATATTCTATGCGATCTTCGATCGATACAGCTCGATGAGTTCAAGAATAATTTCGTTTCCCCACATTGTCATCTTGACAGATACAGCGCATGCGTATTCACTTGTAAACATACCACGTGATACTGGCGCTCCGCGTAATGTTGCAGTGAGCTCGCTCGGGTACCGTGCGCATGGCAACGTTGCCACGGCACGTAGAAATGCCGCGCTATGTTGTGCGCGACGTCGCGGAACAGTGCACGACGTTGCAACGTCACGTAGACTCTACGCTGCGCGTGCTGTTGAGGGACAATTTGTCCCCTAGTGAATACATGGCTTAATTCAGAACAACTATAGGATTCAACAATCTACCAAATCGTTACAGGCCCAGCACAGGGGAGATTATTGCTTGCCCAACGTAACTTGGCGTGCGGCGAATTTGGAACTAAAACCCGCCCCGCCCGCACCCGGCGGTAACCCCTCGCCCTGTCATTTAGTTCAATTTTGTATTTTTTCGGGAGCTGTGACATCTTGATTACCAATGTACACTGAATTATTAAGTCGAAAACATCCTAAATAGTCCGGGATTTTGCAAGAACCATTGCCAATGAAGTATTAAAGTTTTGCGAAGCTGAAAAAGCGAATAATGGACCGATATTACCGTCTGACAGTTTGACAGATAGAACGGCCGCCATTTCTGCATGGTTTCTTTAGTGCTGCCCGACCAAATTTCTGTATTCAATACCACACCGGTCACTGGACATTCTGTACATTATGTATTGTGTAATAAATTTACACCCTGACAACTTCTGTTACGCGACAGGGACGCCTTCCCTCGCACGCCAAGTTATAGTGGTACGTCTATAGTTTGTTTAGGTGAATTAATTGTACAGAGCTCATTTTATTGAAGTTGTATTGAAGCAAATGAATTTTTCATAATCGATTTAAGTTACTTTAATGATAGTTCAACTTTTTGCAAAAACTAAGTAAGAAATATTGAAAAAAAAATGCAAACTTTGATAAAGCATATCTCCATAACTATTGATATTAGACCATGGTTGCTCGAACATTTTAGACTCATAACACAGTCAGGAATCTACCGGCCAAGTTTCTGCTGCTAGCTCTGGTACACCCTGTATAGCATCATGGAATGCAACAATCGATATTAAATAATAAATTGGGTAAATCGGTTGTTAATGAGCTCGGCTGCATTTCACGTCGACACGCTTTTAATTATTAACGTCACGCATTAATTGGGGTTGAGCAGCCCTTCCTCTTCTCCGGTACAGCCAGCCTCCCGACCCTGGCCAGCCCGGCAATAAGCAGCCCCAACCCACCCCCCGACCACCCTGACTCAGCGGCGCTGCACCGGCCCATGGCCCGCGACCCGCGACCCGTGGCTGTCCGCAGGGTACTTCTGTCAAGACCACCAACTATACATTTCTGCTGCTTAACCATACAGTTAATTTTTATTTTCATACCAGGCTGGAGCCACACTAATTTTTATTTATTTACGAAATCCAAAAACTCTTTTGTTTATAGCTTAAGTAATATTTATAAATCAATAAATATGATCATTTCATACCAGATTCTTTACAAACGGCCTCTTTTTTATGATGCTTTATGAACAGTTGTGTATTTTTTTTAAATATTTTATATATACATATATATTCAATGTTTATTCAATGTTTATTTAATGTTACAATGTTACAATGTTACAATGTTGCAAAGTTTACAAAGTTTACATTTTATTCAATGTTTATTCAATGTTACAAAGTTTACAAAGTATTACAATTAGTGTTTACAAAATTAAATTAAGCTTTTTTCATTGTTGCTGAGAGTCTTGGCAGCAAGTAAACACTACAATTGATTTGATGCCCTGCCTGCTACACTAGTAGTTTACTGTATTATAGCAGACAGTGCTCTTCCAGTAGTATAATGTTCAAGAATATTTAGTATTTATATAACATTTGTGAATCAATATTATTGCCAATTAAAATTGAGTAATAGTAATAATTAAATGTTTACAATCTAATAATGGTGTTAATTAATTCTATTATAGACAAAGGAAAAAAATGATCTGAATAGGATATTTAATAAAATAAAATAAAACAATTAAAAGTTTTTAGAAAGATGAAAGTAAATGTTCTTGTAGGATTAGTATTTTTCAAATTTAGTTTATATCATGGATTTTAGTAGGTTTTGGACATGCTTCCTTCCCTTTCACATTATTATTTCATATTACACATTACGTTTCAATTAGATATACATTTTTTTCGTTATTAATATCCAATGAATTTCGAATTTGTGTATGGGAACAGGGGAATAATCACAAATACTCGTACATTATTAATTTATAACTGAAGAGTTACATGGTTTATTCATTATAAAATTATATTGCAATACAATGTTTTGGTTCATTGATTTTAGGTACTTTTTTAATTTGATATAACGTTCTTATATTCGTTGGTACTTAAATTAAAGAAGGTACTTTATTTCTAGGTATATAGTGGTGTTGCATGGCTGTTATATTAAATTTAGGTATATTTATATTTCCTTTTACTGTGCTCTTTGACTATGGCTATGATTACTTTGACTTTGGCTATTTATTACCCCTATCACTCTTTCCATAAAACCCAGCTACTTAAGTAACCCTTTTCTTTATCGTGTAACTTGATAGATCAGCTTTGTTACACCCCTAATATGAAAGACCCGATAAGGCGAGAACTGAGTGTCGGACAGAAGAGTATAGTACTCAATCCTCTCCCACAGACGTAAATAAATCTAAATTTACATTTGTTTACATCTTATATAAAAAAAATATATCGTAACGTTATACAATGACGTGCAGCTTCGTGAAATAGTTAAAAGATAGATTTTATAGGAAAAATAGCCTAGAATCCTCGGTTACTGCAATCAAAACATTTTTTTATTTTTTTTTAATATTGCTGCCTTTGCCATTACACCCCACATATAAAATAATCAAAGTAAATATATATTTTAGGAAAATATAAACAGCAAGTCGTATTGTACATACGTGTGTATACGGGAATATAATCAAGTTTTCATCTATGATTGATCTCAGTTGACACGTTTTCACTAAATATGTTACAAAATGATTATTTGAGTATTTTTGGGTCTGATACATTATATTTAACATATATAAATACTTCGCAAGCCCACGATTACACGTATTGTATATACAATAGCTCCCACTGCAGATCCAGCAATTCCTCGCATCATCCATCTCCTCATTTTGCGTTGAACCAAACTCCGCCGAAGAAATTGAAAAAATAATACTTAAAACATTGAATCCTAATAACGCCGTTCGATGTGAATGTCAGATAACAGCTTATTATTACGATGCATTGCTCCCAGACATTGATAACGTGATAAAAAAGAAGTAACCCATAAAAACCAAGTTTTTACTATACTCCCTTTCTTTGTAAAATATAAAAATAATTAAAGACGAATTAAAACATATAACATAACACTAAACTTATAGAAATTTAATATATTTCTAAAATGTCAGATGTTTTGAGATGTCAAGATTTTGATAGATCATCAATATCATCAATATCGTACCTTATGAATTTCCAGCGTCAAATGATTTAGTCAGAATCAGATTTGAGTAATGTAGAATTCTTCAAAACTAAGCAGAAATCTAAAAGAAATAAATTATTATTTGATTTTTTCCCAAAAAACCCAATTTTTCTGTCATCTGTGAACCAATTGTTTTATAAATTTTCGAAATTCGTAGTGATGTACCTATTATACCGACGGAGTAATTCAAATTTATAAATTATTCCGCGACGTTGTCGGTCCGCCGCGGCGTTGCTAATCAAACTTTTCTAATGATTCCAATTTGAAAAAACCAATAAAATTTCTAAAAATCCGAAATTATACCGTAATTATTAATTTTTTTTAACGAAAATTTGATAGATCTTCTTGATCATCGCCACGAGTCTGCTTGCCAAGTTTCAGCCCGATTGGATTACGGGAAAGGGGTCAAAAATCGATCCAAAGTTTTTGTTGACGGCAAGCAAGCAGATGCCACGAGTTAATATAAAGGGAGTAATAACTTCTGAGAGGGTGTTGATATCGTATTATATATTGGCAGCTGACCTGAAATGTGCTGAGAGGATACGTGCACACTTCAGCATGCACCGCATCTTTATTATCATCTAAGACCCTCTTTTCATGAGGTCTGTAAACTGGATGGTTTTAAAAGTAAAAAAAAGTATGGTCAGGGCCCAACAAGTATTCCTCCAGTTACTCTGAACGGTGTGGTCCTGAAGGTGACCGAAAGAACGAAATATCTAGGACACATAATTACAAATAATCTAATGGACGACGACGATATTGACAGGCAAAGACGAGCTCTCAGTGTGAAAGCGAATATGCTGTGTAGAAGGTTTCGTCTTTGTAGCACCGCTGTAAAAAGAACGCTCTTCCTTGCCTTCTGTGCAACATTATATACATGTGAACTCTGGACAAATTATAAGAAGAGCAGCATAGAAAGACTTCGCATACAATATAACAACGCCTTTCGTATGATGTTTGGCCTTCCCAGATATTGCAGCGCTTCCGGTATGTTCACTGAGGGGCGTGTTCCCAACTTTGCAGCCTTCTTAAGATCCAGGGTGGCAGGGATGAGGGAAAGGATATACAGCTCCGGAAATATCCTTATCCTGGAAGCCCGTCTTACTCCAGAATCCAGCATCGATGCACACTGGAGAAAGATACTGGCCCCGCATAATTGACTTGCCATCGCTCGCTAAAGCCGAT
This sequence comes from Agrypnia vestita, assembly GCA_016648135.1. Taxonomy (NCBI): domain Eukaryota; kingdom Metazoa; phylum Arthropoda; class Insecta; order Trichoptera; family Phryganeidae; genus Agrypnia; species Agrypnia vestita. The sequence continues at coordinate 24,824 of JADDOH010002292.1, forward strand.
ATTTTACCGTATATTTCTTTTGATTACTTTTAATACTTCTCTTCTATTTTATATGTTCTTCTTCTTTTTTACTATTTCTCTTTTGTTTTATATAATATTTTTAATGTGTGTATTTTCTTTTATATGGAATGTGTGGGATTGCACGAACCTCCCCACATTCTGGAATAAAGCTATATTTATTTATTTTATTAATATCAATAAGTGAGCACCAAACATGGGTTGGTCGCCCCTACCGTTCCGTAGATGTCGCGCGTCGCCTCGCCTTAATCTCCCCGTCCCCAGGTACGGCAGTCGATTCACACTGCGAAATGGCTTTATTAAAGCACATCCGGCTGTGATACGCAAAGCAGGCGGTGACAGTAGCAAATGGCCTATAATATTTAAGACATACGAGAGTATTCTGAAAGCACGCCAACTTTGTGTCGGGGGGGTGAAGCTAAAAACGGACCCACTTTTAAGTGACTGACTTTTAAAATCAAGCTTCCCCGGTTCCTGGTAAATAAATTTATTCATGTTCGAAATCCTTCTTCTTTTCTGCCCCTTGTGACAGGGTTTTGAAATCATAATACGACTCTTTCAATTATTCATAGGTCGTAGACGATCATAATTTTTAATATTTTTCGGCTCGAAACCGGACGAGATGAAATGTATAATTTTGGAGTCTAATTGTTTTACGAGCTTCCGGGTTTAAGCCTTCATCTGTCTACACTTTAAAATAAGGGATGTGGATTATAACTTATCTGTAGAGAATTTTATGGGCATGGAGTCGGTCGAGTCATGGAGTGACCGAGACCCTGCCTAAGTACGATATCTCTCCGGCATCTGACCAGTGTTTCAGAAACCTTGTTGGGTCTAAGGTTTATTTATAAAATAAGTCTTTTAACTATTTTACCTCAATCTGTATATAATAATCTTGTTACTTACTATCGATTCAAAATTATGTGATTAACTATCGATTATAAGAAAATTTAAAAATCTTAAAAAGTTTTAAAAGCGATTTTACTTTAAGTTTATTTATTAAAAGTCTAATATATTATTTGAGATCTGCTTTTGCAAGATCAAAGCTATGTTTAAAATTTATTTACGTGATTGAATTAAGTTTACGTTTAGTCTAATATATAATTTGGCCAGTAATCGTCTAGTAATAGTAATATAGGACTCCTCGATGTGACGCGGTTACTCAGTAATTTTGGTAGCGTAGCAGAAGAAATGCCATTGTATTCATACGAGGTGAAACTAACCTAACGTTATTAACGCGCAACTTGAGCCGGCCTCAAAACGACGATCGATTGAACAGACTAACAAAATCGCCTTTCGTAGTGGGCGCATCCGTCATTTCCTCGCATCCGGTAGCGGCGTCGCGAACATAAATATGTTTACGTAGATTTTTCGCCTAGAACGATGCCGCCTGGTTACCGATGTCTCATATTAGCACTTGTGGACGGCTTCCGCGGCTGAGTGCGGGGTCACGATTTCGATGGAATATTCAGATAAATAAATACCACGTGCGAAATACAGCCTAGGGCACTCTGAGTATAACTTGGTATCCGCATAATACAACCGACGGTACATAATGGGAACTTAGCGATAATATTGCGCAACAACACGCAATATCTTATTTTTTTTTACGTATTTTTTTTTAATGCAATAGTATACTGGATCTGCCGGTCATCCAGATTAGATAAATCACGGTCGATTAATACACGGTTATACTTCTTAAACACACACACAATATTCGAAATGCAAATTAACGGCTGGGTTCTCCAGAATACATACAACAGAATACATACTAACAGAATACATACAGAATGCTTACAACTGGCGCGTTCGGTGGTCTTCGGCCCGATTTATCTGTTCATGGTATATAGTGGAAAGAGTAAACATATATTCATAACAACTAGGCGCAACAGAGGCTCGGGGAGGTTCTGTCTGATATTTACTTTACTACAACCCGTGATTCAAAATCGAAATTTTCGATTCTTTCATAAGTCATATTATATAAGAGTCAAGTTGATTCTGATTCTACTTTTACGTAGATTTTAGGTTAACTCCCTCTAAGGGAGGGGGTACAGCCCCATCGACAACGCTGTACCCGGTAGCTACCACCTGTGTAATTAATAGCTTCCCATGCTAATCTGCAGACCAAGATCAAGCCGAGACTCTATTGCTCCTGCTGGAATCCTCCGAAGTCCTCGCTTCCCGGCGACAAACATATCAGGAAGAAATCCCGCGTCTGATATTAAGGTTTGTATATTGTCCCGCGGGGCAGTCAAATTGACTGGTGTATAATGATGAGGATCCCACGTTGCGGCAACATGAGCTGGATTATTATGATGTTTACTGCTGATTAAAGGGCTGAATGAACTAACTGGGTGACTGGAAAAGACTCTTTCTTGAGCGCGTCAGTCAGAGCCATGTTAGCATCGCCAATTATAGTTAATGTGATTGATCACACGGTGTAGTCTTATTGACTAGAGATATTAAATGATGGTAAATCAGCATGATTAGTACAGTTGATTGTGTAATTCCTGATATGTTTCTCGCTGGCCGGGAAGGGAGAACCTCGAAGGTCTCTGTATACAGCAAGTTAGAAAAGGTGGTGAATGATGAGTGTGATGGTGTTAGTAATGCCATCGCGCTCCTGAATGCGGTCCCGATCATAAAAGTTGATTGTTAAACTGCTGACAGATCTCGTTCATTAAAGCGGTCCCGAGCATAAGTATTGATTGTCGAACTGCTACCTGCATCTTATAATTTCTCGTTCATGAGGACCGTCCTATCTCGTCCTTGAGTACGGAGTTATTACATTCACATACATTCATAACCAGAGCCCGAGCTCGTCGCACCAAGGGGACTGAAAAGACGTGAGAGGTTCTTCCCCTTGGATCTTTGAGGGTCGCCGCTCCAGGACCTTCTGACTATCCTGTAATTCTTGGCTTTAAAACCCTGTCTTAACCGGGTAGATACAGTTAAGATAATCATACCTAGTCCCAAATCCAAGATGTCTCCCACTCTAAACAGTCTCCATAGCCGAGAACGCGCGCTCCGACATTCGACCCTGTCTTATGTATGGTTGCTTATGGCACGCGAGTAAATCTAACTTCATCTTTTTCCACAATCGAAAATCAGCCTCCCAAGATCACGGGGCGTGAAAGACATACGACTCCTCGCCTCCCGACCATGAAGAGACGAACTTCCCCATTCGGTTCTCGTTCATTATCCCATTTATAATCCCCGCATGCCTAACCTTAAGAGTCTAGCGCCGGTAATAAGATCTCATTATACTACGTTGGAAGTTAATATTGCACAACCGGACGAAATGCCTATTTCCCGCGATCCTATTCAATTTGTAAAACGCAATAATATGTATTTATATATGTTAGTAAAACGTTTGAAATGCAGAATGCACGTATAATGACCTCGCTTGTATCTTAAAGATAATTAAGAAATAATTCCGACGTCACGTCCCGACAAGTACCAACTTGTTACCGCGTCCGTTACCGTCGAACTCTGAACCCACGTAATGAAATGAATAGTGACCATGTGACAATGACAAATTATATAGCACGAACATTCCATTTGATACACATAAGAAAATAAAGAATAAATAATATTAAAGGTTCTTATCTTATTTCTGTAGTTGGTCTGCTTCTGAGATGGCATCCTGATCCGAAGTCATATAACGGGTCCTCTCCAAAATTGAGCAATTACCATCGCCTGTGCAGCCTTTCACTTTCCTTCCATCGAGAATGCTGCTCGTTAGTATAAAATTTCCGCGATCCTTAGCTGAAGACCGACTGTATCTAAATTAATTATTTCTATACAATATATACAATTCGAAATACGTCTTTATAAGAACTTGATAGGAACAAATCGTGTTTAAAACGATTGCCCAATGATACGCGATACAAACATGTACCTTGTCCAATAACCTCACATCCGTGTTTTAATAAAATAAATATAAAATCCAGATGCATTTTTAAAATATATTATTTGTAGGAAATTTCTCGTACGATCTGAATTTATATCACACTGACAATCGTGCTATCAAAAACACATAATTACCCCGATCTCAATTATTCCCAAAATAATACAAATCACATAGAAATCCGTGTATTCAATCGCCAGTATAGATAACATAACATTCCTTTGCATAAAGATACATCCGCCCTGAAGAATCTCTCGTACATTCCGAACCAAAATCGCGACATTAAATATACACAATTATTCTGAATTTCAAGTCCCACAAAACAAACACCCTTCGTCAGTAAAATATTCCATTTTAAAGCCTTTATATCTTTGGTAATATATGAATATCAAGTTTAAATGATTTTCCATATGGACCGCGACGCATTTAAATATTTCATAAGCGTTATGCAATAATTCACCCGCTGGAATTATCACAGCCGCAATATTACGATTTCTTGTATATTAAATCTGATGCGCGTCTAGTAATAATTATCCCTAGGCCCAAAATACGTAACGAAACAATCCACAACATGTATCAATATTTGTCACGATCCAGAAAGTTCTAAATTGAATACACGAAAAAGGCAATAGAAATAAATAATATTGAAAATGCTTAGCTGTATCTTCGAGTGTTGCCGCCTCTCTGCCTCACTGATGGTATTTCGGTCCTCTCTCCACAAGGGCCTCCGGCCGACGTTGATGCTGAAGAAAAAGGGCCGTTCCTCGATTTTGTATGGCTTATATAGTCAAAATTTCTCGCCATCTTTGACTCCAACCTACGTGTAAAGGTAAAGGTCTATCTCTCAGAACGCTTCTCATTGGCCAGATCCGTTCCGCGGACAACCGTCTTTGGTTGGCTCGCTTCGTCAAAATAAAATAACATAAAGCCTGCTTTACACGCCCGCGTGCAGAAATAATAAAGGCTAGCCCGCACCTACTTATCCGGCAAATATTTAATTATAGAGTATTTATGAATTGTGGTGCTTCTCCTTACATGAGCTTTTAGCAGATAGATATTTTCGTATAATTTTTCAGCAATGTCTATTTGAATAGGCTAATATCGCTACAGTGTCCCGGCAGCAGACAAATATTTTTTCGTTGGTTTGATTTTTCTGTATGTCTTTCTAATTTATTAATAAATTTTGTTTTAAAATTTCACAGAACTTTGTTCTGCAATTGCGACTGCTCAATAAGAATAATGTTTTTTAATAAATAAAAAATATTAATTTAATGTTCACAAAAAAGTGTTCCTAATTTAAGATACTAGTAGTTTCTAATATGAGATAGTCTCATACAAGGAAGCCATACAGAAAAAAAGAAAAAGAAAGTACTTTTTAAAAAAGTAACCTACAAAAACCAAGTTTTTATTATACTCCCTTTCTTTGTAAAATATGACAACAATTAAAGATAAATTAGAACATATAACATAACACTAAACTTACAGTAATTTAACATTTTTCTAAAATTTCAGATGTTTTGAGCTTTGATAAGATACTTCATGCTTTGAAGATTAAATTCTAAAAACATTTTTCAATCAATTTAGATTTTCGACATTCGTAGTGAAGTACCTATTATGCCTACCGACGGAGTAATTCAAATTTAGAAAATATTCCGCGACGTTATCGATAACGCCGTAATCAAACTTGATGATTCCAATTTGAAAAAACCAATAAAACTTCTAAAAATCCGAAATTATACTATAATTATTAATTATTTTTAACGAAAATTTGATGGATCTTCTTGATCGTCGCCACGAGTCTACTTGCCAAGTTTCAGCTCGATTGGATCACGGGAAAAGGGTCAAAAATCGATCCAAAGTTTTTGTTGACGGCAAGCAAGCAGACGCCACGAATATAAAGGAAATAAAAAGACCCAGTAGTTGCATTAATTAATACTTCGCTCATCGCATACAAAGCAATAAACTACATTTTCGATTTCATGTTTCCACAGTCCTCGTAGCCGCGATGAAAGCATACAGAACGCCGCGCACATTTTTTCCTCTTCGGTCTTGAGAAAACAAGACACTGCAAAAAATGCTTGTCGCCTCGATTTTATCTTCTTCATCGACACAATATATATTTTATGTTTTTCTCGTCCACAAGAATAATATCCTCTTCATTTTCACTTGATGTCTCGTTCATTTTCTTTCGTTTCAATGCCTCCTTGGTAATCTTCCCTTTCTTTTTCGTAGTAGCCTTCTCTTTGTCTTTTAGTACTTTTTTCTCATTTGCGTCCAGAAGAAGCTGTTGCTTGTACGGGGAGATAGTTATGAGACTTGATGAACCTGTGTGGGCTTTATTTTTTGTATCATTCTAATTTATGTTGAAATAAATCCGGGCGGCCGGGTCCCAGTATTTTCTTTCTTCCTATGCCATCTGCACATAACGTACGAATTTAGACAAATACCGCAATTATTGTTTTAATTTTGAGAAAACATTGTACCTAATTGTGTCCCCGTTATGAGACTCATATAAGGCACAGTTATCTTTTTTTTTCTTTTTTTTTCAATTGATTGAGCAACATTGTAGATTGACATTTTTAAAAATATTGATTATTTTATTTCTACATATCTACTTTTTTTTACTATTTAAAATATAATGGAAACCTAAGAGGTTTATGGGTATCATTTTTACATGATTCAATATAAGAAAATATAATTATATAATTTAGATACAAAGTCATTTTTTTATAGTTGGCCGAGTTTTAATATTTTTGTCACATCTGTTTTGAATTTGTCAGTGGTCAGTTGTTTGGTCTGTTGTGGCAGGTCATTGTATAGTTTTAGTCCGTTGCAAATTAGTCGGGATTGTACTGTTTTTGTTTTATATACGAGTATTTCACCTACATGTTTCGGAAATAATTTTCCATATCAAAATGAATAATATTTTGACATACATATAACACCCTGACGATGGAAAAGTATTTCCGAAAGATGTAGGTGAAATACTCATATAAAAGTAGATATATACAAATAAAATAATCAATATTGTTTTACAGTTATCTAATATTAAGTACATTCAACTTACAAATAATCTAAAAAGTTATTTTATTATCCTCTAGGTTGAGAATGAACTCAAATCCGAAGTACTCTACTATGCTAAGCATTTAAATATAAGAAGCAAAATTCGTACGATACCTTAGAGACGTTTCTCGAACAACGAATGTAAGCGTGACAAAATGTCGCTACGGAACACGCGCGCTATGAGCCGCGGCGACAGCAGTTTTTCGTCCGAGTGATATAAGGGCCATATTTTTATTTTGGCCAATTCTCGAAATATGTTACTATCTAATACTAGGCAACTTTACTCTATATACACACGTACAATATATAGATATCAGATCTTTAACACGCCCATTTTCTGCAAGAGAATTACAAAGTTCAATAATTTATTCACAGCTTATTCGACTGAAAACTGAAAGCGGTGGAACTTTGAATTTTACAACTGGCCACTTTCTGAATCTCATAGAAGGGAGGGTCTACCCGTAGCGAACCATCTGCTGAAACTGCATCGATCCATACTTGCAAGAGAGCTTGGCAAACGTTGTTTCAAATTATTTATTTATAGATGAAATCTGTGGCTAGACTTTACTCTTAGTGGCCGCTTCACTTATTAGAACTTCGTAAGTGGCCGCTTCACTAATTTGAACCTAATTAGTGGCCACTTTGTTTCCATTATTGCGATAAATTCTCTAGTTAGAATCTACCCATTCAACCAATAGAGCGTAAACTTCAATTCAACTCTCAAATTAAATTTTTAAAATTAAATGTAGGTATTCATGTAGTTATAATCAGATAATTGTAACAATATTTCAAATATATCAATCAAAAATGATAAAATATTGCTCTTTCATCTTATATGTTTCACAATAAATAATAATGCAGCTTGTGGGTCCATCTACTTCGGTCTCTCATGACTAAGGATCGTGATCTTTAGGAACTTCTCCACATATTTCGGCATCCTGTACATCTGAGGACTGACACGAGAGAAGTTCCTGTTGCTTTTTCCACTTAATCAGTCCAACGATAATGGCATATTTTCCTCTCCGTTCTTCGACAAGGCTTACCACAACAGCATAAACTGTATTCTCTTCTTGCAAGATGTCTAAAAAAAATTAGATTAATTTTTAACAAATGGATGATATTCTTTCTTTGATGTGTAGTTCCTCCAGAGAGGAGAAATTAGTGCGTGTCTGCAGGAACTTAAAGGTTGAGCTAGCGGAAAATGATAATATTGAACTATTTTTATACATCTTCTAATCGGCTAAAGCGCTAAAAAACGAGTGAAATGAAATTTATAATCATTAAAACGTTATCAGCTGGGTGAGTTCACAATGAATTCAATTGGGCTGCTAGGTAAAATATAATTATTTGTTTCGGTCACTTTGGTCATGACTTACCGTATCGAATCCAGGGCCGACACTGTCCTAACCTAATACCTCCTTCGGACCAGCGAGATGAAAATATTAAGAAATATTGCTACCTCCAATATCGGATTTGCAACAAGGAAATCCGAAGAATATGCGAAGTAGAGGACGTTGTAAGATGGGGACGACAGAGAAGGTTTTGGAACGATCATGTTAACAGAATGACAGACTCCAGAGCCGCAGAAATAGCAAGAGACCAAGCACCCCAGGGAAACAGACCTCCCGGACGACCACCTAAAAGATGACGGACAGCTGGCTGTCCAACTCCCAAAAGGACAATATAGCAGCCACAACAGGTCAACAGGCCTAAACAAAGATAAAGAAGAAGAAGAAGCTTCGGTCATAAAACTTATTATTCCTTCTCAGTGACCGCAACTGATATTAAACAATATCGGACACTACTTATTCCAAATTCTGCAGTTTCGAAAGTTACCTTATTTTGTTATAAATATTATCACTATAAATATCTGTAGAACGGTCCGGTCAATAAAGACCAATTGGATTAATAATTTCTGTTTCAAAAATATTAACACTTTATAACGAATGTTTCTAATGTCATGTATACGCCTTTGTTTAAAGTCGTGTACGTACATGTCTATTGTATTGATGCAAGTTTGTAACGTTTTTATTAAATTGTAAAAAATATCATCGCACAAACTACTCAATAATATAGTTTCCTTCATTGTTTAAGATTGTCTCCCACCGTACATATGCGGACGGGTATTATTATGCTGAGAAATCACAAATCACTTTCCCAATCATTTTTCTTGATTTTAGACCTCAAGACGAGGGATTTGTTGGTTAGTTAGATCACAAAAGTGATGGTTACATTCCTCAGGAACCACTCAATATTCAATTAATGTCTCGATTTCTCGTTAAAACACAAACAAAAGAAATGTTAGTTTTTTTTTTGTACATAAGTACTCCGATTCTCCATTTTCTTTAGCTGAATTTGATCACAAATTGATAAAATTAAGACGCATTTAATGAAACAATACTATGGCGTTAACAAATGTTTAAAAAAATCTTTCCAAAGTATTCTTGCCTTGGAAAACAAATGAATATGTTTTCAAATAAATCAAACTGCCATATTAATGGATCCAATATGTTAACCCTTAAAGGCTACAACGGTGTTTTTACACCCAGGTCACTTAATTTTATGCCTATACTTTTTTCGTCTTTAACGCAGCGCTTTGTGTTCTACGTATTCTCCTAAGTCGACACGTAGTAGTCTGAGTACGCTAAGTACTAAATAGCCCTCGAACACACGGGGAGCTAGATTGCGTGTAAGGGCAGGTTCGGAAGTACACCCGACACCCGGTGATTTTACACCCGTCTTAGTGGGCTACTGACTTGCGCCGTTAGTAGAGTCCATTCACTTTGGGTAACTTTTGCATTAGTGTGAGTAATACCCTCTGTAACACGTAAATTGTGAAATTGTATTCGTTTTTTAAATCAACTTCATTGGCCGCTCAGTAACACTCTGACCGGCGAGCGGAGCGGTCGTTTCTTTGTTTAATATTTTTCGCTTAAAGATATGGTGACTACAAAATCACGAATATTTTTAAATTAGGAAAGGCGAAATCGCTTTCAGGTCAAACAAAGGAGATAGTTTTAAATATATATAAATATCTCGAAAATTTATATAAAGATAAGTTATATAAAGATAAAATGAAAATAGTTGATAAAATAACCATCAGCGAATGGAAAAATGCTTGCTGACATACAAAAGGAATTGAAACTGAACACGCGACGAAGGATATTCAAACGGATGAAATCACAGACTTTAATCAATTTAATATTAGGTCCCTACATATGAAATTGGCGTTTAGTATGGGAGGAACATAAAGCCGATTTTTTTTATTATAATATATTTATTTAATCAAAGTATGTACCATTGCTATCTATGCACTTTTGCCATCTCATAGGTAGTTCATCGATCCCTTTACTAAAAAAAACCATTCGGACGGGAATCAATAAAATCTTTGAAGGCGGTTTGGACTGCCCCATCGGAGTTGAATTTTTTCCTTTGCAAGAAGTTATCCAAATTTCGAAAAAAATGGTAATCTGTTGGGGCAAGGTCCGAAGAGTACGGTGGATGTCTTAGACATTCCAATTGAAGCTCCTCTAATTTGGTAGCCGTCTGTTGTGCAGTGTGTGGTCTAGCGTTATCATGAAGCAGCAGTGGCCTAGAGCGATTAACCAGCCTCGTTTGTTTAGCAGCTAGCTTTTCCATCATGGTTTGCAGTTGCTGACAATAGACATCTGCCGTAATCGTCTGGCCAGATTTAAGAAAGCTGTAGTGAACGACACCAGCACTAGTCCACCAAACGCTCACAAGTAACATTTTGGGAGTCAATTTTCGCTTGGGGCATGGTTTGGCTGGTTCGGCAGGGTTCAGCCATTGCGATGAGCGCTTCCGATTATCGTACAGGATCCACTTTTCATCACAGGTAATTATTCGATTTAAAATCCCTTCATTATTGTGCCGGTTGAGTAATGCAACGCAGCATTCAACGCGCGTTTGTTGATTTGCTTCACTCAATTCGTGAGGTACCCACCTTTCAAGCTTTTTCACCTTACCAATTTGCTTCAAGTGGATTAAAACAGTTTTATCACTAACACCGCAGCCTGCAGCTAACTCGGATGTGGTTTGCGATGGATCCGCTTCCACAATAGCCTTCAATTCTTCATTATCAACTTTGGTCTCCGGCCGTCCACGGGGCTTGTTCTGCAGGTCGAAATTTCCAGAACGAAAACGTTGGAATCAAAAACGCACTGTGTTTTCTTTTGCGGCACCGTCACCATACACATCATTAATCCTCCGAGCCGTTTCTGCAGCACTGGTGCCACGGTGGAACTCGTACTCGTAAATAACGCGATATTTCAAGTTTTTCATTTTGTAAACTGAGTGACGCAAAGAAAAAAACAATTGAGGAAAAAACAAATGAATTATAATTTTCAAAACACAAATACATGAGTAAATAGCTGTATAAATTTGGATTTGGAATTCCTAACCAAAGAGAAGATATTTGAGATCAAATTTGCCAGTACGGCAAAACACCAATTTCATATGTAAGGACCTAATATCATATGAATTTAGACGAGAATTCGGAGTCCGATACAAACGATTATAGTTTATCTGATTAAAATTAACTATAAGAATTCGAAATTATTTAACCACAATTATACCCGCTTATATATTTATTTTAAAAGCCATAATCCGTCAAAAATATCGTAATTTTATTATATATTTCGGCCGCCAGTTAAGGCTGTGAGAACAGCGCTATCCAGAGTAGCGTAGTGCCTTGATAACATTAGTGTTGGAAATAAAATAGAGAATTTTGCTTTTTTTGCTTCCTATACCTCATTATTATTTGAGCCATGCGGCAGCGTTAGTGATGGACATTGTTACATAGAGAATGATATATTTTGATTAATACTAATGACATATGCCTTACAATAGTGGATACACTTACAAATTTTAATTATACTTAAACTGAAATATTTAAAACAATCACGAAATTAAAAAAATATATTATTCAGAGTATTTTATTAAAAAAACAAAGTCAATGTCTTTATTTTATTTAACAGTTTTGAAATCATACTAATTTTGAAAACGAAATTCGATTAGTTATTAGATTCTAGTTACGGTTACGAATAGATTTCTAAATAATTATTATTTGGGGATTAAAAAAATGAAATATAGTTTTTTTATAATACATATATATGCTAATTTCAGGTTAAGAAAATAGAATACTATTTATATATTCTTTTCTATCTATCATTTACTCAAAAAAAGAATGTTACGAGATTTTGTAAACGGACTGTTACTCACACTTATGCAAAAGGCTTACCTAAAGTGAATGGACTCTAATAAAAAAAAACTGTTTTTTTTTAGTACTTATTTGTGTATTATATTAGTTCTTTATTTAAAATTTTGTATCGACTGACGAAGGAAGACATTGAAGCCTTAAGATATATTGTTCGAAGTATATTTTCAAACATCACCGTAGTTTAGTATGCGTTCACTGCAAATAATATAATTTTTACGAAGGCTAAACTCAGTTTAGGACTGTGTTGATTCTCAAAATTTTCATTTTAGGAGAGTATGTGTTAAATTTCATAATTTCTTGTCTATAATTTTTTCAAAAAAAATTTTCTTTATTTAAATATTTTTTATTTTTTATATACATACATAAGAGTTTAAGTTTTATCTCATTTCGATTCAAGAAATTCTATATTAATTAATATTTTTTAAAGATATTAAGTTAAAAATGTACCAAATAAGTATTCAAAAGAAAATGAAAAGACTGATTACAATAAAACAACGATTTTTATTTTATTTTTCCATAGTCATTCAAATTCATTGTGATTTAGCAGACCTTATTTTCATTAGCAATTAAAATTGTATTTTTCAGTTAAATAAATAATTTATATTAATATTGTCAATAATTAAAATCTAAACTATCTACACGTATACCAAAAATTGATTTAACAACATTAATAACACTTATTATTTCATTAATTTAAAGCCGGGTGTTTCTACCCCCATTGTAGCTTAGTAGTACCTAAATTCAATGTAGCCTTTAAGGGTTAAAAGAACTGCTAAATTAAAATTTCCCGAGAAGGGGTTATATTATTCTTGAAAGGATGAAATAGTAGATTTTCCTTATAAGGTCTCGGGATACCTTCAATGCACATAAAATTTCTTACATAATTTGGCAGTGAATCCAAGAAAGCAATTCAAAGTAAAAGTTGCGAACCTCGGTCTACCGTGTTCCCCCGCGGAGCTTGTGTGTACTGTTGAAATTAAAACAATAATTCAATTTACTCGCTTTGTTCTGTGGTCGCGGGCTTGAAATATAACTCCAAATTTACGCAAATATAATAAAACAAATTAATTTTGAAGGGAAAAGCGACCAATTATCTTGCTGTTTAAAAGAAAATTTTCCGCTCGAAGTGCGAAAACTTCAACCGCCTACATGATTTGATTCTTTACATAGAATATTGCTTCAGAATTAAATTTTAAGCGGATTTCATAAGAAATGTTTCGTTTTATTTCTAGTATTAATCTTATTCATACCATTTCTTTAATTTACTAAAATAGTAATGTTTGAAAATAAACTATAGACTTCTTGTCTCATCAAGAGATGTTCCTACTGCTCCACTTTTTTATACTTTACTAACATAAAAAAATAGTTATAACAATTTCTTTCAGAATTCAAAGAAATTGCTAGAGCCATAAAATATATTTTTGATATTCTATAATTCCACTTTAATGCCATATACTTCAATAGCTCTGTCTTCAAACTACAGACTTTATAAAATTGAAAGAGGGTTCTTACTCTCTTTGTTACACTTTTTTCACAAATCATAGATAAAGATTAATGAAAACTACTCGCGATCGACTGCTTGAAGTTAAATTATAGGCCCGAATTCAGAGTCAATACGTAGATGATTTAAAGGTTATGGTACGCCTTAAAAGTGTTATTTTGAACTGGAAATTATGCTTCTAAGGCATACCTTAACCTTTGACTCTGAATTCCAGCCCTAATGAGTATAATGCGGAGCGGGCGCTGCAAGACGCGTCCGCTCCGTGTGAAAGGTAATTTATATATGAATCTAGAGTGCTCTACGAACCGCCATATATTAAAACTTAAAATAATCTGACATGTGAATTTAACATTCAGTATATCATGAACAAGCTACTAGGTAATATTTTTTTCTAGCTAGAATACTGATAGAAGTGAATATTTTTATACATTTTCTATCACTCTCGTGTCTCAATGCATCGAGATTCGAAGCTACAATCCCGTTAATTTTTTCAAGTCCAAACTATAACTCATTCACTAAAATTATCTTTGTTTATTTAAACAAACAAATTTAAGTACTTTTGTGTTAATTTTCACTGAACTAAACAAAATACTTTACTAGACATATCTACGTTAGGTACAGTTGCCGGCAAACTTCTTGAAATTTTTTGGCGTAATGGGGGAATGCGTAGAAGACAAAATTTGGGTCTCGTTGGTGGAATGGTACATGCGCAAACTTCCCCCCACTACGCCGTAAAATTTCAAGATGTTTGCCGGCAACTGTAATTTTGTAATTATAGTTTCGGAGAAGCAGTCCCTCTCGTCATCAAATTTATCTGTGTGCAAATTAAAATAATCAAGTTACACTACCAAGTAAGCCACATACATTAACATTTTTGGGACTATGTTATCGGAAGCTTCTTAATAAAAACTTTGACACATAAATTAGTCTCCAGAGCGCTCTCGTGCAGCTAGGAATTTGAAGGCAGCTAGAGTTGCGCGTGCGTGCGTGAAATCATCAAGTGTCGAACCTACGAGCCTATCTCGTGCCGATCGTTAATAAGACCTACTGTTTGCTGAAAAGTTAACGTTTACCTGCAATCTTAAGTTTTCAGTTAACAAGGAAATATTAAAACGAAAAGGGAATAATGTGATAATGCCTCGCACAATATTTATAAGAATCATTTCAAATTATCCGTGTAATATAGTCTGGTTTATTTATCATTTATTTAATCCACGTAGTCTGGGAATAAGCGCGCTAACCTGGCCCGTCTCATCTCTTGATCTGAAACCAAAGTTAGTTCTAAACGTTCTTCTTAATCAATATGACGTAATGAAAAAATAATGTAACGAAGTGTCTGTAATTAACCTTCATAATAGATGCTGGTGGAGATTTAACAGGTTCATGTATACACTTCTGCGGTAGCGATACTGCGGATGCAATTCCAAAGTTCTTTAGTAGTATGGTTCTTCTTCAATAAAAGTGGCGTGCCTGGTGACTGCTCTCTGTCCACTCAGCGCCCCCTCTGCTCTCTGGTCTCCCCAGCATGCTGGGAGGAGCAGTAAGAGTACTCCTACTTCTTTGGATTCAGTTGTGTTTCAGACCAAGTAAGATAAAGTGGGCCAATTTATGCCCAACCCGGTACTGTAATACTCACCTGAATATATTAGTCTAGGAGCTGACCGTCGTCAACCCTACAAAGTCGTTCATCTGGACCGGTTGACCAAATATCATGAAAATAACGATGATCCTCTTCGGGACGAACAGTCTTCGAGAGCGAGAGACTGTCACTTGTCACAACACTATCGAAAAATCTAGAATGCCTTGGGTGATCTACGGCCTTTGGGAGGCATCTGAAACATTCGAGAAAAACTCAGAAAAGCCTAGAAGCCACGGGAATGTTCTCCTAAACACTAGAAAGATCTAGGAGGTTCGATACCAGCTTCTCAGATATAAATATTGCCGAACGCGGCGGAAGAGTTGTTGTTGTCGCATTGACAGTTCGTTACCGGGCTAAATCACTGCGAAGTGCATCACAGGCGACGCCAGGTGTACCTTGTCGTAAAATTGCGAAGTGGCAGATATCGAAGTGAATAACCGAGCGAATCTTACCGAAAGAGGCGAAATAAACTGGAGCAATTACTGCGAGCGAAAACTAGATGGAATGTTCTAGTGAATGTTGAATAAAATATTCCAGAGGTAATAAAGTGTTTATTTACGAGTGATATATTGCGAAAAGGGAAATTTAAAGAATAGTGTTAATTTTTATAGTGTTAAGTGATTTTGTATATTGAATAGTTAAATTGTCGGTAATTAATTTTATTTTATTTTATTTTATTTTGGGAAAAAACAGTACAATGTAATAAAAAAATTATATAATATCGAAAAAAATATTCAAGATTCCTCGAAGCTGGTAAAAAAAAACTAAGTAAAAAATAATAAAAAATATGTGATAAAAGTTAAAATTATGATGGGTAATCATTTAATTTAATTAATAAATCGCTAATTAATTTCCAGCGTTTTCATTCATTCCTACCGCAGCCACATCTCGTGACATTATTGTAAAGTCTAGAAAATAATTCACTGTCACAGCTAGTTAGTCATTCTTCTAATGACTGCATTTCGCTGATGGCATATTTTCGGGGCAACTTCAACAATGATAGTTTTCATTTTAAAATGAAATGCAAAAATTTATTTTCAAAATCATTCAACGCGCATGTCGGATTACAAGCTGGCCGCGCTCGTAATAAATGCCAAACAATTTTAGTTCTTCGCACTCTCATAGAGCCAGGCATGTTGTGTTTTAATCTGAATTAAAAACCATAATTGATTTTCGTCCAAGTACAGCGTGGATTGGACCGATGGTATTTTACTCTTTTAATTGCTTTAAATACTTTGGGATGCCTTGATTATTAAAAGAGTTTGTGATATTTATGAAGAATCTTTGTACAGTTTTAGTTAGTCATTTCTTTAACATCTAAAAATTACAGCTTTCCTGAATTTTCTTTTCTTGGGTGTTATTTTGGTAAAATAATAAATTATGTAAGTTTTAATTAAAAAGACCCTCATCCAAAGGGCCCATAATTGGGGAAAACCCAACGGACCGCGCGAACCGACTGTAATGTGCATGCTTGACATAAGATCTCCAGACGAGGGGTGGTCCAAATTTTATTTTTTACCGAAGAATCCGCGATGTGTAAGCTTCTGGATGGGTTGGAAATTACCCCTTCCTTGCACTGAGATGGAAAAATGTTAAAAGAAACTGTTGAGGCGTATTTATACCTACTGGGTGACCGCCGAAAATAACAGTCTGCTTTATTAGACCCGCTATGAAAAAACTTTCGAGACTAAATTTGGACGGTGAAGTAAACATTCGGATTTAGATATGCGGTTTGCATGGCCCCTAACTACAGTGTTATAAGTTATGCAAAGTTGTAAGGAATCTGTAGGGGAGAACAGGGTAATGAGAGCGGTCGGGTAGTAAGAGCGATAGTGATTGAACGAAGAGTAGGCACATTCGCGCTATCGTAAACACTCGGCCGCTTCTGTCAACCATCGAGAAACTTCACCTGACGAACACGAGTCGGTAGTGCCATGCGTTAAGGCACGAGGGACGGTTGTGTGATTTTCGATCCACGCTTATAAAAAACTGCTGATTGCGAGCGCCAAGGCAAGCATGAAATTATATTCTTGTTTTATTATGTTTATGCTTATTACATCCCTAGATTTATTTACCAGCAAGTTCAATTGGTTAAATTATGATTGAAAGTAGAATTACATATTTATATTATTACTTTTCAAAATGGTGGTCAGCAGGTAATGGTAGCCTAGCATGTTTTAATGCAATTTGTGACGAAGAGTCAGAATATTCAGAAGAGGAAGCTTTATTTACAATTTATTTAGACACGGGAAAAAGTGGGTAGATGTGGTACCGATGCAGAAGTTGCGGAAACTAGGCCCATAAAGAATGTTCTGGCAGCGAGTTCAGATACTTATATTTGTGCTTTTTGTTTGGATCCGTAAAAATTTGGGTCCTTTATTTTTCTTTAATAATTTCATCTTTATTGATTTGTTTTGGTTACAATGTTGATTTTTTTTTATATGTTTTACAAATAGATCTACGTATCAATAACTAATATTTCATTTAAATTATTTTTAGTTAAATTTTCGGGAAAGAGTAAATATTATGGCTCCAATTTCCCATATAAGCGTTAAATGGGCTCTCTTTACCCGCATGTGTCGGGTAATGGGAGCGACCGACTTTTTTTCAAAAATCGTTATTGTACCTTCATACATGACTGTGATAGATTATAAATGTGATTAAAATTTAGTTGGATAATCAATGTAGGAGTTCCTAATTAAAAATTATAAGAATTTTAACAAATGTGGTTTTTATCACAAATTTCCCATAGTAGGCTCCCATTACCCTGTTCTCCCCTACTGGTGTAAAATACTAACCCCCTTTTTTTTATTGAAGTACAATAAAATAGAATCCCGCACAGCCTTTTTTCATACATAGGTTAATAATAAATCAAACCCAGAAATAATCATCAATTAAGCATGTATATCAGTACCTTAGTAGCATGTGTATACGCACATTGCTAGTAATGAGCATGCTCATTATGTAATGTCATTCTCCTTAAGAAGGAGTATCTTTTGAGCATGTGTGAACAGGCTTGCTTATGAATATGCTAATGTCATTCGCGGCTAGCATCGATTATCAATGCGATCTTCTTAGTCCACGACAGAAAAAAAATATGGCGCGTTGGGGAGATGACAAAACATTACTTTTCGTGAGTTATTATAGGAATCACGAATGTTTGTGGAATACTCGGTCACCGCTATGTAAAAATAATATAGCAAGAAATAAGGTTTATGAAACTTTATTAAAGGATACCAATGATTCTACAATAAAAATTATAAAAACTAAAATCAAAAATGTGCAGATGGAAATTCGGGAACTGTTTTGATTTATTGGTTCACTTGAATTTCCTGTTTCAGTTTGCAATGTTTCCATTTTGAATAAGAGCATCTCTATTCTATGACAAGAGCATGCTACTAATAAGCATGTGTGTTTGATTGTTAGCTTTGAGCATGGTCATTCATGAGCGCGATTAAAATAAGCATGCTAATAACGAGCAAGTGTGTTCAGTTGTAAGAGCATGTATCAGTACCTTAAAGCTATTATTATAGTAAATAAGTCATTATGGTTGATAAATTTCTATGAAACAACAAAGACAAAGTAAAACTAAGTAAAAATTGTTGACAATGTTCTACTGTTCTTGAGCTGTTTAATGAGTAAAGAATGTAACTTTTTAAATGGATACCTAGATATTTTCCCTGAAAATCTTGGTGACGTGAGCAAGGAGAACATTAAGGAAATGAGATCCATCAAAATATTACGGAGATGAAAATTCTATACCAGGGTTGTTTTGGAAAGTCAACGTGATGGGTGACAACTGCTCGATCCTATATCGTAAAATTCAAGAAACCTTACATAAGAAAAAAGTAATGGGTAATGTAAGACTATAGATTAAAATTAAGTTGTTAATAATAGTAATCTTAGGGGTGGGAGTACGCAGGAAATATAGATTCTCCCTGAAGAAGCTACGGTAGTAGCGAAACCTGGTTGGATTTGACAATAAATATAAGTGGTGTTTAACCAAGTTATTTTTATTTATTCAATTATAATGTCCCACCACCAAGTGTTTGCTTCCTTCGAAAATTAGATATTTTTTTATTTATTAAGAATCCATATTAAAATCTTTTTACATTTTTTTGCTGGAAATGCCACTCAACTGACCCTAGGGCCAGTGTTAGGTTTCTGAGTGTCAGTATAACTTTGTAGCAGTGTAACAGTTATGGCTTTTTGTATGGAATGAAATATGAATAAGTAAACGGCTTATATGTACGCGTGTATACATATACGTGAATGTGAGTACACACAAAAAACATATCATTTTACATTCATATACCGATTTATACATTTATATTATAATTATTTTTACTGTAAATACGAATATGTAGAACGATAGTTTCATTTCAGAATTAGATACATAAATTCAATTCATTCAATAAAAAAAAAACAGATGGCTAGAATGCAGTTGGTCCATCACACGAGAGAATTTAAAAGAGTGCGTAAATATTCTAAATATCCCAAAGCCCGGCCGTTTGGGGGAACATTCCGGAACAGCGGACAGACTTGAACCAAACCACAAATATATGAATGCAATTGTAGTGGACCGAACCATATACATATTATACATACATGGGTAGTGGGTAGTTACCAGGCGCGTGCAGTGGGAACAAGAAGCATGACTTTTTCCTAAGAATGTCTTTTGAAAAGAAACCGATATTAGAGATATATCTCGTAATATTCCAATCACAATAATTAAAATATTATTCAGATTTTAATATTTGATAATATTCTGCCAGATAAATATTTAATTTTAATTTATTTTTTCAAAATATATGTTTAAATAAAAATCATGCTTTTGTTCCCACTGCACGCCCCTGGTGGTTACGTAACCAAAAAAATACCTATATAACTCAAAATACTTTGCATGGTTACATAACACTTGAAAATATTATTTATTTTCAAGTGTTATGTAAAGAAAAATTAATAGCTGTAAAATACAGTTAATTACCCATTGGAAATGGAACCTTTTCAAAACCAAAAGCTAAAAAAAAATTGTAAAGAAGAAAAAACCTAAACAAATTACTAAAGCCATTACAAATTATACATTCAAAGCGTCTCAAAAAGTGAAATAAATTTTCTCCGTGTGTTTTTAAAAGCATTATTTCGAGATCATTCTTCTTTTCATATATATGGAACAGACTTAAGGCGCCTTGTCGGGCATTTAATTGGATATTTCAAAGCTCCGTATCTCATGATGGAAATAACTTTGCGAGTTTAAAATAATCGCGTTGACCTATAAATTCTAGACAGAGTAAGCTGTGTAAATTTTGTGACGCCGAGACTCACCATTGGCTGCTTCATACAAACAGACTCTCTACTTTATAATTAACATTGGCGGCCCTCGTAGCCCAGTGGATATGACACTGGCTTCTCCCACCGAGGGTTTAGGTTTCGATTCCCGGTGAGGTCTGCACTTTACCCCTATATTTTTAAAGGAAAAATAACTAAAGTAAAAAATAAATTAAATTAACGTAAGTAAATTAATTAAAGTAACCAGAATAATCCGAGAGAGTACTGATAAAGGCATTAAGTTTAAAACAAGTTGAAAAAAAAACAAGTTCCGAGATAATCGCATTTAAAGAGATATGAAATCTTTGAAGCAGTCCAGCTTGTAGAATCATTTCGGATTAAAAAAAAAATGTGTAAGATCATTCGGCGCAGCTGTTTCTACGGAGACAGCCAAGCGAGCCGAGCCCGACGACTTATCAAATGTCGTCAATGGTATTTGGAGCAACGTGCTCGCCGAGCAGCGCCCAGTAGGTACGTCCGGAACTGCACAGCGGATGCCAGCGCCGAGGAGTTTCCGGCCGCAGCCCAGGCGGTTCGGAATACCTTCATTTGGACGCAGTGGACACCGTTAAAGAGGCGGTCACCGTGGCGCAACAGGTGTCGAAAATATTGCAACGAGGCAACATGACGCTGACCAATTGGGCATCGAATAGTCCAGAAGTTGTATGCCGCGTTGAGTCTGCTCTGCGGGCGATAGAACCAACAAGGATCATAGGCGAAGAGACGGCCATGGAGAAGGTGCTCGGGATCATGTGGGAACCGGCGTCGAACAAATTTATATTTAAATTTGTCAATCTACCTGAAATCTCAGAAGCAGACCACCCGACAGAGAGGGAGTTGCTGAGCACTGTGTTCGATCCGGTAGGATTCCTCGCCTGCCTAGAAATATGCTCCAAGATCTTTCTGCAGAAAGTGTGGTGATCTAAAATCGGCTGGGATGAGCACGCCGAGAAGTGGCGGGTATGGTATGCACCGGTGAAGAATAGCCAGTGCAGGATAGAACGCCAGAACGTATTGCAGCGGGCAAGTAAACTTGAGCTGCATATGTTCTGCAATGCGTCGGAGGAAACGTGCTGCGCAGTGGCCTATTTCGTCGAGAAGAAAGAGAACGGCATAAGTGTTGCCTTCATCTCGGAGAAATGCAAGGTGGCGCCATTGAAACCGCTCTCCATACCGAGGATGGATTTGCAGGCGGCTCTGATAGCCGCGCGGTTGGCAGCCACGATAAAGAAGAAGCTTCACTGTGACATCTCCAGGACAATGAATTGTTGAATTGAATGAATTCCACCACGGTGCTGTGCTGGCTGAGGACTGATCCGCGATCATACTCAGTGTTCGTCGCCAATAGACTTGGCGAGATCGACGAGCTCACAGACCCGCAGGCTGGAGATGGGTGCCCACTCGACTTAACCCCGCGGACGTTGGAACGCGAGACCTGGCCGCGAACAGAGTGTGGTTCAGCGGACCAGGTTTCCTCAAGCGAGGAGAGTCGACACGCCCACAGGAGAATCATAGACTACAGTCGGACGTGGCCTTAATGGAGAAAAGGCCAGAGACGGTGCCCTTGATCCGACTTCCTACGACTGAGGGAGCGCTACCAGACGTTCGGCGCTTCTCATCATGGATCCGTTTACTACGAGCCACTGCGTGGGTGCGACGCTCTGTGGTGAACCGCCGCCACCATGCAGACAAGCGCGCCAGACAAGACATCACAGCGGACGAGCGGGCCGCGGCTGAGCGCGCTTGGATTCTGCACGCCCAGGCGGGGCCTGAGGTGAAGACTCTCCAACAAGGCGGAGCAGTCATGAAGACCAGCCGGTTGTACCAGTTGACGCCCACTTTGGATGAACATGGTGTCATCAGGACGGGACCTCGGCTTGAAGGCACTGAGATGGAGGGAATTCCGGAAGGAACACATTTGACGATACACGGTGCGTTAGACGAAAGCATTTGCCTGAGGAAACAGTGGCACTGATTGGGACCCACCACATTTCCAGGGCCGTTCTGTGAGCCGACGGTTCCCATATCGGCCCTACTCTTGCGTCACCAGGTTGACATTTTTTTCTTACTATAGCCATCCCCGTGCGGCGCCGTGTAAAGGGCGAACGCCGCAAGGTTCTGGCTGCAAAACCATTCACTGTCCAATCCACCAGAAACTCTTTAGGTATTCATAAAATCATACAATAAAGTATATACAGGGTGTACCAGAGCTAGCAGCAGAAACTTGACCGGTAGATTCCTGCCTATTTTATGAGTCTAAAATGTTCAAGCAACCATGACCATATCAATAGTTATGGAGATATGCAATGTCAAAGTTTGCATTTTTTCCCAATATTTCTGACTTCTTTTTTGCAAAAAGTTGAACTATCACTACAGTAACTTATTTCGATTATGAAAAATTCGTTCGCTTTAATACAAGTCGAATAAAACGATAAAAACCTTGCAAAAATTGAAAAAAGTTTTTTTTACAAGGTTTTTATCATTTTATTTGAGTTGTATTGAAGCAAATGAATTTGCAACTGCCTGGGCGTGCAGAATCCAAGCGCGCTCAGCCGCGGCCCCCTCGTCCGCTGTGATGTCTTGTCTGGCGCTCTAGTGTTTGAAACTCTTCGAGGCCGAGAAGCGTCTCGAAATCCTGATCATGAGTATTAGAAGTGGGTGCACTGTGCTTTCCACTTCGAATGACGTTGTATGTTGGCCCGGAATATCCAACGGCTTGCGTTTGTCCTAGCACGCTAGGAATTATTTTAATACCAGCATAAACAGAGGGTTTCAATTTATGCCGCTCGGCAATTACCCAGTCGTGATCAAGCAATTTGTCTCTACATTCCATGTGCATTGAAAGAGGTGCTTGATTATTTGCTGCAGTTACACCAATAGGAGCCCTACCCTTATCATCTTGAGATATGAAAAATACTTGATCTGGGCCAAGTATTGATGCAATGTTTTCCAAAAAATGGTTCGATGTTTCGGCGAAACGGCTATCTATGTGATTTTTATGGTGATCTGTATGTGAGCTTAACAGGAACCGTTGATACATGTCTTCGTCCCTCTGTGGAGTTAGATTTTCTTGGAAGTAAAAGAAGATATGTTCCACTTTGGCTGATGTCATATCCGGTTCTCTGTAATTCTTGTGTAAGTTCATCAAGAATTTTTACACTGCGAATAGCTTCTGTTCGTCTTCTATCGTCTGCTGCACTCCCAAATAAAGTAATATCCTCTGTAGTTTTTAATAATAATGGCTGATCATTTGTTTTTTTATATCTGGATTTTCCTGGCGAATATCTTCTAACTTTCTTTTCATACTAACTCTGTGTTTCTTCTGGGATACTGCGTTTTGAATCTTTCTCTTTAAGACTGTTTCGCAGCTTTTAATTCTTCGCGGGACATAATGATTTGTTTTTTAACTGTTTTCAAATGTTTTTATTCAGTAAATATTCATTATACTAATGGTATTCATGGAAAGTTTCTTTTTTTTAAATGGCGTTTGGCTCACTGTGTTCACCTTCTGGTATACAATTAACCGGAGAGGTGTGACTCGATGAAGCATGGTAGACAGATTGAATCACAAAATATATTTTTTTTATTTCAATTTAAACTAAATAATTTTAAAAAATAATTTTCGCTAACATAAAAAAATAACGCATGTTAAGTTAAATTTATCACTACTATAGTTTCGGGAGAAACAGTTTCTCTCATAATCAGGTGTAATTTATAACATAACTTAGTATAATTTATTACACCTGATAATGAGAGGAACTGTTTTCTCGAAACTATAATAGTGAAAAATTTAACTCAATTTGTGTGTACATTACAAAATTCAATTTTTAAATTAAAATAATCATGTTGCACCACAAAGTAAGTACATACCATATTATCAATTAATAATATTTTTTTTATTTATAAAGAAATAATGACACAGGGTATAAGGAAATCAACCTTTATTTTATTATTCCAGTGAAATATTATTAAAATTTAATTTAAAATTAAGACAACAAATTATTTGTTGTCTTAATTTTATTGTCTTAATCTTCTTGGTTGAGTTATTTTGGATTACATCCTCTGTAAATAAATATTTCTTTACTTTCTCAAGTTGCGCAATTCCCTTTTCTTCTTTTGTGAAATAGCATATTTTCGGAAGTCTGTCTCTACCATGCTTGTTCCTAGAGTGTTGTCTTTTCAAACCGAAATTGGTTAACTGTTGAACACCAACCCAAATGTTTCAGTTTATGATATTAAGATGATTAACACTGTATGCACTTGCACATATGTTCAAAGAAGAGCATAAAACATATCAGCATAGTTAACATATTCAAATACTTGTAATATTGAAATGGAAAACTACTTACTTACTTTTTTTTCAACTTTTGTTGCTAGTTTATGCCAAATCCACCAGTCATACAACCGATGGGAGCACAAGCTCGCTGCTGACTACGGAGAGGGGCGGGACGACGGTGCAGGGTGTAATTTGTTAAATTGGGCAGGATGGCAACGTTGCATTTTCAAAATATAGGCAAGGTTAACTGTGTAGTTAGTTCTGGTTCATTGTTGAACACGTGACCCTACTTTCTATGCAAGTAATTATTAATTTAGTTTTATAGTTAAGTGCTGTCAGAAAATTCACCTTATGTTTTTATAGATATTTTTTATGTTTAACTCGGTAAAACTTAATTTAGATTAATGGATAATTCTCAACTATCCAGGCTTAAGGTGTTTAAAATTTATGCTCTTCTGTATAGGTCTTTTCATATAAGCTTGCAATTGAGTTGGTGTGGGTACAGTGCGTAATACGCGCATTGTTTTGTTGTGTTAAGTTTACGGATACGCCAAAACTTAAACAATACGCATAATATGCACTGAACCCACACTAACTCAATTGCAAGTTAATAAGAAAAGACCTATACTAACATAAATGAAATGAATATATAAACGTATGAAAAAATAATCTTAGTATGTATTACAATTGTTATTATTATTGTTAATGAAAAGATTACAAAATTTATATGATTATTTTGATACTATAAACTCTAAAAATTTTAATAAAACCACAGAAAATGTTTATTTTATTTATTTAAAATACAAAGTAACTACAATAACAAAAATATTCTTACAATCAATGTTGATATTTTAAAAATAGGTAATGAAGTCGGAACAATAGTGAGTACGAATTATCTGACATTTCATACAAAAATTCCGAACTAAAGTACGACATTGGAATTCTATTATTATTTATTGACCAGACGGATAAACCATCTATTTGCACATTTTTAACAATAATAAATAATACAGTTTTGCATTTCTAGTTTAATAAAAGTGAAATAAATTATAACAGTAAAAATATACAACAGATAAAAAAATAGTTAACATATCAAATAATTATTTCTCCATCAAAGATTTAATAATACTACATGAATCGGATAAGAGATTGTTAAAAAAAAACTCAATTGTTAAAAAAAAATTCTTCTCAAAAAACAGATCTAAACTGTACATAAAAAGTATATCAAACTGAGGATTAGAAGATTAACTCTACCAATAAAGTAAAGAGGTATAAGAAGAAATATTCCAAGATATATCAGATTTATAATATTTATCGCAAAATACCTTGTTCATTTTAACCAAATTTATTAATACATACTAACATTATTTTTGCAAGCACTTGAAATAATTATTAAGAATTGTTACAAATTAATACATAATACAAGTGAAGCACGTAAAAGTGCTCAAAATATCATAAATAAGCAACTGAATTGAACTACCAGTCCTACCCTAAAAATATTTCCAATAAATTCCAATATCCATTTTCCCATATCTTTTCATCACACTATGCTTTTATATTTACAATCAGGTACTAGAAATATTTTAATTATTTGTTTAAAAGTGTATTTTCTAAAAAAAGGAAATAAGCCTTAATCACCCTGACGAAGAAAATAATTGGTTTGCAACCAGATAGATAAATATTATATACAGGGTTCCTCACAGCTAGTAGCAAAAGCTTCGTTTATACATTCACTTCAATAAAAGTCAAATAAAATGATAAAAACCTTGAAAATAAAACACTTGATGTCTAATGGGTAATCCTATCCATTATTATATTAATCCTATCCATTGTAAAAATTCATTCGCTTCAATATAACTCAAATAAAATGATGAAAACCTTAAAAAATATATATATATTTTAAATTTTTGCAAGGTTTTTATCACTTTATAAGACTTGCATTAAAGTAAATGAATTTTTCATAATCGATAAGTTACTGTAATGATAGTTCATTTTTTTACAAAAAACAAGTCAAAAATATGGGGAAAAAATGCAAACTTTAATATTGCATATCTCCATAACTTTGATATTTTATTTTTATTTTTTATTTTGGGAATCTCAACAGTATACAATTTATTATAATAATACATAACGTATTGGGTAATTCGTAGACCAATTATAGAGATCCACGGCATAAAATGTTAAATCAAGCAATAAAGAGAACATATATTAAATAGAGAGATAGGAGTGGGAGTTAGAGGGGGAAGTGGAGTGAGGTGTATGGGATTGTGGCTGAGTGGAGTGCGTATGTATTCTGTGCGTGACGTTGTATACAGATATGGGGGTATGTGTAAAGAGTGATGAGAGTTTGGCTGTGGTGTGTGTATGATGATGGTCGGTCTCAGTTAATCCGGTGAAGATATAGTAATATAATATAAGCGGTTTAAATACGATTTTTAAGAGCTGAGATGTTGGTATTAAATATATCAATGTCATTGAAGTGGTCATTGTATGCTTTGCATGTTCGCTGGATGAATGAGTTCTGTGCATAAGAGGTTCTGCTTATGGGTACATGGAAGAGCACGGACTGTCGGGTTCGCCTTGATGGAGCGTGGAGAGAAACCAGCTCCAATTGGCTGGGACAGTCAATATGTCCCTGAAGTAACTTGAAGAGTAGTATTTGATCAGCTCGTGCTCTTCTATGTTCCAGGGTTCTCATGTTATAGAAATCCGTTGCTTCCATATATGAGTCGAAATATATGCTGGATTTACCATTGAGGTGACGCAAAAACCTGTTCTGAATTTGTTCTATTCTCGCAATGTATGTTGTCTGTTGTGGATTCCAGACCTGAGATGCATACTCCAAGTGACTGCGAACGTAGGAATAATATAAATTTTTTAATGAGTGAGGATTTTTGAATTGTTTGCAGGTTCGAAGTATGAATCCCAGCATACTGTAGGCTTTGGAGATAATATGGTCAAAGTGCGCTTTAAAAATAAGTTTACTGTCGAGAATTATTCCGAGGTCTTTTAATTCGCATTTGTTTTCTAGTTGAGCGTTGTTTATTGAGAAGGCAAACTGAATGTTATTGGTTTTCCTGGAAAATGTCATTTGAAAGCATTTTTTAGCGTTAAGAAGAAGTTTGTTTATATGACAGTAGGCAGAAACGCGGTTAAGATCTTCTTGAATTTTTCGGCAATCGTCTAGGGAGTTCACTTTTGCGAAAATCTTCATATCATCCGCATAAAGTAGGAAATTAGCGAAATGAAAGCAGTTTTGTATGTCATTTATATAGATTATGAACAGTAATGGACCCAGTAAACTCCCTTGAGGGACTCCAGAGAAGATGCGAGCCCAGTCAGATTTAAGACCGCCGATGACAACTGCTTGGTTTCTGTATTAATTAGGTCATGGTTGCTTGAACATTTTCGACTCATTATCAAGGCAGAGATCCGCCTGTAAAGTTTTTGCTACTAGCTATGAGTCACCTGTATAAACTGAAGTGGTTACATAAACAAACTTAAATAAAAAATTTCACGAAAAATACATCCTTAAACACTCACAATCAACATAAAAAATTGTTTTTACTAAGGGATAATCCTTTGACGAAGATCTTTGAATAATAAGGGATAATGTAACATATTGATCAACTTTCCTAGTAGTTTAGGAGACCTCAAGAAAGCAATGTTATGTTTTAGTAACATTCGTAAAAAAAATTTAGAAAAGCAACTGTTGGTTTGAATGTACGTATAATATATGAGTTATATAACATGCCCTTAATCAATAATTTATTTATTTTCTTACTCAAAATTATATCTTAGTTTGATGTAAATGTCACACAGTACATTGCCATTCCATCGATATATCAACTTTTGATAGAAATATTATTAAACAAACCGTTTACAACACTTATTCCTCGTTTCAATAAAGTTTCCTGCGGCACATTCATACAATTTTGTAAAATATATCTGAAATCTATGATATTACAAAGAATATCTTCTATTTGTAGTGAACTTTCAGCCTTTGAAGGCAAAATAATTTCTTCTCTCATTGAAAAACATCAATCGATACAATTTTAACAAATTTAACTCGTTTTTAGCTCTACTGAGTGAATGACATATTTAAAGCATATAGCATATTACTCAGAGCCAACAATTTAATGAACATGAATAAAAATACACCATCATCCAAGATAATTGCCCGTATCAGAGCCAAAGCCATAGATAAGTTAACATAATTTACGTGAGAAATATAATTTACAAATAAATATGTATTGATATGTTTATTTTTTTGTTTTATTTATAATTTAATCAATAGACTTGGAATCCCTCAAATATATCATTGGTCCCTAGGTATACTGATGAATCTACAAAAAATATTTTTTCGTTTTACTCTCTTAAAACATTCAATTTACTCTATATTTTCAAAGTTTAAAAAAAAAAAATTTTTGTCAAACAAAGCATTTACTAAAGGAAAAATTAACCATTTTTTTAAGATTATCTGAAAATATAGAGTAAATCAGATGGTTTAAAATAGTAAAACAAATTGATTTTTGCAGATTATTGCAGTATACATTGCAGGGGCGTGCAGTGGGAACATCGCAGCATGACTTTTACGTAACCAATTATTTGGAAATAAAATCAGAATACATCATATATTTCGTAATATTTCTATCACAATTATTGTCATAGTATTCATATTTTGATATTTCATAAAAATCAGTAGCATAAATATTTGATACATTATTAAACAGTTTAAACTTACAATGTACAATTTGTTACTTATTAAAGAATTTACGCTACCAACGAGCGTTATTTAAACTAATCTAAAATGTGAAAGTACTGAATTAGGTGTTTTTAGGAGGAGGGGGTGATTTGTGGAGTGGGAGGGGCGAGGGAGGGAACATGGTTAATAATGGTGACTTACAGGGGGCTATTATTTGTTAACGATATTAATATTTGAATTAAATTTTTTGTTTATTTCTAAAGTTTCTAGGGCAGAAAATTTGAAAAATTTGTTGATATTCGTGTATTTAAATTTAGATATATCTTTATTAAAAGTGTGGTCAGTTTCCAACAAATGGTTAGAAAATTCCGAATAATTATTATTTCACAATTCATGTCCTCTTACCCTAGTTTTAAAATTTCTAGTAGTCATTCCTACATATTGTGCATCACAATCATTACATTCTAATGTATAGATTCCGCTCTTTTCCCATTTATTTGAGAGGTCTTTGTTGTCTAATAAATTTTTAATTTTAAAAGTGATGTAAAAAGCTGGAGAAATTGAATTTGGTAAAATGTTAGATATTTTTAAAGATAACTCACCGGTATATAGAAGTTTTTTATAAATTAAGTTTTTATTACATTGGTTAAAGTTATCACCACTATAAATGTATTTTTAGTGAAAGTTGTTTTTAATTGAATGTATCGGCGTTAACCTTGTGGAAATCCATTATGAACAAATAATGAAATAAAACAATCAACTTTGTTTTTTTCCACCCACTTAGATACCCCCTCCACTTCTACCGAATCCACAACCCACACACCAGACAACCATTCCTACATACCTCAGTCTTAATTCACCTGATGAAGGAAACGGACGTTTCCGAAACATGTAGTGAAACAAGTTCTCAAATATAAGTGGAAAAAAACAAAGTTGATTGTTTTATTTCATTATTTATTCAAAGTTGTTTTTTCTTTTTTATTAACCAATCGATTTATCAAGTCAGGTTTATAACCATTATTTAGAGCTATTTGTTTTATTACATTGATTTCATTTTTATTATTTAATGGGACATTAACTGCACGATGTATCATAGAATTAAAAGGAGCAAGTTTGTGTGAAATCAGAAGACAGGAAGAAAACGGTATTACACAATCAGTATGTGTAGGTTTTCTATAAATATTGAATGAGCATTTATTATTCTCTACACTAACATTTAAACCTAAAAAGTTTAAGTTATCATTATGTTCTAAAGTAAATTTTATATTTTGATGAAGGTTGTTATGAAACTAAGGAACTTATCTAATAACCTGTTGCTACCTGACCAAATTACAAAAATATCATCAACGTACCTATACCATACAGTAACATTAGATAATAGGGAATGTCCACAATCGAAGAGTTTGCTTTCAATGTAATCCATAAATATTTCTACGAATAATGGCGATATTTGATTTCTATTTTTTTTCCAAAATATACGTTTACAAAAAGTCATGCTTCAATGTTCCCACTGCACGCGCCTGATACATTGGGACCGTCGATATCTAAAAATAAAAAAAGGAACTATGTATATAAATATACAGGGGCGTACATTGTTTCCATACTAAATTATAACAGCTATGTAAGACCAGAAAAAGGATATATATCATAGCCGACAGGGACTGTGGGATGTCTAAATGTCAGATTACTAAAAATGTGTAGACGACAAAAAAAAATTTATCTCTGAATGTCAATGTAACAAAAAGCTGAAACGGACAATCGTAATTTTAATATACATAATAAAGTGAATAATTTACACAAAAAATGCTGTAAGAATATTTTCATAAACCTTTACTGTTTACTCCAAACCATATTCCAAATGTTTTAACAATACCTAAAACACTATTTTCGTGCTTTATGCACTTTTAGTTTTTTGCATGTTGGTCTTCTGATAAGTAAATTACTTTTGATTAAAAGAATTAATTATCTGAATAAATCACTTGTTATAACAGTACAAATGAAAAAAAAACATTTTTAAAAAAGTGACTAATGTCTCAAGACTTTATATCTAAATCATAACAGCGTTCCACTGGTATCAAAAAATACTGAACAAAACTTCTGGTTTGAACACATTATTTACCATTTTTCTTAGTTTTGTTTTCTGGATATTCTAAAACAGAGTTCTTATGATAAATGTGTCTGCTCTCATTACTAGGTAAAATATATATAACTAGGAAATAAGCCCACAGGATGTTGGTTACAATTTCCAAAGTATCAGAAGAGTCTTAGAAAACTTTTAATTCAGATGGGCCATGAAATCATAAACCACATATTTATTTGCAATGTTCACCGACCAGCAAATGACTTTATATTATGTTTTCAAAGAAACAGAGTGAATGTGAGAAGGTTTGATTATATGATTAGCTGGATTACTGTCGAAAATTCCTCCACACAGAAAACAAACAAATTTGTTATTTTCAATAAATTCGATTTGGTGTTGAGTGAGGTAGAATTTTTTCAACTCTTTATCAATGCCCCATGTATTGGGGGGGTTCTCTGCATCGGATAGCTCAGATTCATTGTTAACACTTGACCGATTTACTCTGTGGGTTTTTATCAAGGATTTTTCTATTAAACTGCTAATGATTTCAACTGTTTTACCAGGTAGATTTATTTGTAAATTTAATTTTTCAATGTGACATAATATCTGGTTCTGCAAAATATGATCAACTTTACATAACAATCTATATAAGCCCACAATTAAGTAAACATAGTCTGTTTCAATCAATGAAGTCGACAATTTATCAAGTGGCTCTCCATTGGGAAAAAGTTTGCCCAGTCCCTCGGAAAATATATGGAATGTTTTGAGCACTGACTGCGCAGAAATTCCCGGATCAGGAAAAGAAAACTGTTTCCGAGTCTGATCAAATGATTCAATTAAGGACAGAACACCAACGTCGGCTGGTAGTGGATTCTTTACTTTATTTGTTATTTCATTCATTCTGATTTTTTTATTCTTTTTCTTTGGTTTCTTTTGCTCTTTTTTAGGAGAGCCGATTTTTTCAGTATCGATAAATGTGCAGCTGATATAAGTATTGTTGTAGAAAAACTTTTGACCATACAACTTTTCACCTTCAATCCACAATGGTAAATATCCTCTATTGAGAATGTCTGAGGTGTCAATGTCGTCCATTTTAAATGACTCTGAAAAGATACATAATAATTTTATGTGGAAATATTATTAACCGAGGAACGATATATTTATGTTTCACTACAGTTAAAATAAATTGCATCCCTGGAATTCCTAAATCTGTGAAGAGCTTGTAGAGCAATCAACAAATATCACTTTTGCATGTGATTCTGAAATCGCCGAGACACCCCGAGACTGGCCAAGAGGGAGTGTACAAATTAAGCTCTTGTCACGTGCCGGTATTTTAGGCCCGAGTCAAAGGGCCTTGCTTGGTCTCGCAAGTAAGCAAGAGCCGCATTCCTTTAGTTGCCCAACAGCTATGTTTGAGTGAGGACATTTTGAAAAATATGACATAGCCTACAAATTTAATATTAAATTTTTGAAAATTAATGGTGTAGAAAGCAGAAATAGCCTGTATGTCCATTTAGGGATTATCCACACTTCAAATAATGAGGGTGTACGTGTTAAGCTCTCGATGAGTGTATATAGCCGCCACAATAACACAGCACTTTCATTGTGAGCTTTCCTCATCGCTTCCTTGCGAACAGGAGAAGTCAGGAGTAAGGAAAAGTTAAACCAGATTGCAAAAAAAAACAATATCTCAATCTAGCACTTGTTTTCTAACAAATATTTGAATTTGGAATGAAATTTGACAACCTACCTTTATGAGGCTTTTACGTAGAAATCGCTCAAATTCCGAATATCTTTAAAATAAAATATTTGTCATGATATTGTCAAAATAGAGGTTAACTCGCGAAGTACTCCCAACTTCTGTTTGTAATGTTTTTATTAGTCAAATATAATTAAATTTTATAAACATAGTACGTTGCTCGCGTGTAACAAATAAACCGAAATAAATATTAAGCTATATCCTGTTCAATCTTAGAATAACAAAGCCTTCAAATAGCTTACTATAGAATAAAAATGCGATTTTCAAAATTGCGAAGTACGCACATTTAGTAAAAAGTCATAGAGAAGAGAAGTATCCAGAAATAGAAAGTCCACTTCGCTCACAAGTGACTGCAAGTTAGGGATGGTAAAAACATCGATATATCAATATATCGATATTTTTTTCGATAAATTTTTTCGCGATTTATGTCAAATATCGTTTTTTTTGTTTTGATATATCGATATTTTTTTCTAGGATCATCGATATTTTTTTCTTGGCGACCTTTTTTTTTTTGGTTACTTTTTTCATTTTATTTTGGACGACCTTTTTTTTTTGGTCATCGATATTTTTTCTCGAATAATCGATATTTTTTCCCTTTTTTTTGGTCGCCAAAAGCTTATTTCCCTTACAGTTTTGAAAAAATAATATCGATGAATATCGATATATTTTTCTCAATGTACATCAATTATTTTCGATGCTTTTTTAAAATATCGATTCGATATATATCGATATATTTTTTTTCATTTACCCATCCCTACTGCAAGTGACATCGTGACATGATAGACATACATAAATAATATTAGCGATGGGCGTTGAATGGATGGACGACCAGGGGGTGGGCAGATATAGAGTGGCACCGAGACAAATATAGAGTGGCGCCACAGAATAGCCGTGACGTTATATGCCATATTGGATAATAATATCCGGTTCCTTGTTAGCCGCCATGACACCCTTCCGAAGCGTCTGCGCGTCTGGTTTGCTTTGACAAGTGGTTGACAAAATTTAAATTTTAAAACAGAAAACGAAGCATGATGGAGGTTGCTATGGCTGAGGAAGTGAAGGTAAATGCTCTGAATTAGGCAAATAAATGATTTAATCTTATTCGTCTAAATCCAGCTTTCCATTTACTTAAAAATTGTTTACAATGTTCCAAGTTTCACTGCCGGATATATTGCTTTTTGACTTTTGAATGTTTATACGTATATTTTATATATTTTCAGATTTATCTTGTCGGAACGATGCTGGTGTTATGTTTCTACTTGGAGAACAAATTAGTGATGGGTCCGCTCTGTACTCACTACTACAATGTAGTACTACACTACATTGAAGTGCACACTTCGCACATTTTGATGTGTAGTGCACACTACAAACACCAAAGTTATTGAAAGTATAAACTTCAAATAGTACACTTCATTTCAAAGCGAACACTACAAAGTACATACACTTCAAAGTTATCGAAAGTATGAGAAACTCATTGTAAATAGTGTATTTTTTACGTGAAATTTTTGGAAAGTTGATGTAGGTAAACGAAGAAATCTCTGGAATCTGTAACAACCCCACCCCCCCATGGTTTGAAAAATTTTTGGACCCATGAAGAAATTTTTGGCGAACGAAGAAATCTGGCTGGCGACCATTTTTTTTTTAGGTCGCCAAATGTTACTTTGGAGAAAATATCGTCATTTATTTAAATATTTTTGTCGTTGACCTTTTTTTTTTTTTTTAGCTCGCCAAATTTTTATTTGGGAAAAAATTACTTCACTTCATTTAAAAATTTACTTCACTATTACTTCATTTCATTACTTCACTTCATTATTATTACAATTACTTCACTTCATTTACTTCACTTCAATTATTCATTTACTTCACTTCATTTCGTAGTACTACAATTACTTCACTTCAAGTAGTTTTTACTACAATTGTAGTTTACACTTTGTAGTCTTCAAACTGGTGAACGTGTGTGTGTTGTAGTCTTCATTTTGAAATGAAGTTTTTTCCTTCGCTAGAACAAATGAAATAGTCCACAGATTTCCCAGATGTGTTGAATATTAGGGATGGGCGTTGAATGGACGGACTAGTTGAAATCAAGCGTTGACGTTGCGTCGACGCGTCGACGGTTTACGTTTATCGCATGGACTAGTTGAATTCGTAGACGGTGGATGGCGGACGCCGTGGACGGTGGACGATTCGAGATTCAACCATGATTCAACGTAGTGCAAAGCAACGAGCGAGAGCAAGACAAAAAATCTCCGTTTATTTCTCTCTCATCTCTCGCTGTCGACTTACAGACGCCATAGACGTCATAGACGGCCCGACGGGTAATTTCATTTCAACTCTAAAGTACACGACCATAGAGTGCAGATCCGTGTACACGAACTATGACAGAGACTTGAAATTTGAATGCATGCGTAGGGTAAGGTAGGCTTAATAAGCTATTATTTTTTACTTGATTTGTGCGATGTGCACGTGCGACGTTTCGGTGAATTCCCAATTTTGCGCTATATAAAATAAAACAATTCTGTTTAATTATTTAATTTTTATTGAACTAATATTTTACTGCTTACACCTGATATTGTTGTGTATACCTACTTCTTTCTTTATTATATATAGAAATAAGTATATAAAACAATATGTAAAAGCCTATAATGTGCGTAAACAAATAAATAATAAAATATTTCTTTTTACATATAAGCACAAGTAGCGGTTTTACTTTCCCCGAAATTATATTCCTTAGAACATCCTTAAATTTTAAAAAGTAACGTAATAAAAATAGCCAACGGTTGAGCCGTCGAACAGCGTCGCGACGAACCGTAGACAGTTGACCATCGTCCCGATGTTTAAATAGGACGTCCGCGTAACGAAGTTGACGCGTCAACTAGTTGACAAATTCAACTAGTTGATCGTCTCGTCGATGGACGGACGTGGACGGTCTCGTTTCGTCGACGGTAAATACGTCGACGACCCATCACTAATGAATATATTTTAAATTAATGGATCCGCCGAATTTCGAATCCAGATAAATAATGAACATATACAAAAAAAAACAGTGCCGTTCATCTGGAAGGTCTGCCTAGTAATTATTTAAAATATTTTTTAGAAATCTATTCTGTGCAGTTATTTTTTAAAACAGTTTTTATTCGCTTATCAGAATGTACTAATTGTTATGTATACAGCGACGATAAATTCAATTCACTACTATATTTTGAATAATCACTAAATAATAAGTCATTGTTTTCCTTTATTTTGAATGTGTTTTGCAAATTCTTTATCTTTTTTTATTGTAACAAACTAAATGTTTTTTATTGTGAAATTTATTATATTCATTATGTAATTATCAGTTTTCTTTGCCAATTCTTTTTCTGACTCTTATTATGGAATTGGCGGATTTGGTGTAAATAAATATTTCATTCAAATTTATCGTATTTTATTTTAAAACCTGCTTTATATTTTCAGGAATAAATATTAATTTATACAAATAAATAAATCAATCTAAATGTATGTAACGGTCGCTAGGTGGCGACTGTTAAAATCATAGAATTTATGAGTGCGCGTTCTTTATCTTCTTTATTCTGTGGTCTATATTCTGTGGTTGCTGACTGTTGCTGACTGCTTGCGGTATAAAACAGGTATATATTAAATAAAAATATTGGATCGGATGCTTCGAGCCTTTGATTTTTTTCGAATTGTCGTTTTCGTGACTCAAGTTAAATAGGTTTTTATATATTATATATTTCCAATTTGGTATTATTTCTATGCAAATATCTCATCGATTTTAAACATTATGTAATCTTTGATTATAATTCAAATATTTCTATACTTCTCGTGTAGACAAGATGGGATTACATTTTGGAGAACTGACGAAGATTCGCGGTATAATATACTTCAAGCTGTCACCCCACGAGCAAAAGGCCTTCACTGGGTACTTCACTCATTCCCTTCCAAATGTCTTCAGAAGACTTCGTGGAAATATTTTCATAATGGCACCACGTAAGTAAAATTTAAATTAAAAGATTCTAATAACGCATACATTTAGTATTATTAATATCTTTAGATACAGATAAAAATCTGTGAGATGCAAGGATCTAGATTATCTTTGTTGTTTAGTTTAATTGAGCGACATCCTGGAGGACCACCAAGGTAGTCTTATTTTCACAGGGAATAATCCAAGATAATGGTCCCGTTGTTCATACAATGAAAATAAGTATTTCATATATAATTTAACATCCTGTTCATTTAATCTAACTAAAATAATCGTAATCTAAATTAAACAAACCAAACCTAATAACCTAATCTAACCTCATATATTGCCTATGAAATGTCAAAATAAGCGGTGCATTTTTCGAAACTTTAAAGTGTAATATCTTATTTAATACTTACTTTTTAAACGTAAATTATCTTTCATTTTGTTATTAGCACATTCAATAATATGTTGAAATAATCATTTTCGTTGTATATGCAATGGGACCATTATCTTGGATTTAGCCTTTCATAGCATAGGCGATGAGTTTGATTTTAAAATAGTAAGAATGTTATAGTAACATATATGTTGTGCATGCATTTCTAATTTTTAATTAAAGTTATCAATCACCCAATATTTTTTTCATTGAAAAACATAATTTTTGAAAAATCCGGGCATATATTGCAATCAACCATTACGCCATGTTGAATTAAAAGTAAACTGGTACTACACACGTAACATACCAGTACTCATTATTTAATGTTAAATAATGGAAAGTTATTACCATATTACTACGATTATAAAACGCATGTTTTTCATATTTTCGTATCGTATCGTATGGTGCATTTTATATTTGATGGTCTCTTGACAAGGTAAAAAGCATGTCTCGTGAACGGAAGATGGTAATAAGCTACCAACCACTGCTTCGCAGTTGCTATGCATTACTCAGAAGTTTTTTTATTTAATTTTTTATAAAAATGTCCTCAACTAATTCACTCTTATGTTTATCATAATTCTTTTAAACGAAAATTTATGTATGCTGGAGAGCACGGAAATAGAGCTACAGAGATGTAAATTTGACATTAGTGAAGCAAATATTTGTCATTGGAGAAATGATGATAATGCATATTTTTTTGCAAATTACCCAAGACTTTAGCGGGCCCAAGAATCCAGGTATCCGCAAATAGTACTTTTGTAATAAAGTATTTATTCACTTTTTTTTATTTTTTGTTTTGTAAAATAATGGAGTGTCTTATAATCGGTGGCATCTTACAATTAATGTAATATGGTATATTTATGCGTTAATAATAATCGTTTTATTTTCAGTAATAATAAAAATAATTTTTTTAAATATTTTCTATTTTTGTTCCCCTATTCATGGAGAGTCTGGGGTCCAAAGTCTCGACAAGATCTACAACAAATTAAATAAAAAATAAGTTAAGAAACAAATTAACAGACGATAATTTACAATCATGCCTAAAATTGAAAAGATGTAGCTATTTGAAAGACATAAAATAAAAAAAGTAACCCATAAAAATCAAGTTTTTATTATACTCCCTTTCTTTGTAAAATATAACAACAATTAAAGACGAATAAAACATATAACATAACACTAAACTTACAGTAATTTAATATATTTCTAAAATGTCAGATATTTTGAACTTTGATAAGACACTTCATGCTTTGAAGATTAAATTCTAAAAACATTTGTCAGTCAATTTAGATTTTCGATATTCGTAGTAAAGTACCTATTATGTATGCCGACGGAGTAATTCAAATTT
The DNA here is from genome assembly GCA_016648135.1 of Agrypnia vestita. Taxonomy (NCBI): domain Eukaryota; kingdom Metazoa; phylum Arthropoda; class Insecta; order Trichoptera; family Phryganeidae; genus Agrypnia; species Agrypnia vestita. The sequence goes on from JADDOH010002292.1 coordinate 64,078, forward strand.
AGAAAATATTCCGCAACGTTATCGGGCCGCCGTTGCTAATCAAACTTTTCTAATGATTCCAATTTGAAAAAACCAATAAAATTTCTAAAAATCCGAAATTATACTATAATTATTAATTTTTTTTTAACGAAAATTTGATAGTCTTCTTGATCGTCGCCACGAGTCTACTTGCCAAGTTTCAGCTCGATTGGATCACGGGAAAAGGATAAAAAATCGATCCAAAGTTTTTTTTGACGGCAAGCAAGCAAGCAGACGGCACGAGTTAATACAAAGGGAATAAAAATATAAGGTCACCATTCTTACCCAAATTTTAAATAAAAAGTTTGAAGTCATGCATTTTGCCTTAAAAGTCTGAACAGGGTGTCTCATAGCTAGTAGCAAAAACTTTACGGGTGCATTCTTGCCATGATAATGAGTAGAAAATGTTCAAGCAACCATGATGTTATTATGATGGTTATTGAGACATGCAATGTCAAAGTTTGCATTTTTTTTTCTCAATATTTCTGGCTTATTTTTTGCAAAAAGTTGAACTATCATTACAGTAACTTATATTGATTATGAAAAATTCATTCGCTTTACTGCAAGTCTAATAAAATGATAAAAACCTCGCAAATTGGAAAAATAATTTTTTCAATAGGTTTTTATTGAAGCGAATGATTTTTTCATAATTGATGTAAGTTACTGTATTGATACTTTTTGCACGAAATATTGAAAAAAAAAATGCAAATTTTGATATTATATAACTTCCTAGTCCTGCCATAAATACTGTTACACAAATTCTGTAAAATATAAAGTCAAGACAATTTGAGGAATCCCATGAAAATTTATATGGATAGTCCCCACTCCTATATGGTGTTGGTATAATAAGTAAGGAACATTGATGATCAGTATACATATGGTGGGGTGATAAGAGAAAATCAGATTGTTGTAATTGACACAAAGTTTGGAAGAAGCCGGGAGATATTTTTAATACTTTTAAATCTTTGGGCATCGGTCGCCAGCTTGTGATCACACTATTAACCGGTTCAAGGATACTCGGGATATCGAAGATCGGCAAAAAAGTGGTCGCCCGCGAACTGTATGATCTACAGCAGTGATCAAAGCTGTGAGTAGCAGAATTCGGAGAAATCCTCTCCGTAAACAAAAAATCATGTCCAGAGAGATGGGTATTTCGACAAACAGTCTGTCCCGCGTTATCAAATTGGGCCTAGATGGGAGTTATCAAAGAACAACTGGGCATTTGCTTACTCCTTCTTTAAGGACATCGGGAAGACCAGAGGACCATAAAAAACTGATTCACCGAACCGGTATGCGGACAATATGCATCGCAAAAAAAAAATCTTCAACCTTGAAGAAACAACGATTGGGTGTATGCACATAGCTCTCGAGAGGCGGCTTGAGTCAATCACAAAGTTTAAATAGGTCATCATTCAGCATCAGTGATGGTATGGTGGAGTGTCCTCTTATGAAGGGTTTACAGAGCTGCATTTTTGTGCTCAGGGTGTGAAGACAAGTGCGAAATCATACCAAAATGACATTTTGCAATCACTGGAGTCAATCACAAAGTCGTCAAGCCTCTTAATGAAACCATGTTTAATAATGTCATTGGATCTTTCAGCAAGGTTCTGCTCCAGCTCACAAGGCGAAGTCCACACAGCAGGAAGCACCGGAGTTCATTAGAGCTGGAGATTGGCCCCTTCTGGAAGCCCAGATTTAAATCCACTGGACTACAAATTGAAGTCAGTGTTGGAGAACATGGCCTGTAGCAGACAACATCTAAATTTGGAGAATTTTAAGCAATCGTTGATGAAAGCAGTGGCCAATTTTCCGATGGATATCGTGTGTGCTGCCATTAACGATTGGCCGTCACGTTTAAAGGCCTGTGTGAAGGCAAAGGGAGGGCATTTTGAATAAGACATTTATTTTAATTTGACATCTTAGGGGATAGTAACTAGTCTTGGATAATTCCATACACCTGACAAATGTAGCCAATTTGAGATTTTGCAGCGCAGCGCATGTAAGATCCTGATTAGAGGCCGACTCTTTAACGCCGGTTGCGATCCATCAGCAGAAAACCAGAAATTGCCCAATAACAATACCGCGCATCTATTGCCTATTAGAATCGGTATAAATTTCAAAATAATAATTATAACATCAAGTGTTAATTAAACATAATGTAAGTATCTCATCAATTAAATATATATTATATCGTTTTTTACAACATTTACCAATTTTTAAAAAAGGAGCGAAAAATTGTTAAAGATGAAAAACTTATTTTGCTCAAACAATCAGAAGCTACCAAATACCGAAAATACCAAAAAAATGCCAATTCCTGAAAATTAAACTAATGTCAATTATGATGAAGCGGAGGGTGGTGAAGGGTTCAAGAGACAATGACCACATTCAGTATTTCCAATTTAGTAAATCTGCAGGAAATTGATGAACTAGAAAAAAAATAACAGTGTTTCTGGTCCTACTATGATTTCAACTAACTCGATATCCTCAATTTCTGAGGAGGATATTGGTACTGATATCAATAATGTACTTGACTTTTCCTCAGGTGACTGTCACAGACCCAAATTACGTACCGCTCTCTAAAATTGTTGCACTTATTACTTCAACATCTACAGAAGTTAATAAAGACTTGGACTGAAAGAGAGTTGGAACCTGAAGTTTCGATGGATTCTGGAGCAAGGAAATAAAAATCAGAATAATTGTCTTAAAAATGATTAAAATAAGAAGTTCAGAATACTAGGTTTCAGAAAGACTAGTGATGAAAAAAACAAGACCATCAAACCTGCCCGAAAACTTGTAGACTTGTAAATCAAGCAAATGTTTGAGGAGTGATGTTAACTGTAATTGCGAAAAGTTCACACTACGCGGATCTTCCGTTGCATAAAATCGGCAAAGCAAACGGGTTGACCGATCGCACATATTGTATGGAAAGAAATGTAGTGGCGTTCTGCGACCGAAGAGATGCAGCGGAAGATCCTCGTAATGTGGCATCAGCCTGATTAAATTGCTGCTGATATTATCTTATTTTCAACGTTTGTATTTCTAAGATATTTCAGAGAAAAGTTGCTTTTTGATATTGTTTTATTGATGTAATTTTGTTCTTCTGAGAGATATAGCTGTTGAAAAGATTTTTTTATAAGACATGTTTAGTATTACGTGTTTGATTTCAATGCCGCGGAACTTATCATATCAGGTTCCATTTTGATAAATCAGTGGTCAAATCAAATCCGCATAAATGTTGTGGCAACTAAATTAGTTACATTATCATGAATCTATTTTTACCAGTACAGTAAAACCTCAATATAACGGACCTCTATTTAACGAACTTCGGATATAACGGACAAAAAATCCAGTCAAATGTAAAAAAAATGTCCTGCTAATATTATGCAAGCTTAAATTCAAGTGTTGCCGCATGTAAACAATTTTTAGCGGTCGTGATAATCACGTCATACGTCTAGCACTAGAATTTGTGACATAATGCCGTCCTGCTCGTAGACTGCACCTAGCCAGAGCGATAGTATATTAGGGGATTCCCTGATATAATAATACATAGGTTTCTATGGGTGTTTGCCATAGTAGCCGGGGATTCACGCAACTCTACAGCATTTTGACTTATTTACTCGAAGTGAATGAATGCATTTAGTGTACTCCAGTAAATAAATTAAAATTTTCGCAACCCTACCCTTTAAATATGGATAAACGGAAAAGAATCAATCTAATGATCAATCAAAAACTGGAAATTATACAAAAGTTGGAGTCTGGAATGTCTGCGTCTCATATATGTGAACAATATGGCAAAAAACAGCAAACTTCAAAAGAGCAAACAAAACTTGATTCCTTTTTCAAAGCAGGATTACCGAAAGCAAGCGCGTCAATATCAAACAGCAACATCACTTCACAACGAATGTCCGAAGACAATTAAATAGAATTTTGTTTGTGTTTTGTATTTTTTATTTATATCTAAATACAGTGTACATATTTTCAAAAAAAAGTTTAAGATTTATTTTAAACCTATTTTTATATAATTGACTTTCGGCTTTAACGGACACCCGGTCCCCCCAATTAGTCCGTTATATCGAGGTTTTACTATACATAGAACACATGAATTAAAGCACTCTGTGTAAAAATGAGATAAGTAGCCATTGAAATAAGAAAATTATAACTCCTGTAAAACTAGGTCTAGTGTATTACCTGCCCAACACAACTTGGCGTGCGGCAAGTTTGGAACTAAAGTCCCACCCGCACCCGGCGGTAACCCCTCGCCCTGTCATTCAGTTCATTCTCTTCTTTGCTCGGGAGCTGTGACATCTTGATTACCAATATACACTGAATTATTATGTCCAAAACAACCAAAACAGTCCGGGGTGGTGCATGAACTATTGCCAATAAAGTATTAAAGTTTTGCAAAGCTGAAAAAGCAAATAACGGACCGATATTACCGTCTGACAGTTTAACAGAACGGCCGCCATTACTGCATGGTTTCTTTAGTGCTGCCCGATCAAATTTCTGTTAAAGCCTACGACACCAGTCACCGGATATTCTGTACATTATGTATTGTGTAATAAATTTACACCCTGGAAACTTCTATTAAGCGACAGGGACGCCCTCCCTCGCACCCCAAGTTATAGTGGTATGTCTATAGATACGCACCCTTTACCTACGGTATATATGCAGATTTGCACTATCCCCAACAATATAAAACTTTCTAACATGCACTTTTTTTTTATTTATTATAATGCAAAAACTTTGTAACAGTATCGATTTTAGGTCATGGTTTCTTGAACATTTTCGATTCATTATCAAGATACATTTGTTGCCCTATTTCCTCGACAACTTGGCTCTTCTCACTTTAAAAGTCTGTCAACCCCTAGTGTAGGGCAACCAACTGAGCGTCTTGTCCAATCTCCAAGATGGTACATTTTGATAGTCGTTCCTCTAGCATTCGCAAGACGTGTGTAAGCCAAGTTAATTTGATTTTTTGTATATGTAGAAGTAGCCGCACGCCGAGAGTTTCACTTATTTTTTACTTAGTCTTTTAGTCACTTTATGTCACTACTAGTGATGGTATTTTAACCGGTGAAACACTAACCGTTATTTGAGATCATCTGATTGCGTTGATGACTGGCAACTGATTTTTTAAATTTGGAAGACAACCATTGATATTAGATAACAATTATATCTTAGATTTTAATCATCCATACAATCAGATATAATAAATCCCAAATAACTGAACCGAAAATAACCAGTTAAAATAATGGTTTAACCATCACTAGTCACTATGCGACTGTCACAGAATAGGATATCAGTGATAATAGAATTCCACATCTTCTGTCCTCACAAATAAATCTTGCTACATCCAAACTATCATGCATGCACGTGTATCATTGAAGTCTTCCAAATTGTATATTTTTTCTTGATGTTTCTTTTTAAAACTTATTCATTCAAACCTCTTGTTCCAGCTGCTATTGCCACCTATGGTATTTACGACTGGGCCAACAAAACTTATGCTGCCAGCATGCGCAAGGATCCCAAGGAATTTGAAAATGACCAGTAAATCCATTACATGTAATAAGTTCTGTAAAATATTATATTATTTATAATTCTAGAGATTGTTAAAGTACCAATGTGATTAAATGAATTTTAAAAAAAAGACATTTATTTATTAAATTGTAATTTTATCCCTTTCAAAAATCTGATGCTTTAGTTAATCCTGTATTATTATTTAACCTTTTTCAATATTGTCAAGTCTGACTCTGATAGTGCACTTTTATTCATGTGAGTCCTTGCCTACGTTATTGACTTGGTTTCATTTCACAATTTATCCCATAACTCAAATTTTAAATCGACAGCGCTCATGTTTTGCTGCTTCAAAACTTTTACATCCTTGCCTTTTCAATGAATCTACTAAAATATTTATGTATACATATTGGCAAGTATTTTGTTTCCAGTTTGTTTATTTTGTATGGTGTTTACACAATAAACTGAATGTCTATAAGACAATCCTGAACGCTTAATAGTTTTGAGACTAATATTGAAAGTCTCAATTATAATTTATTTAAATAAAAATAGTATTGGATTGGTGACTGCAGTTTCCAATCACTGGATTCAAACCAATCAAATTGCAGCAAAAATAGCAACCTGCATCAACACCAGTAGACCTCTTTCCATTTAAGAAAGATAATCAAATTAGCATGTGTAAGCCGTGCATAAGAGGTGCATTGTTTTGTTGTGCTGGTATTTATACCCGTAAACATGAACACAATGAAACAATGTGTGTCATGTCCACGGCTTACACACACTAATTTGATCGTCTTTCTTAAATGGAAAGACCTATACCTACATTACTAAAGGTAAATTTTACAGATAATAACTACAAGTTTATTTTGGGGCTTGGAACTATGTAATAAAAATAAAATCATTAGGTAATATATATTTTTTTAATGAACATAGAAGCCATGTGTTCAAATAAATAATGTGTAAAATCAATTACGTAATTACCAATAAATCAACAGAGGGCCGTGTTGTCTTCAGATGCCTTTGAGTTTGAAGCCTGATTATATACATTGAATATTTGATTATTTAAAACAATTGTCCCAAAATTTCATTTATAATTCCAAAGGCATCATTCAGAACCATTTTTTTTAAATTCCAGTTTTGAATCATATAAGTTATTTTACTTAATAAAAACATAAGTAAACATTTTAATATTATTCTGGCATCAAAATAAACTTTGTTAATAATGCTTGATAAAAAAAAAAACAATAAAAAAAATTTTTTTATTTCAGTTTGTTACTGAAGTTTGAGAATGATAATACTACATGCGGTTTTATCAATGCTTGAAATTATTTACTTACTGTAATATGTCAGTTAAATTCATTGGGTATATAAAGTAAGAAATACATAGCTTTTATTTTAATTAGTAATTGTATTGACAACAAATGGAAAACCAAAAGACTTCAGCATAAGATTGTAAAAATACAATTTTTTTCAGGTGTGTAACTAATTCTGAACAGGAACTTAAATTAGCTATGGTAAAAAAAATCTTCAGGGATATCTATTTGTCTGACCAAGAGAGTAAAGAAACAAATATATTTGGCTATTTATATAAAAGTATTATATAAAATGGGTTCACTTAAAGTATTTTATATTATCACAAGAATTTATTTAAAGTATAATAAGCATATTAATTGATTTTGTATTTCATGAAAAGCCTACATTTAACATTAATTACTTTTTATTTTTTTATGAAAACAGGTTTTTATTATTATTTTATAACAGAAGATATACCCGTTAGTTTTTTTTACGCAAACTTAAATAAAACCTTTATACTGCTACAACATAAATAAACTCCACAAAATTTATTAAGTAAAGGTAAGGAATGCCCTTAAGAATTTTAATAATCTGAAAATATTTTACGTTTAGATATACAAAGATTTCCCTGGTGTAGAAAATGAATGATACTGACACACTTTAAAAGCCAGAAATTTTAGTTAAAAAATAATAATGTTACGCATTTATATCAAGTTCCCAAATATATTATGTCAAATTATTGAAAGTTTGAGAAGTAAATCAAAATACTGATTTTATTAGCAGTACGGAAAACTGTTTACCCCAATAATACTTTTGTTGCAAATTAGAGAATTACGTAGGTAGTGCAAAACCAGAATTTATTTTGTGAAAAGAGTAAGAATCATTATTACAGATTTTTTTAAATGAGAGCGTAAACAAACATTTAAATGCAAAATAGTAAGCGGAACATTAGTTTTACAAATGCAAAAACCAGTGCATTTAACATTACATATATATGAAAGTGAATAGTATTAAAAGTCACAAGTGGTCTCCATTTCAGAATTGTTCTATTTACCATTTCTTTTAGCAGTGACAGATGTTAAGGTTAAACCAAAAAAAATATTGTGTTTTACATCCAAGTAAAAAATACTGATAACTTAACATGTCTCCATCTCTGCAAATTATCTGGAACCAATTAAGACCCAATATGACATTAACATTTGCAAATATTCCCTGTAATTCTTTTTAAATTGGCCTTAAAAGACTTCATATTCCTACTTATTCGCCATAATACGAAAGGCGCTGGAATGGATATGTTGCACACACAGGGTGTACCAGAGCTAGCAGCAGAAACTTGGCCAGTAGATTCCTGCCTATGTTATGTGTCAAAAATGTTCAAGGAACCATGACATAATATCAACAGTTATGGAGATATGCAATATCAAAGTTTTCATTTTTTTTCAATATTCCTGATTTATTTTTTGCAAAAAGTTGGACTATCATTACAGTAACTTATGTCGATGATGAAAAATTCATTTGCTTTAATACAAGTCGAATAAAATGATAAAAACTTTGCAAAAATTGAAAAAAGTTTTTATTTACAAGGCTTTTATCATTTTATTCTCTCTGTATTGAAGAAAATGAATTTTTCATAATCAATATAATTTACCGTAATGACAGTTCAACTTTTTACAAAAAATAAGTAAGAAATATTGAAAAAAAAATGCAAATTTTGGTATTGCATACCTCCATAACTATTGATATTAGGTCATGGTTGCTTGAAACATTTAAGACTCATAACATAGGCAGGAATCTACTGGCCAAGTTTCTGCTACTAGCTCTGGTACACCCTGTATAATATCATGACCAATTTTTATTTCATCATTTGAAAATGTGTCGGATGAGACTAAAGAAAAACATGTTCATTTGTTAATGTTAATGTTCATTTCTTATATAAATAAATGTTTCTCTAGCTATCGGGGATGCCCGAGGAATAAATATTTGTAAAATAGTTTGAAAATAAAAATTGTCTTTGAAATAGGCCACTGGTTATTCTAGTGATAGTTTAACCATTATCAACTGGTTACCGTTACTTGAGATTAATTTATTGTATCCATGATTGCTAACTGAGATATATCTAGCACGAATTGCAAAAAATCACTTACTAATCATAAATACAATCAGATTACAAACTTCAAGTAATGGTTATTGCGTAACAGATATCATCACTAGTTTAATCACAACTGGCCACTATTCAGTGGGATTCATTATGCAATAATTATTAAAAATCAAAAGGAGAAACAAAGCCTAGTTAACTTTTAGTTAGAACTAATGTTATTATGAGGCCTAGCAGAAATGATTTATTATTCTACATCCATTTGGTCGGCGGGTGGTGCCGGTTGAGGGGATGGTTGGGCATCATTAGGAGCATCTCCGCTCGGTGGAGGAGTCTTCTCCTTGGGCTTCGGCTTGTTAACAATTGGATTTACCATTGAGTTGAAAATCTGTGAAAGAAATACATTTTAAAATTCATAATACAAGAATACAATAAAATACAAAATTCACAGAACAGTAAAAAAAAAAAAAAACACCCCAATGATTTCACAAATTGATATAGTGAATCCCCGATAATTATAAAAACACATACGACTCGACGTTCATTTATCTATTTGATTGAAAAAATAACAGATACAAGCTAGCGATACACAGTAGCCTTGTTAATATGAAATTACAAAAATTTGCCGAAAATCTTGAAACTCACGAAAAAACATTAATTTTGTGAAAAACGTACCTACATGTTTTGGCATAAATCAATAAATCATTTCGAAAATGAATTATTTATTATTTTATTGAAATATTTTATAGAAATGATTAATGGACATATATGCCATTTTCACTTGCAAAGTAAAAAAAAATCAATTTTGTCTATTTGGATGACCATAATCGAAAAAGTTGTATTACTTTTTATGGAAGGCTTCTTCCATTTTCACTCGATTTAAACTTTCGATTCTGCCTTTTTTCTGACTGATTTATTTTAGTGTCTAATATTTCGTTTCGTCTAAAAAAAGTCCCGTGCAGAACTCTATTGAGATACAGAGTCTTTGTTAGTACGCGCTAACAAAGACTCTGTATCTCAATAGAGTTCTGCACGGGACTTTTTTTAGACGAAACGAAATATTAGACACTAAAATAAATCGATGTATAATTCATTTTCAAGTGACTTTTATGTTTGTTATAGTTTTAATGTTTAAAAATAATAATTGATTGATTATATTAAAAATTATTTGTGTTAAGAAAAGTGCGATTTTATTCCAACTTTGAAAATTGTTTATATAAAAATTGTTTCATTCGATTATTCTTAAATTTTTGTTCGTTTTATTATTAAAATCTGTTGAATTATTAAGGAATTATAAGTTTTTAATAGAAACAAATACCCTTATTTAAATATGTCGAGACGCGGGCTTACCGAAGAAGAAATAATAGAGGCGGCTTCAAGAATTGATTCAGATTTTGAAATAAGTGATAACGATTGTGAACCGGCTGATATAGTGGACAACACGGATTCAGAACCCGAGCCAAATAATGAAAACGATATAAATGTTCAATCTACCTGGTCACTAGGCCCCTCTATTCCCGTAGTCTATGAATTCGACGAATTCGCATCAGGCATCAATCCTGAGACAATGTTGACAGATAATTCACCGATAATCGATTTTTTTGAGCATTTTTTAAACCATAAATTAATGTAATTTATTGTTAATGAAACGAATAAATTCCATGAATACAACATGCGCACGAAAGAACTCAAACATAAATCAAGAATCCATAAATGGGTTGATACCACTATCGCAGAAATGTATGTGTTATTTTCACTATCTATGCTGATGACACGAAATCGTCTTATTGAAGAACATTGGTCGACAGATGTTTTAATTCAGAGTCCTATATTTGGGAATACAATGCCAAGAGACCGTTACGAGCTACTTTCCCAAATGCTACACTTCTCCAATAGTGATGTTCAAACACCGAGTTTCAGATTATATAAAATTCGTTTACTGGTCGAGCACACCCGAAATATTTTTAAAAATACTATGATGCCTAATAAAAATTTATGTATTGATGAGAGCATCGTCGTATTTAAAGGCAGATTAATGTTTAAGCAGTTTATACCATCAAAATGTTTGTTTTGTGCGATGTCGAGACTGGATATATACTAGATTTCATAAATTATGTCGGTAAAGAAACTGAAATAAATGATGAGAACCGAGGTCTCGGTGTCTCGGGTTCTGTCGTTACAACTCTGTTGGCTGATTACATAGGGAAAGGGCATACTTTATGGTGTGACAACTGATACAGCAGTCCTAATCTTTTTAAATATTTACACGACCAGAAAACAAATGCATGTGGCACTGTTCGCAAAAATCGTAAGAATATGCCGAAATTTAACAAGTTGAAGAAAGGAGAGTTAAAATCGCAACACTCAGGACCATTAATGGTTATAAAATGGCACGACAGGCGTGAAGTGCTGATGTTAACAATTTTACACAATGACTCCAAAGCACCAACAGGCAAGACCGACAGAATAACAGGTCAACCAATTGAAAAACCCAAGTGTGTGCTCGACTACAATCGGTTCATGGGATTGGTTGACAAAGCTGACATGACGTTAAGCACCTTAAGCTGCATGCGGAAGCCAGTCAAATGGTATAAAAAAGTTGCCTTCCACATTATAGACCTCTATTTATTAAATGCCCACATATTGTATCAAAAAATTACAGGAAAAAGTATAAGCCTGGCTGATTTCCATTTATCATTAAATAGACAATTACTAGAAAAATACGTTGTTCTTCCAAAGCCAACAAGTCGTCCTACAACATCCAGTGATAACCCTCTAAGGTTAGCTTCAAAATCCCTAGCTAAACACATGCCAGTTGTCATCCCTCCGACAGAAAAGGTAGCAAATCCTCATCGTCGGTGTCGCGTGTGTGCCACTTCCAGTATCAAAAATAAAATTAGAAAACAAACTCAGTTTATGTGTTTAGAATGTAATGTACCTCTGTGTGCCAAAAATTGTTTTAAAGTGTATCACGATTTAAAAAAGTTTTAAAAATATAATTTGACATTTTGTGAATTGTAAATAGTGTTAAAATTAAAAATATTATTTAACATTTTGTGAATTGTAAATAGTGTTATGTGTTAAATCAAAGCCCGCGCAGAACACCTCTTCACTCTGGTACGTATGAATACCACCAATAATGGCACTGTCGTCGCCTGCGTTATGTCGTCCCATATTCTCGTCGGGTGTCCCGCAAGGATCTAACCTGGGTCCATTGTTGTTCTCGATTTTTATCAATAATATAAAAAATGTAATTTTAAACTCGCGCTTTCTGTTATTTGCGGATGACTTAAAGCTTTTCTTAAAGGTGTCAACTTTGGACGATTTTCATCTTCTCCAAACAGATATATCAAATATATGTGAATGGGGAAGACGAAATAAACTTTTGTTTAATGTTTCCAAGTGTTCGGTTACATCCTTCACTAGGGCCCAAAAAACTCTATTTTTTCGCTACAAAATGAACGACCAAAATCTGACAAGAACATCGAATGTTAAAGATCTAGGTGTTAAATTTGTAAGCAGCCTGACATTTCATGATCACATAGAGACGATCAGTGGTAATGCTCTGAGAATGTTAGGATTTGTTCTGCGTACTGCCAGGGTTTTCGAGAATACCCGCGTACTGAGAACTCTTTACAACTCCTTGGTGCGGAGTAGACTCGAGAGTGGCTCGATGATCTGGGGGCCACATGAGAGCAAGTACTCTCTTATGGTGGAGAAAGTCCAAAAGAAGTTTCTGAGATATCTCTACATGAGAGAGTACGGGCATTATCCTTGGCTTTACCCAACCGAGTTTCTCCAGGGTATGCTTGACTACAATAGTTTAGAGACTAGAAGGAATGTGTATTTGATTACACACTTTTATCGATTGTTGCGCGGTATGATCGACAATACTGAAATTATGCAGAGCATTGGTTTGTATGTTCCTGATAATTACCTTAGACATCGTCAGCATAGATTGTTTCACATTCCAATATACAGGACCAACCTGCCGATGGTTATGCCTGTTGGAAAAGCTACAGCTATGCTGAACAAGATCGCTTTGGATATTGATATATTCCATGTGTCTGAGGGGGTTTTCCGAAGCAGGATTCTCCTACACCTTTGACCAGATTATACAGGTCACTTCTAATTGTTTAATAATTGTTTAATAATAAATTAGTATTTTAATACACAATATGTATATGTGTGTGTATGTATGTATGTATATGTATATGTGTATGTATGTATACATATGTGTTTATGTATATGTGTATACGGATGTGTATGTATATGTGTATATGTATATTTTTTAATAATATGTATGCATTGAACAGAATGTTTGTAATGTACATATTATGTAATAAATAAAAATTGAAATTGAAATTGAAATTGAAATTCAATTTTGTTTACGTTATTTTGTAAATATTTGAAAGATTTCAGTGTTCGTTTTTATCCTTGAAGATTATTGAATACTTGACTCATCGACTTATTGTAAACAATTAATAAATTTAGAGCGTTATCTTTGTTTAAAGTCATAAAATATAATGCCGCCAAATAGCACCGCGTATGAAAGATGTCACATATATTTTTTAACGTGTGGAATGGGTTAATCAAATAAGAGATAAATAAGTAGTATAGTCTGATGTTGAAAATGGTTTGAACAAGGCTGAAGCTTCAAAGAATTGCATCAACGTTCTTTTATTAATGATTAATTACGATTATCTTTATTTTAATTACGATTGATTTCAGACTACCTTAATATTTTCCCAGGCGCGAAGAAAATTTGTGGTATTTTTTATAGCTAAATTAAATTGGATCCGTTTTTTGTAACTCAATAAGGTCGGCGCCACACTACGCGTTTCTTCCGTCACGTCAAATCCGCGACCAAATTTAGCCGTGACATACCTACTATATTCCGCGGCGGACTGCGCGGAGAACAAACACACGTGCAGACAATCTGTCAAATGCGGCGCGTTGCAATCAAAAACACGAGACGCGACATCACCGATTTTACGTTGGCGTAAGTTCCGCGGGCGGGGAATCGAACAGACGCGGAAATGAGCGTTCCGCCGCCGATCTGATGATCCGCGTAGTAGCGGCGTTCCGCAGCGTCAAAGACGCGAAGTAAGATACACTTAGTGTGACGCCGGCCTTAGAAAACAATAGGACATTATCATCCGTATTCTGAAAATAGCAATGTCTAGATCTTTAAGATCTTTATCCCAACACTTAATAGACGATAATAAAAATTAAAAATAAACGAGACGTAGCTTTACGTCGGTGTTTGTTTCTGTAAGTTTCTACATGAGATAGATATAGAGGGAGGGAGAAAGATGTAAATTGTTATCTGTCAAATGTCAAGATGGGAAGATTTGAATACTCCGTAACGCGGACAAGTTTAGCCATGATTTTTCATCTGGACGCTGTGGATGAAGAAATTAATACGTTTGTAAGAAACAATCTTTCTTATATCATCTTTTAATACAGTGTATTTGAGCCGTATAATTACAAAATCCGCTCTGGTCGAATTTTGAAAAAATGAGGTTAGATTTTCATATAGTGGAGTATCTAAGAATCTATCGAACACTGAGTAAAAAATCCCACTCCACTGCGTTAATAGTAAGACAAACATTTGGATGAGTTGCAAAACTTGCTTCGAATCACATGTGAGTTGAGAAATACTCTCTGAAAGTACTGCAATGCGTAATTAAGAAGTGTCAAAATAATCTCCGTTCATAAAAGTGCGTAGCAAATTTGTGTTTCTCATATCTTACTAACATATTCATTATAATATATGCGGATCAATTGCCACATTGAAAATTATTTGGTTAAGCATACCTACATTATTTTATTAATGCTTATAAATGTTTGATTTTTCATAGTTTTCCAATAGCCTTATGCAATTTATAACATAAAATATTGTTGAACTTTCAGGTGATTGTGGGTATCCATCAGAGTCCTGGCTTCTTATGCTTTCATAAAATCCAGGAAAGAATACACCGAATCTAGGTATACAAAAGCACACAACAAAATCAGAAATGTTGTGAAGACAACTTTTTAAGTCAACATTTCGGTGCATTCAATTCTGCATTAGTCGGACCGTTGCTGGACAAATTGTATACTCATGTGTAGTTCTACACAATATATGTATATATGAAATGTTGCAATGGCAGCACAACTAATGGTAACTTTTGATTTATTTTATTCATTTAATGGAAAACCGAAGACTTTCTATATAATGTTACAATATTTTAATTATTTTGATTTCAGGTGATGTTGCAGTTTTCAGTTTTAGTAAAAAATCTTCCGTTTAATGCACATATAAAAAGCTTACCAAGATGGGGTCGACAAGTCTGGAATAATGTTGTACAGTGATAATAAAAAAAAAAAGCTTTGTTTACCATTTTTATATTTATAAATTTTGTTTGTTTATTGTTGTTTTAGTTTATTATATATTATTTTGACTTTGTACATTTAATAACTCCGCCTTGTTTAAGAATAATTATTCTAAATATATTCAATACATTCAGAATTTTTGTCAGTTTTCTTTACGGTTCTTTTTGGAAAATGTATTTATTTTATACATTAAATTATTAATACCTATATACATAGGTATTAATAATTTATGTATATTCATTAGAGACTGTTGATATTTTAGTTTTGTTTAACTTATTCTTAATTTTAACTTATTATGATCCTAAGAACAATTAAACTGCAATAGCAGAGATTCTTACCTTGTTTTTTATTTGAGGGTAGTATTTTATGTAATTATGAACAATGATATTAAACATACTTATTGAATGAAATAAATGTCTCCAAAGTTTGCGTTTATTTTTCAATATTTCTGAATTGTGTAAAAAAAATAAAATGAAATTATATTGAATATTAAAAAATCATAATCGTTAATATAATTCAAATAAAATGATAAAAGTATTTTTCAAATTTGTGCAGGGTTTTAAACATTTTATTTGACTTGTATTAAAGCGAATAAATTTTTGATATTTGTCACACTACCTATACTGTCTAATGATAGTCCTACGTTTAACAGAAGTTAAGTCATAGATATTGAAAAAAATGCAATTTTCATTATCGTTTTGAAAGTCATTGATCTCTAACTATTGATATTAGAACACTATTTATTGTTCATAATTTGAACATTTTCGACTCATAATTTATTCAGGAATCTGCCTGTAAAGTATGGTGGACCAGCTCCCTGTATAACAGACACATAACAAATAACACTGATGACACATGACGTGGTTGGAAATCCTTTTCGCTGTCTTAATTGCCGGCAAAGCATAAAATAAAGTTTAACGAGTTTAGAAGTGCATCATTTAAACAAAACTGTCCTAATATTGAAATGAAACTAAAAAATATGGCTGTGTTGATAGATAGATATTATTGACACAGAAAATATTATTAGATCCCACCGAAGTTCTTCAGTAATCAATTCTTTACTGGTACAACTGTACAAAGAAAGATTTAAAATATCAAAAGCAAAATATAATGACCTGCGTAAACTATGTGAAAATGGCATAATTCCCAGAAGATTTCGTCGTGAATACTTGACATTGTCCCATGATCCTAAAGCGGCTGTTGTTTTAGCAAATCAAATGAGGATGATGCACAAGTATAGCACTGTGCATTTGGTGTATGTTACCAAAAACTTTAAAAATTTGTTTGTGCGTAGATCAAATAAAGTATACCTGTGCATTTATTTATCTTACAGCGTTTTATTGTAAAGAGAACATACTTGACAATAGATAATTTATTGAATATTATTATGTCAAATATTCTTATCATTATAATTAATTTTTTTATTTATTCTTTGGGAGGGATTGTAATGTGGGAACTCCTGCATTTTTAGAATATCATTAGTGTCGAACTTAATTGTTTCCAAGAATTAATATTAATAATTTAGTCTCTATTTCATTTGCAACAAATTGTATAGCTATCCTCTTCATTGCATGTATTACCTTTCATTGGTGTTTGAACAAAATTGTTTCTTAGAATCGTGCAGAAATACAAAATTATGTAGCATTTATTTTCAATAGTTTTCTTATAAAAACTTAATTGTTACCATGAATTAATATCAATAATGTGCTCTATCTCATTTACATGTAACTGTATAGCTATCCTCTTCATTGTAGGTATTACCTTTCATTAGTTTTTGTAAATTGCTTCTTAGAATCGTTCAGAAATACAAAAAACTACAGCAAAGCAGTAATAATTAATCGATTTTTATAATGATAAGCGAAAGACATTAATAAAATAAATACTCTATATAAAATTTTGTTCCTAAAGTATATTCCTTAAAAAATGAGAAGAAAAAATCTTCTGTAAAATTTTGTTTTTGTCAGTCATGTTTTGGCTATCATGGGATGATATAGAAAGAAAAACACTTGTTCTTTTAGTTCTACATTTTTAATTTTTGAGACGCGTTTCGCCTTATGAGGGCATTGTCAATCTCATAAGATATTGATTGATTGGTAATGCCCTTATAAGACGAAACGCGTCTAAAAAAATTAAAAATGTAGAACAAATCTTGCTTCATCAAAAGAGAAGTTGAAACAAAACTGATCACGCTCCTTGGA
Organism: Agrypnia vestita; assembly: GCA_016648135.1. Taxonomy (NCBI): domain Eukaryota; kingdom Metazoa; phylum Arthropoda; class Insecta; order Trichoptera; family Phryganeidae; genus Agrypnia; species Agrypnia vestita. The sequence continues at coordinate 81,574 of JADDOH010002292.1, forward strand.
AGTAGCAGAATTATAAATATTGAGACTTAAAATTCCTGAAATTGATATCATTAGGTCAAAATATTGTAATAACGCTTCCGTCAATATGAAGAAAACGCGTATAAGTTTTTACCTACTGACAATTTCAATTACAAACTGTTGTAATTTTAAATATCATTTGCGCCTATCTTTGACATTTGACATAAATATATGTACCTACCTATGGGTACAGAGTTAAGGGATGTCACCGATAAATCGGTTTTGCTAATTTCGCGTTCCGTCATTTTTGCGGTAGGAACTTTTCTGCATTTGGGACATAAAAAAGATTTTAGATTATAATAATAAGTAAAAATTGGACTCGTGTCCCAATATACCGCTTTGTATATTTATACTTGAAATACGAAGTTTTATGCTACATAATACGTACTATAGATAGCATAAAACCACAGTATATTAAGAACAGTAATACGTTTTCATACAAACGGCCGCTACCCATTAAAATGTGTGCGTGCGTGCTCGGCGCCGTGTACGCACGCACTGTGCCGCACACATTGACATAGAATATGGGGGCACAAGGCGGCGGCAGTAAGGGCCGTGCCTTCGGTGCTATTCGCGCTCACAGCCACGGCTTTAAAAAAAAATGCGCTTCCTGAAAAAAAAGCCTTTTTTATGTTTGTGGTGCTTTACTAAAAAGGAGTGTTGATCATCACAAAGACTGAGTTTTTAAAAATCTACGTTGATGTTAATCAGCGTTCTTGCAATTTAAGTGCAGAAACTAGATATACTAATTATAGAAATTTTCGGGTTTCGTGTCTACCTTATGCGTCGGAATCTTAGACGCTACGAGTTAAAAGAAAGGGAGTAAAAATAAAGTGATAACCCTAGCGTCAATGCAAGAGTAGGCTAATAACTCGCCGACAGGCCGGAGATAAACTACTGTTATGGGTATACTGTGATAAAACGTTCGTATTTCAAGTATAAACATACATATATTATATATTCGCTTGGCGAAGGTAACGTACCGAAACTTACGCTAAAATACCAAAATCACGAAAATGATTATTTTATCAAAACGAATTTGATTCTGATTAATATTTTATTATACACAAGTGCTTTTGTACAAGATCTTGTGCAATCATTTTGTACAAAAATGATACTGGATCTCATATTGTACCACGATTTTTGATTTTGATAAAATATAAAGAAATCACTTAAATTAAAAGAGATGTTAGAAAAATCAAGAAATATATATATTTAAGTGAAATATAATTATATTTAAACCTAGCACACTGACGAAAAATCATAATTTTAAGGAATTAACTTGTATTTTGAGCATGCGATGCATGAAATTTTTTTTTTATAAACCTTATCCCAAAATACACAACGTTAAAATTAAATTTCGATGTAATTTTGAAATTATTATAATTTGTGTTGACTAGACCTCTTTCCATTTAAGAAAGAAAATCGAATTAGTATGTGTAAGCCATGCGTACGACGCACGTTGTTTCATTGCGTTGGCGTTTACGGGTATAAACACCAACACAATGAAACAATTCGCATCATACGCACGGCTTACACATACTAATTAGATTGTCTTTCTTAAATGGAAAGAGGTCTACCCGTCCGACCGATTAAAGTAGGTACTATAAGTTTTAAGAGAACTTAATAAATAAAAAATAAAAAAATGTCGATTCATAGGAATGTGCACATCCCTTCCATCTGTTGCGAATAACTTAACGTTTGTTTACGTTTTAGAGCATTCTCATTGGTTGAATTCATTAATTCCAAACCTGTCAAACTTAAAACGTCCCATTTGACGGCGTCACAATGTTATATGAATAGCTGTCAAGATCCAGATATAACATAAAGATCCAGACATTGCTATCTTCAGAATCGGGCCCATTATGTACTTAATATTGCCAATTGTTTCCTCGAAGAAATACAACCAAAATGAAAACAATTTCGTTTAGGCGAATTTATTTTGCGCCGACGATGATTGATATTGAAAAAATTATCGTAAATAATCGCCGGATAAATTTATTTATTAAATATTATTTTATTAGCCTATTCAACAAATACTACAGGGTTTTTTCAGCGGCTAGAACTTTTGTGACGCCGCCAAACCCACTTTAATTTTATTGCGACAATTTTTCATTTTTAGGAAGTTGAATAAAAATTCGTCTTCCGAAAAACGTATTATGAAAATTTATTTGTATGAATAAATTGAGTTCGGCTATAAATATTTTCACGACTTATGCGAGAAACGAACATAAGCGGGACACGTATTAAACCTAAAAAAATGTGGGATTTGTATGGGACTTTTTCGGGACCGCAGAATTTAAAGTTATTTAGTGGGAAAACATATCAAAAGTGAATTTATTAAGCAAGTTTCACTGTATTCCAAAAGCTGTAAGGAAAAGATATTCTCGCAAAATTTATAAAATGATAACTGACGAGTGAAGAAAAATTTGTTGCTTGGTGGTATTTTTTTACATGTGTGGTCATTATGAAATTAACCTGATATTTACTATTATTTATTTAATTTTAAGGTAATTAACCTCCTTGAAATTGCCAGTTTAATTAAATTTCTATTGCCAAAGGAAACTCAAGTCCATCAACAAAACAGTCAATCTTGAACGGAAAATTAAAATATTTTGTAAACAATATGTTGGGGACTTACCTTATGCTGTTCCCTGATAGCTTCTACAGTTATGGGGGGATTCTGATCCAACGGGACAGCATTGAGAGACTGTCTAGTCTTTTCCAACCATTTGTCCTCACTGTCTACCTTGTCAGTCAACTTCTTCACATCCTCTTCAGTTAAATGAGAATACTTGGCATCTCCTTGTCTGAAATAAAATTAGCAAAATAATAATTAACCAATGTGTTTCATTTTTAACATCTGCACTGTTGTGATACGACACTGCACCTGTACTCATACATGTGTGGAGAAATTGGATTTTTACAAAATACAATTTAAAAAATGTCCTAAACACTTTTAAAAGATAGACATCCGTGTTATTAGATACTGTTTTTATATAACACCCCGTTAAATAACAGCAGTATCTGGAGACAAAAATATGAGATGACGGTGGACTGCCATGCTAATGAACTGGAAGAGAAACGCACAGATAGAAGAAAAAGATAACAAATCCTGCAGGCAGTCAAAATTAGATAAATAAATAAAAAAGTATGCAGTTTTAAAACCGATCTTTTTAAAATACGGTGTCATTTGTTGACATATTTCATGCTTTGTGTGGCGTTTTTTATGTGCTCGCTACCCGCGTCCCGGGGGAGTGGGGGGAACCGATAAAACTAGGTGCACACGGCGCGCAGCTCTCTTCCATTTCCGGGCCTTCCAGAATTGTACATAGGGTCCAGTTATGATCGGTCGGTAATAAGCGCATTGTCAATAAAACCTGTAGTAATACTTGACAGTGTATTACACTTAAGGCGAACTTACTTGCATAAATCCACTACTTTACGAGCCAGTTGAATACCAACTGTAAACTCTTCTAAAGCTGCTGGTCGACATTCCCACTGATAATGACGGGATTT
>JADDOH010002293.1:0-182591 GCA_016648135.1 Agrypnia vestita
ACCCCCGGCCCTCCATCTCCGGTGCACCGGAAGCGACAGGGAATCCACCAAAACACAGATTATGTATAAAAACAATAACGATTTATTATCAATAATTACTATAAACATTAGTTAAGCGTATGTTTTCTATGACTAGTCTGTACATATACATTTATAAATGGTTCTGTTCATATGTAACTAAGCAATGTACAAACAGGAGTACCTATCACGACGTCGTTTAGTCGGTTTAAATACAGTCGATTATTATCGTCGAGTCGATTATTCGTTACAACTAAAATTACGGTTATATATTTTTATTTAGATACGAAGCGTGCGTGGCGTGTCAACTCTCTTTGGTCTAGCGGTCGATGGAAGACACTACGCTATTTTTGGAATAGAAACACTATCACAGGCGCCAGGGGCGGCGTCAGACGGCCTCGTAGCGCGGCAGGGCCGGCTGCAGGTGCGGCAGCGGCTCCCGCCACGTCCAGGCCGCCAGCGCCTGGCACGTGTAGGGCTCGTGCGGCGGCGCCGGTCTCCGGAAGGCCTCCCACGACGCGCTGTAGGGGGCGGCCCGGCGCTTGCTCCTGCCGCCGGGCAGGTTGTTCTCGAACGGCCTCCTCCGCTGGCGCTCCAGGTTGCGGAAGTGGCAGGGGTGGATCATCAGCAGCGGCTCTATCTTCACCCCCTGCGGCGGCTTGGCGCACTCGGGCAGCTCGTACTCCACGCTGCAGTCCACGTGCAGCGGCACCGCGTAGTCGGGCACCGCGGCCGCCGGCGCCGGCGCGGGCGCGGGCGACACCGCGTAGCACGACATCACTATACCTACTAACTTCACTGGAACTACCGCTAAATGAGTATTTACAAATCAGTCTCTCGGTGATATTGTGAAAAAGATGTATAAAAATAATGTTGGCGCGCGCAGCCGAGAAAGAACCGCTCGGCTGCGAAGTCTGCGGAAAACTGGCGCGCCGGCCCCCCGACCCTCGCCGCCACTGCGCGCATTCAATACGGAAGAAATCTTTACGCGAACAGCTGACTGTCAAACTGCCATCTGTGGGCCAGAGGCTCACACTTCCACTCGCTCTTTCAGCTTGTGCAAAGTATGATAAAATGACGCGAGGAACGTACATAGATGGCTCTAGTTGTAATAATTTATATTTTTTTTCGCAGAATTTTAATTTTGTAAGAATTTTAATTAAAATTAAAAAATATATCGTAGTCTAAAGTGGTGATTTCCTGTTTTAAGTTTTTACAGTAGATAGGTACTTTACAAGCCGATAAACTTTCCAAGCTTCACACGCAACCAATGAGAGTCTTCGAATAAGAAACCAACCTCCCAAATTTGGTTATTTCACATAAAAATCTATATTTGCCTTACATAACTTCTTATATTTTTTTAGATTACAAAAAATTGTAGTAACTCTTGAAACTTGTGTACTTTTAGAGTCCTAGTTCCAACTCAAGAAAATTATAAATATGTAAAATAATTTTATATACAGACAATAAAAAAAATCCTATATTATTATTAAATAATATCTTAAATAGACTACTCAACCCAATAAATTAATAATTTAATAAAGTTACAAACTTGTTAAAAGTTAAAGTCAAAATTTTTATTACAGATATGCAATGAAAAGTTTGGAAAATCGAAATAAGTTAAAATCATATAAATTTAAAAAAGGTACATAAACGATTAAAAGTTTGGAAATTCGAAATAAGTTGTAACTATAACTAAATAAATTAAAATTATATTTATGATTAATAGATTGTAAAATCGAAATAAGTTAAAACCAAATTAATTTAAATTAAATATACAATTAAAGGTTTGTAAAATGTAAATTTAAAACCAAATAAATCAAAAATAGGTCTAGGAGTAGATTTTGAAAAATTGAAATATGTTGAATAAATTATACTGGCCTAAAAAGAAATATTTGAAGAAACATAATTATTTGAGGCAGCGTAATTTAAATACATGTCTATAGTGGAAAAATATTTTTGATCATTTTAGCCATAGGTCAAGTATTTTGTCGTCTTGGTATCAAAAGTGAAACTTGAAACATGGTATTACATTACGTTTTTTTCAAAAAGTAGTAGGTATGTTTGTGCAGTATTACCTAATTTGAAAAAATATTTATTCTGTTATAGCGCATGCTGTGAGCAGTTCAACCTCGCAATTTAAATTCGTAAAATTGTTGATGCTCTAAACTAAACTATCCAAATAAGTAGCTCTTTTCATTCTCTGTCATCAAGTTTTCCCTCTGTATTTTCCAGGCTTTCATGTTTATTAATCAAGATCAAATACAAGTCAATACAATATCAAATCAAGATCAGATACGATGATGACCGGACCTGGAGGTCTGAGTTGTGAAGTCCTGATGCATGCTCTGGTCAGTTGACTGATGGTACTTAGAAATCACCATGCTTCTCTTTTGAATGTGCAAAGCACATAATTATCACTAAGAACATAAATAATGGCCTCCATGTCTCTGGAACCTGAAAGAAAGAGTATTATACTTCAAAAGCTTTTCAAAACAGAAAAAAATACTTCATTATTACATTTAAAATCAGGCCTCGTAAACAGTTTATCCAATTAATTCCAATTGTATCTGCTTGTACAGAGTGTAACACAGCACGTCCACACTACTTTACAGGTAACATGATACCTAATAGTCAAAAATGTTCAAGGAGTGATTTCCAAACATCTTCAGTGTTTGCATTTTTTTCAATATTTCAGACTTACCATTTGTAAAACGTGGGACAATAACGAAAGGTACCTAACTTATATCGAATATTACAAATTCATTCGTTTTAATAAGTCATAAGTCAATTAAGATTAGGTACTTACTAAAAACTCACAGGAATTTGAAACAGAATTTTTTGTAAGGTTTCAGTCTTATTTTTTGACTTTAACCTACTAAAGCGATTGAAATTTTAATATTCGATAAGAGTGAATTTAATGATGGTCTAATATTTAACAGAAAATAAGTCACAGATATTCATAAAAAAATTCAATTTTGATGTCGCTTATCTCCATAACTATTGATATTAAGACTTGATCTTGAACATTTTCGACTCGTAATATTTGGACAGGAATCTGCATTTATTTATATGCTTTATATTGTAAAATATTGTTGACTAGCTATTTTACATACTGTATTTACAAAAAATTAAAGCCGCCTTTGGGCTGATTGTTTCCAGTTGGATTAAAGTAAAAGTTCGTTTAAAATTTTAAGCATAGATTTTTGCGTTCTCCACCAGTCAAATGATCCGTTTCCGTAAAAATCTACGCTTTAAACGAACTTTTATTTTCTAGTTTGTGTCTTCTGGGGTAATATGCCGTGTTTTCACAACCTTCCTGGCCTGTATTTTTATTTTAATCCAACTTGATAAATAGCAACAGTAAAATTTTTTAAAAATGCATAGATTTTTGACAAAACAGGTTGTTTGATCGAAATGAAACTCAAAAAGTTGTTCTTTATTGTAAATTTTTACTAGTTGGTTTTACCTACTTATCAAACAAACGGCTCTTACAGTCACAACATCTATTAGGTTTGTAAAAAATACATAATTATTTTATTGATTTTCATAAATAACGATCAATTAAAACCATCTTTATTTACCAAACAATTTTAAAAATAAATTTCATGAAACCGAATTTTTGATTATTTCGGTATTTTTATTTGATTTGCATCAGCGGTATGCTTCGAGGTTTTGCAAGACTTCGAACAGTAACGCAACATTAAACGATAAATCGACCGAAAAATTGATTATTTTTAACATTATTTCCTTCAAATTGTTGAGGCCTTTGATTAGTCACGATATGACGATTAATATCGGCTTCATGGTCAAGACATTTTTTTTAAACAATCCCAATTCTAATAATTTCATCATCTGTCCGTCCGTCGTAACGTCCGTAACTTTTTTGTATAAAAATTTTTTTCTTCTTTTCTTATTATTTTCTTTTATTTTTTTATTTTTTTATAAACAAATATATACGTTTCTTTAGGAACCGACATGAAAAAATAACGTCAATTTGTGACGGGTTACAGCTAGTATGAAAGTACTTCGCGATTCAGTGTTCATGCCAGCGATGCGACCAAGCGTGATATTACTGGCGATGCGATGCGGGCAAAGTTTGGATTTAGTTTGCAAAACGTACGTATATTTAAGTGGAATGAATTTTTTTTTAAATATTGCAATACTTTCTCACTTTCCATAATACCGCTACTATTATTTTTTTAATACGTAAAGTTCCTTTCAGGTGGTAACATAACTCACACAAACTTTTATATTTCGATAGTTGTCTAAATTTTTGTAAGAAGTTTACCTCATGGGCAATGAACTGTACTCCACCGAAGACATGGAAAAATGTATTTACAAAACTATTAATATCATCATTTTACATAAATATCAGATGATACTGTACAAGGTCTCATAGCTAGTAGCATTATCCATCATTCAATTTTGAATGGAAAATGACGACAGTTACGGAGATAAGCGACATCAAAGATTGTATTTTTTCCAAATTTCTGATTTATATTCTGTAAAATTTTGGACTATCACTAAAGTAACGTATATGGAATATTAAAATATCTAATGGCGCAGAAATTTGAAAAATATATTTTTTGTAAGATTTTTGTCACTTTATATTTGTGTCGTTTTAAAGCGAATTAATTTTAAATATTCCTGGTTAGCTACCGTAGCGATATTTCAACGTTTTACATTAAAGAAGTCATAAATATTAAAAAAAAAAATGAAAACTTTGAAAATGATATCTATCTCCAGAGCTGTCGACAAATTATAAAGAACATTCACCCAAAGTGTAAACAACATTTTCAATTCAAATTGAATTAAGAAGTTTCTCTGAAGTTTCTTCTACTAGCTATGAGACACCTGTATTTTTCCAATGGCGCGAAATGATTATCAAATGATTAGATAAATCTAATCGAATGCTCCAACTGCAAAAAGTTCGTAGTGAATTTTTAGCTTTAATCGCAGCTATGCAATCTTTCAATTAAAAAATTAAAGATATGTGTGCCAAAATGTTTTCTTATCGAGCGAAACCAAAATTATGGAAAATATTATAGTTAAATGGAATTTATAACTTCAAATGAGCGCACTCATGTTACCCTAGAAAATATAGTAAATGATAATGAACAGTAAAGGTGTCTTTGTAATTTAGAAATATTCGTGAATGAAAAAGTGAACCATTGAACAATATCAAACACAATGATTTCGTTGTCTGTCCGTCACTCAGTCCGTCCATCCACACCAGTAACTTCGTGCTAAAAAAACGAAATTAAACAGCCGGAGATGGGGCTTGAACCCTGGGCCAGCAAACTCGATCGGGCCGCTCAACGCATGTTGCTACGGCCGCCTCTCCGTGGACCGCCAAAAAGATGTTATAAATGTACATATACTAGGGCTTAGCAAAGACGCGAACCAATGTTTCATTTTTTAAGGGTTGCAACTAGTTATCATTAAAATTGGGATTATATTTATTATTAAATATTACCATTAAAATTGTAGCTAAAACTAGTATCAAAACTTCTAATTATAATAATTTGGTTGTCTGTCTTGGCGGAATTAAAATTTTAGATAATTACGGTGTGACACGAAATCAGCGCGCAACACGCAACGGCTCAGGCAACATGCAAGAGTCGCCCGTCAAATGCCACGGTCTTCACATTTTTATCGTATTATTTTTATAATATTTATTTTTTGGTTTAAAATATAAAGTCAATTTAAAAAAAATGTTTTCTTTTCATGAATTTTTAGCTTCAAATTCTGCAATTATTATGTACCGTGATTGTTCACGCGTTCACGGCTAGTATTATCATTAAAATTGCAAAAAAAATGGTTGTTAAACTCACCCATTCCTAGGTACATAAAATTCTGCGCCCAGGTGGAACTGCATATTACTGGAAAATAAAATCACAAAGCAGCTGCCTTAAAACTATTCAGAATAAATTTAAAGAACAATATCATCAAAAATGATTGTCACCGATAATGTCAGCTTACCTATGAAAACAAGCAAGGTCTTCGTAAACGGGTACCAATACTCAAATAACAATATATTTCTTCATAAAGTCAAACAAACAGCCAAGAATAGAAATTTCCCTCATATTTGGATCGAACACTGCCGTATATTTATTCGACACAGCTAAGAATCCTGCCATGTTTGCCGTTTGCCGAGAACGGGGCTTGAAAAATTATGAGAATCCGTTTCCTTATTCCTAAATTATGTATAAAAATTATATATTTAAGATCAACTCTATTGGATGTTGTTTAATCTTACATATTAGGTTCTTATTGCCCCACACACACGTCACTATACGCAAATCCAAACTACACGATCAATTTTTTCAAAATACCATGTCGCACCAGCAGCGCGTCTATCAAAATGTGAAACGATAAACGATAGGTACACGGATCGCGTTGTACAAAGTATTCATGACAGAAAAATTTCTGCCTACGCACACTTTGACAATCAGTGGCAGAATTTTGTGCGCGGCAAAGTGTACCATACACGCATAAACATTACCTCACTATGAAACTTCGTGTGCTAAAAGATTTGTGTAAACTATTCCTGCGTAATAAAGTAATGTACAAATCATTATACCGCATGCTTAGAATCCCTTGGATAGCAATACGTACTAATGCTTTAATTTTGTTATAAATAAATATTCCAATTTTTTTTTTTGCTTTTTTCATAAACAATAACTTCTTCATTACATTCGCCGATTCTTATTCTTCAAAATAATAATATAATATATTTTCTTCTTGAAATTCGTGATCCGTGATACATTTAAATTAATATTATTTTTCATTCGCACTATTTGTGAACCATTTATAAAAAAAGTTTAGTGTCATATAGAGTAGTATGTTGGTGTGGGAGTCACGGTGCTCGCCTAGTGATTTGGTGGTTGGTGGTTCAAGCCCCATTCCAGGTTACCAGCAAGTTAGTCCTATTGTCATAGCATAGGCTTTTGGCTTAGTTTGAGAATAGTAAGAATATTGATGTAACACGTATTCCATGGTCGCATCTGTATTGAAAAAAATATATAAATATTGTTTCAGTATTTAAAATATTTCTGATAAATTTTAAAAAAATCTCGATATTCTCGAAATTTCAATGGTATATCAGAATTTTTAATGATTGTCGAAAATTTCAATCTGCATTCACCAATAGGTATGTCATGAATTTTAGAAAACGTCATAAAAATAATATATTTACTACTATATATACATAAATATATTTTAATTGTACTGTTGACATTGATAAGATTAATATCAGTGCACACCTTCAAATAATGATATATTTTCTGTTCAAATAATACTGCAATCTAATAATATGAGAGCGATACCAAATTTTAGAAATACATATCTTATTATAAACCAGGCTTTACATTTAGTGAGCAGGGAAGTGAGCATGAATCTGAGCAACGCGAGTAACGTAAACACCTCACTCGCGTTGACCATGCTCCTGCTATTGCCGCTGCCCTACGCTACGTATCTTTGTCGCACGCGTAAAATTATGTTACTATCACGCTCACTTGCTGTGCCTGTGCGAGCGTGACAGCAACATAATTTTACGCGCGCGACAAGGATACGTAGCGTACGGTCAATGTACGAAAATCTCTCTCTTCGGCGACCGGGCTTCATCAAAGAACCGGCATTTACAGACGGATTGGATGGATTTTTAAAACTTTACGAGAGTCAAAGATTTATATGACATATTGAAGAGACAAATAAAACACGTCTACACTAATTTAAGTTAATTTATTATTAAAATTACTTATTTCATACAATTTCATAGGTAGAATGCGAAGTAAAAATAAAGCGGCAATGTAAACGCTCACTGCCTTCAATGCTGCCAAACATTTATTTTGGAAAGTAAATACAGCAGCGCAAGGAGCACTGGCAATGGCTTAGGCACGAATGAAAGTTAAGGTAGCCTTAAAAGCGTAATTTTCAGTACAAAATAATATTTTTAAAGCGTACCTTAAGCTTTAAATCATCTAGGTAATGACTCTGAATTCGGGCCTTAGTGTAACGCCCGAAAAATACCTATAATATAAATAATATGCTGCAATGAATTTGGGCAAGTGGCAAAGTAGAGCGAGTATCAGTGCAGTTTACTATTGTGTCGTTATTACATCATTAATTACATCACTAGTGCGTGTTATTACATCATTAATTACATCACTAATTACGTGAATGCGACGGAAACGTGTAACAGGAAGTAGGAATGAAAAAATTGTTCAGATTTCGAATTTATTAATTTTATTCGGATGACTCAATTTTGACATTAGGCGTCGGGAGAAAATGACAAATTCGATAAATTGGAGCTACGCTGAATTTATATTTCTAATATCTTAAAATAACTTTGGCTTAGAAAAAAATTGTTCGACAAAAATAATGTAAAACATATATTTTATTGATTCTGCCAAAAAAAACGGCTGTAAAAGAATTTTATCCTAAATGAAGCGATTTAATAATAATAATACCTGTTAAGGAAATATATAAATTAAATCATATAAGTTTTATGCGATTATAATATATTCACATGTATATTTAAGGATACCTACCTACCTTTTTGGTTTGAAACCACTTTTTTTTCACACGATTTCACAAGGTTTTCTCTGCGAGTATGAATAAATAATTATTTTTAAATTTTTAGTTTAACATCTTTTCGCTCAGTTCATGGGATTAATTTCGTGCATGCGACAGAAACGTGAAACAGGAAGTAGGAAAGAGCGCGCGTTATATCTGAGGGATACTCCGCAGCTGCAGTCACTCGAGGCACAGATTTCTTTACCGACTTTAAGCTACAGATACACATGCTAATTAGTGGCATGCCACTTAGTGGCATGCTCATAAATCAACCGGCGGTTGTATGGCTAGTGGCATGTTCGTTACTAGCAATGTGCGTACACACATGCCACTAATAAGCAAGGCCTAGAGAAGGTCGATACTGCGCATGCTCACGTGCCACTAAATAAGCATGTGTATCAGACGCCTTACCGATGTAAAAACATGGCGCCACACACATAAGAAAAATGACGCGGTATATTGCAAATTTTGACCAAGCTGTCATCATTTAACATCTATGTTAATTAATTAATTAATTAATGATGACGGCTTCCAAAATTCCAAACGCACTTGAATACCTACTATTCTCTCTAATGCCGTGCGAACTGAAAAAAATATTCAAGAGACCGCCGAAGAAGTACACGAAATTCTCATATTAGGGGTCAACGCAAGTGCTATATTGGTGGATAATAATAATTACCTGACTACTAAAATTTTGTTACTTTCAAAATTTACGGAGATAAGTAAATCAATAGCAGATACGTGTTGTGTTGATACATAATTCGTTATACGAATCAATTTCTTTAAGTTAGTTAGGTACAGTAAGTATTAATAAATATTTTTTGCAATTGATATTGTAATATAATATACCTGCATTGAAAATTTGAGGTTCTTTCTCTTTCTTCCTCCTCAGCCTTCATTTTTCCACTAGGCCTCCTCTGTATCCTTCCATCCTTCCTTGTTATTTGCTAGCCCTAGAAAATAATTTGAGGTTAATTCCTTTTAATTCCGTGTCAATCAAACCTTTACAAATTGATACATAAAATATCAAAAAATTAATTAAAAATCAGAAGGTTTCCTAAATAATAACAATTCCTTTTAATTCCGTGTCAATCAAATCTTTACAAATTGATACATAAAATATCAACAAACTAATTAAAAATCAGAAGGTTTCCTAAATAATAACAATATCTTGAATCTACAAAATTCTGTTTATTTCTTAATTTACCAAGATGCTTAAATTAAGAGGTTCTTATATAAATAAAATATTGGGTATACAGGAACCATATTTCTTATTTACTACTTGCCCCGGTTTACTAAACACAGACAGAAAAGATACGTACGTATAGCCCTATATTTCTGAGAACAATTATTTATGACATAACCTTAAATTGTCATTTGTCTTGAAATTGTCACCGGCGGAAAGGTTGTGGTTTATTAGCGAAATTTGTATATTCTTTGTAGTAATAATGTTTTCCTTTGAATTATGACATCTTACTTTTATTTAGATGTAACACTGTTAGTATTTAAATTTGATTTTTGTTTCTATACAGCTTTAAAACTAACTAATGCATGAACAGACTTGATAATTTTTTGATTTATCTGTTTTCAAGTATTTTGAATGTATACTATGATTTTTTAGATTTAAAGTTTATTGTAATCACTTGTTTTTATAGGGAAGTGAATTTGCAAGAGGACAACAACATAACACCAGTTGCATTTAAGAGGCATGTTTTACTATCATTAGAGACTCTGTTTGGAGAAGTCGCATCTAGTTTTGACATAGACATTCTTAAATACAACCCTTCGACGAAAAGAGCAATTATTAGAGTACCTAGTGATTACTACGTAAAACTTTACAGTTCTCTAACACTGAACGGTGTTTACGAAGGTGTTGAATGCGCTTACAGAGTACATAAAACATCTCCGTGTCTCCTTGGTTTGATAGCGGACAGCCGATCGTACGAGCATTAAGGTAAGATAAAAACCATGCTTTGATTATTCTGTAAAATTGGTGTTTAGTGCTGTAATTAATTTTTAATTAATATAGTTTTTATTGATAAAAATGTTTATGAATTGGGGAAAGTGCTTTCACACAAACAATTATGCATAGAATATTAAAAATATTAAAAACTCTTAACCACTGAAATGTCAACTCACGAGTAGGCTAAATTGTAGATCCTGGGCGGTATAACCGATCCTTCCGAGAGTGAGTGAGTTAGTTAGTATAGTTGAGTGTCCTGATTTTAAAATAAAACAGAACTGACTCTCCGGAAGTTTCCACAATTTCATAATATATCTGTTGTACTGCGCGCCATCTACAATTATGCCCACGAGTATGACAAGCAATTTTCTTTTCAAATAATCTCGATATACATGAAATGTCTCGACATGAGAGTGAATATATTTGTTGGTAAGTATTTTAATTTTTATACACAGACTAAGACCCTCTCATCATCTTGATGCGTGCTAATACGAGCGGTGATTTGTAAGAAAGCCCTTGTCTGTGTATCATTCTGAGAATCCGCAAGCCTTCAAGAAACTTGAGGCACAGAAGAGCCAGATAAATGTTATGTGAAGGTTCAACAGCAGGGCTTGGGTCACTCGTATATTGTTCGTTGAGTGGAGTACGGTATTCAAAATCTGGTGGAAGAACAAAGCAGGGAGCTGACCACAATAATCAAAGAAATAGCCCTGCATCGTGAGAAACAACAGAGAGCGGCTACAGAGGAAACTCATATATTCTGTCCGAAAGAGTGACCAAGGATTAATGCAAATGAAAATGAATTAAAATGCTAAACTGCAGTTTCAAGTCTATAAAATAGAGATTACTACAGTTTTCCATTTGTTCATTAAACTAATGGTCATAGTGACGATTTTTAATTAATTGTTGTTACACATGTCTATGGATATTTGTTCACTTTTGTTATTAACCCCTTTTTGTGCTTGAGCAAGTGTGATTCACATGCTGCGCGCATTCCGTTTAGTGCTAATCTTGGTGATTGTTGCGAGTTTCAACTTGTGCGCTATTCGAACTACAAAAGTTGAGTACACGCTTACCAAATGCATTTACTTGTTCATTCGTTACACCGTGCTCAGCACTAACAATATATATATATATTTTTTTTTATTCTGGTAAAATCATTTTCCAAATTCATTTTGGAGCGTATTATTTATTAGGTATAATTATGATATATATTCTAGGTGTCTTGAAAATGGAAACTGGCAGTGAGTGGCAGAACATTGATGTACTTATGTAGAAAATAAAGAAAATATATATATTTTTTAATGATTTTAGCTGTGTAGTGTAGTAAATGATTTTTTTAGTTAAACATAATTTAAAAAATTTAAACCCTGGCATGAAGTGTATAAAATAATTTGCTACAAAATATTTTCCTTGCATCACGTTGCACAGTGGTTGTATTAGCTGAATCATAATGGTGAACTTATGCTATTTTGGTTGGTTGTATCAGCTTAATTTAAAGTAATCTTTCGTTCAAACCATCAAGTATTGCGTTTTCCACCAATCACGCAACCTGTTTTTGTAAAAATTCTGTGGTTTTTACGTAAAATTGCAATAATCCATGGCGTATAATTTTTGAGTATTTTTGTTTGGTGCATAAAATACTCAATAGATTGATTGTTTTTGATTCCTGATGGATCTGTTTAAATAAACTTAAGAACATAAATTACCTACTCCATTGAATTATATCTACATTGATTATTTTAGGTTAATTATTTGAAAATACTAGCTCATTGGATCAATCTGAGGATAGGGTATCGAATGAAAAGTATTAACACTTTACTCATGGGTAGTATCGGTGGAAAATCGTATTCATAAAAGTATTTAAACAAAAGTATAGATATTCTTTCAGATTAGCTATGATTTTTTTTTAAGTCTGTATAATCGATACCCCACAGTACGGATACATTTTCAAATTTCCTGTGAAGTTTTTTATTTGATTTTTTTGGATTTGTAAGCCAGTATTATCGATAACACCACAGTATCAATACTTTTTCGATTTTTTATAAAAATATTTTGAAAGCCCCACAGTAGCGATACTTTTTCAGAATTTCTATGAAGATTTTATTATAATTCTATATTATTTTATGTAAGTTGCAAATACTCTTCTGTGCGGCACACACAAAACATATCTATACTTTTCCGTGATCTGCATTGGATGTAATAGAAGACTCCGGCATACAGTCTGACCTA
Organism: Agrypnia vestita; assembly: GCA_016648135.1. NCBI lineage: Eukaryota > Metazoa > Arthropoda > Insecta > Trichoptera > Phryganeidae > Agrypnia > Agrypnia vestita. Next base: position 12,794 of record JADDOH010002293.1, read on the forward strand.
AGTTTATTCTGATAAGTCTTACATTACTTGCCCATATTACAATACAGTACATACCAGGTTCAATCACATAAGGCCTCACCATTGACTCAGAAATATAAGTTATCAATTTTCTACACATTTTTAATAAATATTTATTTTATACTTACCCTATAATAAAAAATATGTTTTGTGATAGTGTTTAGCTTACATACAGTGTGTGTTTTAGTTAGTAGCAAAAATTTAAGAGGAGTTTTCTTCATTAAATTTTGAATAGGAAATATTGTTTAAACTTTGGGTGAAATGTCGATAGTCACAGAAATAAGCGACATCAAGGTTTGCATATTTTTTTGAAATAAAACCCAGTATGTTATATTTTTTTATAAAATTATCTATAAAAAAATATTTTTAAGTGCTTCTCACTTTTTCTATATCGAAATACAGGAAAATCTTCATTTAAATATTCTTTTACCTATTCTTTCTTTTTAAAAAAATAGAGATGTAAACATGACTGTTTTCAAACTAAGCTACACTCTTGTACTATGAAAATAGGATTTACTTGCTGGTGTTCTGAAGTGAGGCTCGATCCATTGACCTCCGGATCGCTAGGCAATAGTCATGGCAAACTACACCAACAAGCCACATTCATTTGATTCATTTTAGTGTTCAAAATAATTTTTGATATTACGATTTTGCGTTAATATTTTTATTTCAGTATGAACAGTTTTTGCTTCATATCTAAATATAATACAATCCTTTAGAATATATGTGCAAAATGTCAAAGTAGTTTATAAAATGTGTAATTTTTTTTTTCTCCCAATTTCTAGTATTCCTTCAAGCATTTTTGAAGATTTTGATTAGTTTCCTGCGACCATGTCTGTTCGCTTGAGACTTGGCCCGGAGGAGAAAGATTTGGTTATCTTTGCAACCAAAGAGGACCACTCCACCCCTAGCACAGTCACACTCCCTGAACCAGAGCCTTCTCCGGGATTGATACTCGCAAATGGAGACATCAACTGGAACTGTCCGTGTCTCGGCGGAATGGCAACCGGTCCATGCGGAGTTCCTTTTAGGGAAGCTTTTTCCTGCTTTCATTACAGGTAAAAAAAAATTCCTCTGCTTTTAGTCGGTTAGTCGGTTCTGGAAAAGCCTGCTCTAGAAAGTTCTGGAAGGAGAAGGTTCTAGAATATTCCAGAAAGTTCTAAAGGCTCTAAACTGAGTGGCGGAATGTGTCGGTGTATCTATAAGGTTCCTGTACATTCGACAAATTTCTTGAAAGTTCTGGAAGCAGAATGTTCTAGAAGGTTTGCGAAAGTTCTATGACGATCCAAACAGTGTATTAAAAATCTACGCGTGCGAAGCCGCGCGAGCACAGCTAGTATCTCTCTAAAATGCATTTTATTTTTACAGTCATCATCCTCTATATAGTGAAACATTTGCTTGACTTGTTTAGTTTTTTATAATTTCCTGTGTCAATTCACTCTCTGTATCCAAATGGCTCACTTTATATGGAAATAAAATTTAAAGAGCTAAGGTTGTTATTACGGTCGTTAGACATATTTAACTGTAATTTTGGATATTTTATACGTACCGTATGTATTACCGAGAAGCGAATCTCGACGTTTCGTTGGATACTTATCCAACGTCATCCTCCTGATGACGTTGGATAAGTATCCAACGAAACGTCGAGATTCGCTTCTCGGTAATACATACAGTGCGTATAAAATATCCGATATTATAGTTAAATAAATTTTAAGCCTAAGCAACCTCACTGAAAGTCTGCAGTAAACCCAAGTGACACATAACTAAAATCTGAACTGCCAGAGGAGCAGCAGTCCAACATATTAATCACTTTCACCCCTTGAGTTAGCGGAGCTTTGTCGCAGTGGTAGAGGGTGTGGGCAAAATAGATTTATAAGATTATTTTTAGCTAAAGTTAGCAAATTATTTTGTAGTAGTATCTTGTTAAGTGCAATGGTATTAATAGAAATATAATTAAAAAAGATTGCATTTAAATGCATAAAAAATAATTTTACTCTTACAGTAAAGTAATATATCGCTTGGGCCCTTTAAAATTCATTATAGAAAATGACGACTGTTCATTATTATGGCTCTGGTCTTGTCACATTACGCTTAAGCTTACCAGAATATCATCATTGTGTTATACTTGAATAGCTTCACATTATTTTCTTGGTTTACAAATATTGTTAAATTTGATTTTATAGTGAGGCAGAACCGAAGGGCAGCGATTGCTACGAAGCCTTCAGTACCATGCAAGAGTGCATGGCCAAGTATCCGACTCTTTACAATAAAGACGCAGCGGCGGGCGATGATGACGACCCAATGAAATTTGAAGGAATAGAGGATGCCGAGAAACAATCCAGGGCGGCCACACAGGAAACTTCAAGTACCGAGAGTGCAGAGCCTAAAGATAAATCCTGAATTTTTTAATATCCCCATCAGATTAACTGAAAAGGTTTTTCTATTCCAAGTATTTAAAGAATGACTAAGATTTAAAATGTTACAGAACTTATTTAGTAGTGTTATTGTTGTTTGTCAATAACAGACAATAAATGTTATATGCATAAAACTGTGTTTTTTTAAAGTAAAATATTCAATAGTTCTGTGAATTTTTGGCCTACAATTTGACATGAATTTAAATATGAATGAGTATACAATAAATAGACAACACTAAATAATTATTTGTTTACAATAAATTGTACAGACCCATAAATACATAAATGTATTATCACTTTAACATCTGCCCTACTAAGCATCCGTAGTAAATGTCTAGCTCAGGCCACATCATGGAATGGAAACAGGTACATACACGCATACGAATATAAATTTATCAAAGAATACAATATAAGAGAGATGATAATATTTGGGCATTTCAGAATGCCGGTGTTGTGCCTAAATAAATACATATACATAATCGTCAAACATTTACAATGCTTGACAAACTTGCACGGTTTTGTTTCCCCTTGAGCAAGATATCAAGCAAAATATGCAATTCCCTTATGAGGATGAATATGACCATTTCACAAGGATTAAAAACATATCAATAATAAAATAACATTTTTTAATAATATCGGCATGCTTGATAGTGTAGCACTAAGCCAGAGACCAGCAAATAAATACTAAATATGTAATGTGCTTAACTTAGTTTTATGTACATACATAGTGAAGAATATTAATATTCTAAAATGTATTACACATGTTATTGACATATTCAGTGAATGCATTATTTTTTAAAATATTTTTTTTATTTTACATTCTCTAAAGCATTAAGAGAAGTAAATTATAATAAACATATAATAATTGTTTAATCTTATAATAATGTGTTTTTACCTAAACTGTCTAATTTTTCAATAAATGCCCTAACTTTACGGAACATGACAATGTGTTCCAAATTGTTTTTTCAGATCGTAAGACCAAATATATGAAACAAATTTTAGAAAAAAAAAAAATTACATAAAAAAGGGGAATAAGCATCACTCTAAGCCCATTTTTTAGTGTTGTCGGATGTCTATATTTATTTTGCATGAACTAAGTAAACTATCAATTTTATTGGCAGAGAGATTCAATAGTTGTACATAAAATATGAAATATAATAACTAAAATGTACTAAACACAGTGAATAAAAATATAAAATCTAGATATTAAAATGAAATACAAATATACATATAAAAATAAATATATTTTGTACTTATATAATATTCACTAGCCGTAAACCTGTGAAAAATTAATAAAATAATAATAAATAACGACCCCTGCCTTGTAGTCTGAGCAGCGCGCTGATTGACGTGTCACACTCAGGTCATCAGTGTTTTTGTTGTAATTCCAGTGAGTTACTGACTGACAATCGAAATTAGGATAGTTGATTTTAATAACGGAAACTGAAACTGTTTTCTATTACCACATACTACCTATCTTCCGACTGTAAGCCACACTTTGGACTATAAAATACACCCCTAGTAAGTAAACTTAAATCCAAAACACACAAATTCATGTTTTTGAATATTGCGTACCAAAATTGCTTATATTATCTCTTATATTGCTTGCTTATATTATTTGTGAATATATTTCTTAGGTTAATGAATTTTCCAATGCAGATGTATCGATTGTAAAAAAAAAATCAATGAATTCTACGATTATGTTGAATATTCCATAAGATCTTTGAAATTTTGGTGTGCCTAACAATATGTGTGATATAAAATAGAATTTTTATTAATTTAATTTAATTATAATCGATATTATCCTGAATGACCCTTTATATTATGTAGACTGCGTTATAAATGTTATTAAAGCACCATAATGCGTGTAGGCCTGTTCTAAAGATTTCTTTTAACAAAAAAATATGTGTTAGTTGATCATATCTACTAACAGATAATCTCTGCAAGACGAATGAAATATATTCAGTAGTTAATAAATATATAAATATGAGAGTCTGATAATGGTAGACCACATATGAGGAAATACTGCAAAATGTTGAAATTCAATATCAATAACACATTGTGTTGTAAATATTTTACGGACGATTTCTATAATGTTTAGTTCATTTCCATATATAAGTACGCAATTTATTTAATGGCACAATCTTGGATAATCACGTTTCCAACCATCATAAATTGTCTATTTATTAGAAAACATTAATATTTAAAAAGTACAATATTTATTCTAATGATACTGAGTAATGAATGATAATAGGAATAATAATTTATGCACAACGCTGTAGGATCTAGCCGGGATTTGCACCCTGCGCACCGGGCGAAATAAGAATTGACAACAGAGGTCTCCGCGAACCGCTCTGAAATTAACAGATTATCGCGTGTTGTCGAAGAGCCATTACGTATCTTGTGCTGAGTGAATAAAATGTTTTTTGTGAATTGTGATAAAAACAATACATATTATTTGTGACAACAAAAAAAATCCCATCGTGTTGTGATTTAAGATATGTGATACTTTCCTTGGCAGTGTACTGAGATTGTATTATTATCTTGTTGCGTCCCAATGAAGTGTCAAAATTTGATTAAAACCGAGATGCCTGCCAAACCACCGAAAGAAAAACGAAGGTAAGGTTGTTTTGACAGTCCGTATTCGCGTTAACCTTAGTCCTGGGGTGAATGTTGACGCGCTGGGATTTTGCGCGTTTGTTTACTTCAATTGTCGGGGTTATCACGGCGCATTTTCGTCAGGTTGCGCGCCTGATTACAGCGTTTGTCGGTCCTTGGGCTTTCACTCTCGTGACTTTCACGCCAATTCGGACTATCTGATCTCGGTAGTGGCAATGTGATTAACCCGATAGTATTGTTTTATCTACACGTGTCGACTTTTGACACTTTTCGGAAGTTGATGAAACTTCTGCGCTTTATGACGGAGTGACCTTATTTCACTGGCCTGTCAGAGAAACTTAATTTTTTGTCAGAGCGCACGTAATTGACCACTACGTCATTGGGGATGCACTTCTGGAAATATACCACATGTATTTTAATTAGAATATCATCAACCACAAAAAATGTCTTTGTGAATGACCTCTGTGATAATTCGTTTCTTGAAATTAGGCTACACTATTTTCCCACTAAAAATTGTCTGCTCATAATACTCAATTTAATTACTTATTTCATTAGCTGTGTTTTAATTTTCATTTCATTACACAAATGTTAATCCTATTATTACACAGATAAAATATATTTTTAACCTCAAAACATATTGACTCTATACATGGCAATTCAGAGTATTTTTCTTCATTTTGATACTATGTTGTCAACTTGTTCAATAAACGCCTGCTGCAGAGTCAATTTCAAAACTCGTTTTTAAATGGACTGTAGATTCATGTAATATTCGCATTAAAATACAAAAATGATTTTATAAAGCCTTCATATTATGCAAATGAATTCATGGAACATATTTTGTACATTTCTGACATGTTCAGTTAGGATTCAGGATGACTTACTATGTTGTTCTAAGTCTACTTCACACAGAGTATGATAAAGTAAGAGTATGGTAAATTCATCCTTCTGTAAGACTATATTAATATCAAATGGATTAAGAGTAGGTACATAACATTCCATTACTTATGTCTTGGGAAGGGCTGTGTCGTTAAGTTGCACATTTATTCATATAAATTATTTATGAACACCTATTATAAAGCGTTTCAGCTGGTATATTATCAATAGGTCATAATGTTATCAATTTATATCACATTCATATGATTAGTAGGTAGTTGCAGCCCCAATATATATGTATGAACACCCTTCATAATACTGTGATGCAAATTGTTATATTTTATACATTTAAAATACAGCGGTAAGATGGTCATTCTGAGCAAAATTCAAAGATATATTCTTGTATTTTAAAATTACGTTTACTTTGAACATTCAGATTAACATATTCTGTCCTGAAGATAGTCGGTGCAATAGCTCTATTGGTATATTGATGAACTAATTAAATCATTTTAATATTCACTACACTAATATTTGTACTATAATGTCAATATTAGAGTTTCAAAAGGAGTACTTATTCATTACATCTGATTGTTAAAGAAACTGCTTCTATCAAAACTATAGTAACAATTGTGCATGTAGTACAAAGTTGTTGAACAATCACGTTGCACCATAAAGTAACTATCAATTCAATTAATGACAATTTAATCATTGCTGTTTTCAGACAATCAAGTATGTACCCACATTACTACCAAGCGTGTAAAGATATTATCACTGTTACATAAAATCTTCTCTTGGTATGGTGGTCCAGTTTGCTGGCGAGACGGTCTCTTAAATATGTAATTCTTCATTCCTATATATGTACATATATTACATTTCGTTCTCCTATTCCTTGCAATATTGAGTCATTGAACTCTGTCACTGAAGAAATGATTCTGATATAGTTATCAGTACAACAATAGATCATGTCACACAAAGTAGTGGTTTACATATTCATTCTGAATACATTCTAACTATAGTTTGAGTCTACTTGTTCTAATTTTAATAAATTTTTATATTTATTTTTAACAAATACCTCCGAAATAATAAAATACAATTTTATTATTTCGGAGGTAAGTTTATAGAACTCCATAATCGCACACATGGAAATGAAAGCACTTGTTTTTCAGTTCTACATTTTTATTTTTTGTGAGGCGTGTTTCGCCTTATTCTTCGGGTATTATTAATGCCCTCATAAGGCGAAATGCGTCTCATAAAAATGTAGAACTAAAAAACATGTGTTTTTATTTCCATATGTATGAAAAATAAATTAATTTTAGATTTCATTTGAATCTTTTCTTGGTAATTTTATTTCTGTTTTAATATGCATTTCCATTAAATGTTACCACATATAGTTTAGTTGCCTTTTTATGCATGTTTTTAAACTTTTAATTTCTGTTTTGTATAAACCGCTTTGATTAATTTGACGTCGACTCAATTAATATAACACGTTAATGTACGTGAGTCCTGGCGAAGGAACAGTGATTTGAAACGATCAACATCAAATTAATTAGAATGGTCCATACAAAGTAAGTTATTTTTTTTAAATTAATAATTGTCACAGCGCAAAGTTAACTCTGTAAACATATTTATGTAAACAAAAATACTTATTTTTTATTGAATTTGAATTTTATTGAATTGAATTTTATAAAGCGTTTGCATAATCAGTAAGTACATATAATAAATTTCAAGTTTTACAAATATACTCAATATTACCTATAAAAGCAATTATTTCCAGATAGGTTATAGTCACGTATTAGCATTTAAAAGGAGTTTGGAACACAGATCGCTATAAAATTAATATTAATAACCTCTATTAACGTAAGTGTTAGGTCCGATTCCTAGCTACATCGCTTCGGTGAATTTCCATGATAAGTAAGCTACCAAGAAATACAGAAAGCACCTAATTTCAACACTCCCCGGGTTTCTCCCGTTTTGCAGGAATATGTTGACGAAAATAATAAAGTTCACAGCACATTTATCGAATATGCTCACTTGACACGACAAAATGTCCACGGAAATTTGGTCCGACGACAGAAGGCCTACGGGACATTAGATTCAACGACCATAAACATTTTTTTTTACCAAAGCTTTAAATAAATTAATGCATTAATAATATTGACGAAATCAATGAATACATTCTGCCACAAATTTTTAAAAACGTAGGTAGGTACCCGATCAAATCAGTAGACGAAAATATTGCAGATAGCCTTTCGCAAATTATAACAATAAATACAGTTAAGAAACAATTTCAAACATAAATTTTATATAAATTTCCTTGTTTAGCGTAGGAAACATTATCGTTTTGTTGCTTACTGTAAAATGCACATAAGTACTTCTATAAATAATTTATTATTGGTTGTGTAGATGTCGTTTTAAAGATTTTTGTTAATGTGCAAATTAAAACGGAAAATATTTATCTTTGCTGTTTCTTCAACAGGAGAACATAACTAATTAGTTTTTTTGATATTCCGATGATGAAGACGATGAGTAAAGAACTACATGTTTATAAAAATAATAAATCAATAAGGATAAATATGTTCTGTAATTTATTTAGTTAGCAAAGAAGTCATATAGATAGTCAGGAATACACAAGATAGTCAAGAAACAGAGATGTAGTATATCGAGCATTGCACCTACTACAAAATAGATCATTAATTTGAATGAAACAATAATAATATTTTTTATCAAAATGAATTTCCCTTTGTATCTAATACTAATCTATTGTGTTTCTTTGACACATGTTAAAATTTTAAAAGATAGATGGCACTTGATAATCTTGATAATTATGTAATTAATTTTTCATCATTATTGTATAGAAAAAAAATTATATACCTATATATGTTCTTTTCTTAAGTAGGTAGGCAGTAGGCACATATTTCTCATGAAATATAGAAAGGTTAGCGACAACGTTATTTGAAAAAAAAAACGATTTTAAATAACCTGATCAAATGCTTCGCTTTGCGCAAGGGACTATGACCGCGCAGCGACCAGCATCGGCCACGAAGCTACTATCTACCATGCATCGGCAGTAGTCGATTGGTCCCTGGTGGTAGTAATAATAATAAACTATTTAAGTTGTTGGAAACGAATCGAGTTGTAATTGAATAATGTCGGTTGTCCCGTAGTTATTTTAAACGAGTTGTTAATTTATGTTAATTACCGTGTTGGCCAGGTGGTTATGCTCAATAATTACGATGGTCGTATTTTTGCAAACTTTTGCAACTTTATTTTCTAGTTTGACATGTCGTCGTTGAGTTTTTTTTCTCCCAATTATGAGCGATACTTGATAACACACATTTCCATATTAAGAACTAATGATGAGAAATTCTCACGTATGTGTTTCTTAAACTAGAAATAACCCCGTTCTTAGGTTTTCACGGCCGTTCAGAATCTTCTGGTTTGTGTTATCAGCCCTGATGACGGACCTGCAATGGGATCCGAAACGTCGGCCAGAGAGGTCGTAAAACACGGCACGTACCCCAGATAACACAAACCGGAATATATAAATACCCTTCAATAATGACGGAAAATTTATTTATTTTTTAAAAATCAACGCAAATACAATACAAAAATAATTTACAGTGACGTTAAACTTATACTATAACCAGCTTATCCTTTTTTTTGTATATTTTATGTTGCCGTGTGACACAATTTTTATTTATTTTATGTATGATATAAAAATGTATATTTCCATGAATGGATGGCCGTAAGGAAATTATATTTTTCGAACATAATGCACCTAATGGGTGTAAAATTAACTACCGACGATGCACTGCCCTTGAGAATGGAATATTTTGATATGTTGGTACCTTATAATGCACGTGGTTAATGAAATAAACAGTGCTAGGATAAATGGGTGCGAAATACTCAATGTAGAACTCAAAAACAATGCATGTATTATATCAAAATGAGTATCTTAGGTACTGATAAAGTGCCAAGGATAACTCTGTTTCGATAAAACTTTGATGCCATGTGGACTCGAACCTGGCACCTTTATACTGCCGGTATATCCAGAGGTGGTTAAAACAAAGTGTTTTAATATTAGCATAAAAGAACAACTATGATGACTTAATAATAATAATTTTTCATAATTCGCTAACCAGCTATTGGAGACAGGCTACACTTGGAAATTTTACATATAAATAATAGAGGCTAGATAATTTAGAAATGATAAAAATCAAAAAGTCTCTCAACACCAAATCTAATATAACAACCAATTAAATTTAACGAATAATCCATTATTTAATATATTCCCCATTTCAATGTCCCATTGTCAAACTCCACCCTTCTCCCCTACCACAAATGACGCCACACCTCCACCTAACACTTGACTCTTACAAATTTAATTGATGGAAATTGTGCGTCCGTCCTGACGAAGGATCGAAACCGGTAGACGTTTAAAAACTATTATTGTGGTTATACAAAGTTTGTTAGTTTTATCAAATTAATGAAATTTAAACTTTAATATAACAGATCAATCCATAACAGATGAATATTTTAGCTTCTTGTCTTAATTTATTATTTGTATACATATTTGGAAATAATGCTTATGAGTTACTTACTAAACTGGCGCATTGGTGCTTTTAATGGTTATACTTATACATATCTCATTCATTAATACGATCGATCTATATATCGGGAATATCTTTGAACAAAAGTTTCTAGGTGGCGCTAGGATCCGTAATCCATTTTTATAACAGGAATATTTTATGGGACTCTTTTACGATTAGCGATTATTCAATGTAGATTTTATTGATATTATTAGGATTTTTCATTATAAATTCAAATATATTTAAACTAAAACATTTAAGTAAATACATCATTTCAATCTAATATTGGAAAATTATTTATTATAATGAAATATTATATTGAATATTATATTGTATTGAAATACAAATATTGGTGGATGGCCCTGTTAAAAGCCTCAACAACCGTAGAACATGCACGAGTATAACCGAAGCAAAAGTTCCAAGAGAAAAATATGGCGTTCTATCCGCGGGGAGACGGCGTGATGGTTGGTTAGTTAGTTTCATTCTGAAACACGTAAAATCTAACGATATTGGTTATTAGTTTTATTATTTGCAGCCTAGGGCAAACTACAGGAAACATCAAGGTCGCGGTGTCAGCTCAATAGTCCTTTTCATTTTATCAGTGACGTATTTACTTTTGTTCGATTTCCAAAGAACGATATGTTTTACAGAATCGCAATATTATCAATAATATTATAATTTGAGTCAATCAATCTGATAAACACGGGAATTCATTACAAGATAAAAAAAAATACAACTGCCAACTTTTTTGCTTTTAAAGCTTTATCATCATTCATCCTCCTGGAAAGAAAATTAAATTCGAAAAATCATACGGACGTGAACCAAGTATGTATTCGAAAATAAAATCTCTCGAAGAGTACTATGACTAGTTAAGGATAATCAATTACCGACGGCTCATCCGCATAAACCCTGAGCCTGTTGAAATATTTAGTTTTAACCAATTTTATTTTGAATATCTAGTTTTTAAATCGATAATCGTATTTAAGTATTTTACTAATGCATTTATAAATCTGACATTAGCATGGTAGTTTGGATTAAAAAGGTCGCTTAGGTGGTTTAATCGTGTTGTATGATGAGGAGAAAATAGTAAGAAATAAATATTATAACGCGAGTGTTAGCGGAAGCCCACTGTACTGAAATCCTGGTAAATCAGATACTGATAGATGTTCGAAGCTTCAAAATTCGTTAAGGGCGCATGAGAAGATGTATAAGTGTGTACGAGTCAAGAGTTGTGTGTCAGAAAAGAAGAATGTGGCGTTCCAGCGAACGTTCCGATTAATTTTTTTTTCTATTATTTGTGCGGACTATAATCTCATCTGAGCAATAAATGTGCGCAAATTCGCATCATTTTTTGCATTCATAAATTATTATACTGCGTAAGTGAGTACAGACGTAATTAGGAAGTATAAGTGGGTACCCGATTTTTGTGCTACATCTCATTATAGTGTAATAGGTCAGAAATTAATAAAATTTTGGACAGTATTCGGTCTATTAAGGCAAACCTAAGATCTGGTTTCGATTTTTTTTTGTGTGCGGGGGTTGGAAAAATGGGTCATCATAGGGTCACCACGATTACTAGACATAATAATTAAGCCACCACGGTCATCAATCATAATAATCAAGATGTGGTTCTTTTCAGGCTTTAAAAATATACATGTAAAAAGTATGTTAATAAATAACCAATGATGTCATTTGTAATATGATACTAATAAGTAATCTTTGACGTTGAATTTATTTAAAAATATTATTTTGATTAAAAAAGTAATTGGTAACTACGAATCATATTACAAAGATACCCTCATGCAATATAGGTATGAAAAGATCAATATAGAAATTATTTTCGAATTATTATTTTATAGATAATTTTAATAGTAGTGAAATGAAAATCAAGTATTATCGCCACATAAAATTTATAGGTTAAGTCGTAATTTCGCGGATTTATGTGTATATCTGACTCTAATCAATGTGTTTGATCTTGAACACAATACCTCTTTTTGCACAGTCATCATCTTAGACATAACCATTTTCATTATTACATTTTCATAATTACTTTGAATGCTTTAAACAGTCTGATGCAGACATAACCATTTTCATTATTACATTTCCATAATTACTTTGAATGCTTTAAACAGTCTGATGCAGACATAACCATTTTCATTATTACATTTCCATAATTACTTTGAATGCTTTAAACAGTCTGATGCAGACATAACCATTTTCATTATTACATTTCCGTAATTACTTTGAATGCTTTAAACAGTCTGATGCAGACATAACCATTTTCATTATTACATTTCCATAATTACTTTGAATGCTTTAAACAGTCTGATGCAGACATAACCATTTTCATTATTACATTTCCATAATTACTTTGAATGCTTTAAACAGTCTGATGCAGACATAACCATTTTCATTATTACATTTTCATAATTACTTTGAATGTTTCTGAAAATAATATACAGCGAAGTGAAAAACACTTAAATACATATATCAGAATTCAATAGTCTTCGCGCCCTAAAACTATCATACATACCAATCATAATCATCAGTTATGATTAACTGATGATTATGGACCTGCCTGGCGCCTCGGTGTCGAGCTATATTTAGCTGTCGTCCTGCGCCAGTGCTAAGAAACTTATCTAGATTGTTCGAGGACATTCCAGAAGCCCCTATATGCTTTTTTCTTCATCTATCTCGTAAATTCGAACGAAATTACGGGCGTTACACGAAGTTACGGAAAGACCGACAGACAACGAAATTATTATATTAGGTCCTTACATATGAAAATGGCGTTTTGCCGTACTGGCAAATTTGATCTCAAATATCTTCTCATTGGTTAGGAATTCCAAATCCAAATTTATACAGCTATTTACTCATGTATTTGTGTTTTGAAAATTATAATTCATTTGTTTTTTACTAAATTGTTTTTTTCTTTGCGTCACTCAGTTTATAAAATGAAATACTTGAAATATCGCGTTATTTACGAGTACGAGTTCCACCATGGCACCAGTGCTGCAGAAACGGCTCGAAGGATTAATGATGTGTATGGCGACGGTGCCGCAAAAGAAAACACAGTGCGTTTTTGGTTCCAACGTTTTCGTTCTGGAAATTTCGACCTGCAGAACAAGCTCCGTGGACGGCCGGAGACCAAAGTTGATAATGAAGAATTGAAGGCTATTGTGGAAGCGGATCCATCGCAAACCACATCCGAGTTAGCTGCAGGCTGCGGTGTTAGTGATAAAACTGTTTTAATCCACTTGAAGCAAATTGGTAAGGTGAAAAAGCTTGAAAGGTGGGTACCTCACGAATTGAGTGAAGCAAATCAACAAACGCGCGTTGACTGCTGCGTTGCATTACTCAACCGGCACAATAATGAAGGGATTTTAAATCGAATCATTACCTGTGATGAAAAGTGGATCCTGTACGATAATCGGAAGCGCTCATCGCAATGGCTGAACCCTGCCGAACCAGCCAAACCATGCCCCAAGCGAAAATTGACTCCAAAAAAGTTACTTGTGAGCGTTTGGTGGACTAGTGCTGGTGTCGTTCACTACAGCTTTCTTAAATCTGGCCAGGCGATTACGGCAGATGTCTATTGTCAGCAACTGGAAACCATGATGGAAAAGCTAGCTGCTAAACAACCGAGGCTGGTTAATCGCTCTAGGCCACTGCTGCTTCATGATAACGCTAGACCACACACTGCACAACAGACGGCTACCAAATTAGAGGAGCTTCAATTGGAATGTCTAAGACATCCACCGTACTCTCCGGACCTTGCCCCAACAGATTACCATTTTTTTCGAAATTTGGATAACTTCTTCCAAAGGAAAAAATTCAACTCCGATGGGGCAGTCCAAACCGCCTTCAAAGATTTTATTGATTCCCGTCCGAATGGTTTTTTTAGTAAAGGGATCGATGAACTACCTATGAGATGGCAAAAGTGCATAGATAGCAATGGTACATACTTTGATTAAATAAATATATTATAATAAAAAAAATCGGCTTTATGTTCCTCCCATACTAAACGTCAATTTCATATGTAAGGACCTAATATTTGATGATTAATTTTTTTCGATGTATTTATATTTAATTAATAACATTGTTTACTTTCACTATTGTTTCTTTATTTCTTTATAATAATTATAACGTTTTAACTGACACATCATCTTCAGTAATATTATTAATACTATTATTATTAGTAATATTATTGAAGGCGGTGTATCAGCATTGAAAATCTTATAAATATTTATTATTGTAAATAACAAATAGTGAAAGTATACAATGCTGTTATTTTTAAAAATAATTGATAATGGGCTTCCACAAAGTCTCATAAGAAAATTTTGAAAAATTAAATTCAACGTTTTGATTTTAAAAATTAGGACAATATTTTTTCAATAGATCTCTGCAGTGGGTTATCGGATATTATTACCACAGTACACCCAGAACAGTAGTTTATCTCCGGCCTGTCGGCGAGTTATTAGTCTACTCTTGCATTGACGCTAGGGTTGTCACTTTATTTTTACTCCCTTTCTTTTAACTCGTAGCGTCTGAAATTCCGACGCATTCCGAAAATTTCTGTAATTATTATACCTAGTTTCTGCACTTAAATTGCAAGAACGCTGATAAACATCAACGTAGACTTTTAAAAACTCACATTCTTTGTGATAATCAACATACCTTTTTAGTAAAGCACAACAAACATAAAAAAAGGCATTTTTTTAAGGATGCGCATTTTTTTTCTAAAGCGGCGGCTGCGAGCGCGAATGGCACCGAAGGCACGGCCCTTTCTGCCGCCGCCTTGTGCCCCCATATTCTATGTCAATGTGTGCGTCACAGTGCGTGCGTACACGGCGCCGAGCACGCACGCACACATTCTAATGGGTAGCGGCCAGTTTGTATGAAGACGTATTACTGTTCGTAGTATACTGTGTTATTACGGCAAAATTTGACATCACGGTGACGCGAAACGCATCATACATCAAATGCCGTAATGTGACGACGACCACACAATTAGTCGCGGCGGTTTGTTAACAAGACCGAGCGACAAGTGCAACGAATTATCACAATCGAATGGCGGCAGTGTCGATTGTCGGCCCGTCGTGACATTGAGCAAGGCCAATTCGTATGTTAATTCGACGGAACGTTCCTCGAGCATGCGCCGTACCCCCGCTCGACCATCGTGCGCCTCGAGGTGACGTCATACAGTGTCGTTCCCAACATGCGCGATGTGTTCTTATAGACCAGGAGCCGACGACCGCCAGACTTACGTTACAACGTGAGAAGCTTTGGATATTATTCCATTTGAGTTAGGGGAATTTTGGCAGGTAACAGATGAAATAGATACAAAAATAACGATCCTGATTTTTTGGTATGTTTGACGGAACAGTAATTTACACTCATATTAATCATTGCCAGACGTTTTTCGCTGGTTATTTCTTCCGACAGACGTTTTGAAGTTCTACAATTATAATCATGTAACTTATATTATAGTAGCAAATATGAATTTTATATATTTTACTATCTGTCAAAAATGACAGTACTTTTCGGTTCCTAAAGAATAATTATTTATTTATTTATAAAAAAAAGGGAAAGTTTTTATACTATAAAGACTGACGGACAGACAACGAAATTATTATAATTGGGATTCGGGCCACTATTTAACAATATTAACCGATACTTCATATTTTAACGTTTTTCTTACTTATTTTTTGTACCCGTATTACCCGTTATCTGCCAAAATCCCTCGAACTCAAATGTCATAATATCCAAACCCTTTTACGTACTATAGTGTACATCTACAGAAAATATTTCAGTTTGATAATATAACATAAGTCTGGCGGACGTTGGCTCCTACTCTTAGGTATATGTTCTTAGCACAGCGCAGCGAAGCGATGTAGAATGTTCGCACGGTTCGAATGGTTTTTACGCATTTTCACGCGCTCATATCTACCTCCAGGGTACCTGTAATTGTACTTAAAAGTAAAAAAGAAATTTACTGCCAATTTTTTTTTACCTAATTACAGAATTCTTTTAATTATTTTTATCTAAAAATGGCGATATACTAATTATATATTTCATTGAAAATTTTGGAATAAATGATATGTGGGGTGGGTTAAATACAAATTCCAAAAAAAAAAAATTAATGCAGGCAATAAATGCAATTTTTTTAAAATTAATAATTATTATGAATAATATAATAATTTATATATATAATAATTTATGCAATATATCGTAAAATGTAATTTTCAACATATGATCCATCTCACGCTTACTAATAAAAAATTTACATTTTTCACATTAGTGTGAGTATGTCAATTCAATTTTTTTTTTTTAAATTTTGTTTTTTCTTCTTTTTTATATTGCGTGTTCCGATCATTTTTTTAAACCGCCTTAATTTGTTCATCTAGGATGTCATCTGACGTTCATGACCTCTTCTGCTATCAATTTTGCTTTGAATGGTGCGATGCAGGATCCAATGTTTTCTTGGTGTGAATGGCTAAAATATTATAATTTTCGTGTTAATTATGGTGTTGTTATTTTTTATTGTTATTGTTTTATCTTGATTGCTTTATTTCGTATTCGAATCTGTAGTCAGTGACCATAAACTCTCTACCCAATTTATATTTAATAGTCTTCTACACATCCCCATATAAAATATTTCAGTTAGTGTCCATTCCATATAAAATTATACGGAACGTGTAGCAGTATATCATTCTATACAAATAAGAAATGTTTTATAAATCAACAAGTTATACGAGACACAATATCATAGTGCAAGTGTGGAGTGCGCGAATTTCAAGCTCTATCTTGCGATATGTGGGGGATTGGCGCGAACCAGTGTTATGAATTTTGTCCGTGGTAATTGAGTATGACGTATGTATACGTATGACATGCTCGAACGACCGTCAACTAAGTTTTTATTTTTGTACTGAACCTGTGTTATGAATAATAAATCTAGGTTGCCGTTTCTGGATGATATGTATGTTGTTAAAGTGATTGATCATTTTAGCTAGAGGAGAGGGATAGTGTAGATTAATATTATATAACTAGAGATCTCATTGATCGGACAGGTATGTATAAGCATATTTGTGTAACAAATGTGCTTAAATATTTGTGAAATTTTGTAGTATCATTATTGTTAATCAATCCACCGTTATTGTTTTTTTTTTGCTAAAGTATATCAAATTTAATCAAATCTACCCTCCAAACAGCAGTAAGAACAAGAAGCATGACTTTAAAGTCTTTCTTTTACCAAATATATGTTTAAATTAATTTAAACATATATTTGGTAAAATTGGTAAAATGGTAAATTAATTTAAACATATATTTGGTAAAAGAAAATCGAAATCAATAATTTATCTGGCAGAATATTATGAAATATTAAAATCTGAATAATAAGTTAATTATTGTGATAGGAGTGTATAACGAGATATATATCTTATTTCGGTTTCTTTTCAAAATATATGCTTAGGAAAGGTCATGCTTCTTATTCTTACTGCACGCGCCTGCCTCAATATAATCTTCTTTTAATAATTGAAGAATGAGGATCGATGAGATGAAAGAAGTTACTAAAGTTTTAAAGCAATAATAAAGAAAATGAATGTTCCTTTTTCGGGATATATTATATTTTGAAAAACATAAAAATGTCGTAACACGACCATTGTCCAATATTGCCAAAGATATATGTCTTATCAATAAATTGTGGGTTCTTTTAGCAAATTAATAGCAAAGAGATTATTTTTAAACTGGATAAAAATTATCTAAGCGAGGTATTGTACGGAGCGGAACTGATGGATCTGTGTTGTTGAATCCGGATGCTATAGAATTGACACCTTGTTACACAAATCAGTCTGGTCTTGTTTCCATCAAATATTTTCTCCATACATCCAATCTACTGCATACTTCCTCATTACATTTATTACACTCTTCTCATATGCTGTGAAAAATTGCTTGAATCTTCGTATCTCGTAACCATATCTACCCTCCATCACCTGATGTGGCCCATATTATCCACAGCACCCCTAGCAAGCCTATGCCCTTAAAACCTTTCATCCCGCCCGTTATTTAAACCGGTTATTTTCTGTACGGTTAATTGGGATTTGTATCTGATTGCACTGATGATTGGTAACAAAAATATAACTGTTATAAATATATATATACTGCTATAAATTAAATGCCAATTATCGATCCAATCAGATACAAAAAACGGTTTGTGTCACCGGCTAAAATATCATCACTACGGCACACTTGAACGAAAATGCAACTCACGAAATTTGTCAAGTCTTAATTTATAAACTCACCATAAAATTCGTTCCTTTTATATCCGCAGTTTAAAAGTAGAAAGATCCGTATCCATCCATTCCTTAGCAAATCTTCTTAAAAAGTGTTGATTTTAGTTGACGGCATTTTATAACATTGTTGGTTTTTACGCTTGGTCTAACACATTTTTCGAGTCACCCACCAGTGATTCCAGCGTCTCTATGAATAAAGCAATGGGTCAAGATTACATTCAAATTTATCCTCTAGACCGAGGACACAAATGCATTGATCGAACCAGTCGTAGGGGGTGCTCCGTCGGATATTGCGATGCATTCGCTCCGTGATAAATTAAAGGATTTTGGATACCTGTCCAAAACGTTAAATATGCCTTCGCCCTATCACAGTATAGTAAAGCATACAGTATTATATCTTCATACAAACAGCCGAAACGACACCCTTCGAAATCTCGGTATACTTCGAACTGCTCAGTCGCCGCAGGGCTGCAGTAACGTGCGGACGCAAGCAGTGTGAGACGTTCCCACGCATAACATTTAGGTCAATTTATGGCACCCCAAACCATAAAGAGTCAGTCAATGAGCAGCCCTGGTGCGTTTTTAACCAAGTTTAAGTACCAAGCGGCCGTAGGTATTTATTTCAAGGACACTACCGAGATAACATACTGTATGTATTTATTATACTGTGGCCCTATGTTGTCCCGGGTAGCTCTTTGTACAAAAAAGTTACCCACAATGATCTCATCAATAACCGTGCGTGAGAAAGCCGAAAGTTGTGTCTTTCCACTTATATCAGTAAGGCGAACGGGCGGACATTGCACAATTTTTCTGATATTTGACGTAATGATTTTTGGAAAATTCGGCGGCTCACAGTATGACATGGTTGTGACGGATTTATTGAATACCGATTAATTAATTAAACTAACGTACAAAGTCACTTATCACTATTAAATGTAACGCTATTCCTTAAATTAAACTATTTCGCAAATTTATCACTCGTAAATAGACACTTCTGTGTATAGTTTTCTGGGATATTCTGCCGTGTATATAAGACCTCTCTGGCCAAATCCGAAAGCCAGAGAGGTCACATATACACGACAGAATATCCCAGAAAACTATACACAGAAGATTCTGAACGGCCGTGAAAACCTAAGGACATTCGTAAATAGACACTTTATATTCGCTTTAACACTTTATTCACTGTTCACTATTCCATCAATTTCCGCACTTATTAATTTCGCTTCGGTTTATTTCCCTACGTAAGAACTTTCTAGAATCGCTGTCGAATTACCGCTCGCTTGGCACCACTGGCTTCTCGCCGCTACCGCTCGCTTGGCCGGCCTGATCCGCCGCTTGCGCCTACCTTCGCTTTGTTATCGCCTGTCAACGCGCACGGAAAACAACTCACTCCTTACTCCCGTGTGTCGTATTTATATTGGCTAATGCTGTTATCCGGACGTTTCCAGTGTTTACTCGCAAGTACTCGTAAATTCCAGATGTTCCTGGAAAGTTGCAGACGTCCGGTGAGGTGATTCCAGATCCTTCGGTAGTATTGTGCCAACTTCAACCAACTGTCACTTGACAGAAGTGCGTGATCCTTTTTAGTCTCGTTACAATATAGATAGGTATATAGACATCCTAAAATATACGTGTTTTTTAATGAAGCAGATCAATGTTTTTTTTTAAATTCAAACAATCCATTTAGGAACATATGGAATGCCGTAAAACATTTTATCAAAATTTCCTTTGTGTATATAAAAAAACTGTTTAAATTATGCGTTCCTACTATACAGAGTGTAATCGAAATTTTTGATATACGGTATACGGGTATACGGGTATTGATTGGATATATACATTGATACGGGTATACAATGCGAGATTTGCTAAAGTCTTGCAGAGTTTATACTGCACATACGCTACAAAATATTGTTACTTTAAGACAAATCATTCGTGTTATCTAGCAACTTCAGATAGACGACTTTTTTTTACCTAATTCATTAATAATGTCTACCACTTGTGTGTGCGGCTTCAGAAGAACGTTGCTATTCGCAAGCAAACAAATCTCGCGCAAAAAACTTCCTGGCCGCATAATATAAAATTTGGTAATACCTATAGACCGCCTCCTTCACCTTTAACGGTCCCTGATTTTTTTCTTTAGTATTACATATTGTAGAGGGATTACGGTAATAAGCCAGCCAGAATTCAGCTGCTGAAAGAAAAAAATCGTCAAGAAATAGAACAAATCACGTGTTTTGTTAAGAACACCTATGTGTATATATATATATATATATATATATATACATACATACAAGTTTTGTTTCTAATTTCGTAATTATTTGTAGTTTTCGAGCCTACTTTGGAGTGTTTGTGCGTGTATATAAATGTATATTAGTATATGAGTTTTAAAAAATTCCGTCTTATCAATCATACGTTACCTAAATACTCTTCATACAAACAGTGTCTGTTATCAGTGAGTTTTAAATTGATAAAGCCGAATGCAATTCATAACACACAACCGTACCCATTCGAGAATGGCCTTGTTTGTGTTTCGTTTGTTGAAAAGTGAAATTATATTTTTCACCGGTTAATTTTTATTATTTTGTTATCGCATATTAATAAATATCAGGCGCATGCAGTGAAGTACATTAAAGCATGACTTATTCTCGACGGTATTAAAACTTTTTACGTATACTTTTTGTTATTTGATAAAAGGTAATAAAACACGGTCACTTCCATCATATTCATCGTGTAAGGCATATGTTAAATTACTATGATGCAGTAATAAAATCAATATTGTGTTTTATTGCAACAAAGATGCAATCCGATCGGAATTACATATGTGGAAAAATGTACGGGAATATGTAAAAAAAACATTTTTTCGCCAGTCTACCTTTATGCACTTATTTATACGACAATATGGATAGCTTAAGAAAAGGATAAAGTAAGCTACGTAAAAAGATTTTTATTTAGGGAATCGAAGAACTCCAGTTGGAATGCGATGGGCAGGTATTCTGAACTAAAACTATTTTTTCATGGTATAAATAATAAAAATAGAGTAGCTTATTGGTCTTGTGGTCAGGACTCTCGCCTCGTGATCCAAAGGTCGCGGGTTCGAACTTCACTCCAGACCAGCAAGTAAGCACAAGCGTTCAGCTTAGATTGAAAATAGTAGGAATATTGATGTTACACGTATTCCGTATTTGCATCTCTATTTAAAAAAATATCTAGCGAGGACTATCCCAATAACACTTACATTTTTTTTTATTGAAAGATATTTAGCGATATATTAGATAGGAGATCTTACGTAAATACTTACGGGCTTCCCCAAATTTATTTGTGTGTGTATGTATGTGTACATTTTGGCCTGAAGGGTTTATGAATTTACCCGGAACTGGATGCTGAATTGCAAATTGTAAATTAGATTGATGATCTTTTACATTAATTATTTCATTCATTCTCACTCAACCCAGCTCAGCTAGTAAACAACCCCCTATAAACGGGGAAGAATCTTCCCTTTAAGCCAATTTGTACGCTGGCTATCGGGTATGTACACTATGTACACAAGAAAGAAGGGAAATTTTGGGATGAAATTTGGTGTATAATCCCAAATTTTATCCCCAACTTACCTTTCTTTATTTTCCGTTGCTTTAAATCCGAGGGGTTTGGAGCAACTAGGGTTTTACTCTTTCACAGGTAGCAGACTGTTTCTAAATCCGATTTTACTATCGAATAAATGTTACGCAATAGGTCACCGCTATTTTATAAATACTAGTTGATATGCGCGGCGTGGCAGAGGTAGGAAACTTTAACAGCACACGTGGCTCTAAAGACCAATCTACGCATTAAAAATGAGCTAAAAGGTAGGTAAACAAAAGTTTTCTGAATCGAATGCGAAAAGAAATGTAAATATATTTCAAAAAATGTGTACAGAAAAATATCGAAACACGCATATAATTTTTTACAATAAAATGAATAGAGCAGAAGGGGTCCAGGGACCAGTAATGCGCAACGCATGCTTTCTAATGAAAATCCGTATTGGGACAAAATGCAGTATTTGTGTTCTTAAAAATTTTAACACACAAAAAAATATTAAAATTTATAGAATTGTGTGTTTTAGGAAACGAAAGAAAGGAGAGGGCGAATGGCGAAGAAATCATAGAATTGTGAGAGTGGAAAAAAGCGTTCTTAAATGTGGTACTTAAAAGTTTCTCACGTCTTTTTTACTTTTTCCGCCTTTTTTATAACTGTCTTACTAAAATTCTTAATAGAATTCGGTTAAAACAAGGTTTTGTCACACTCTGGAGTTTGCACTAAAGTCGATTCCGCTTATCTACAAATTTCGGGAAGCTTCTAGAACCATGTGTTTTCAATGAATCTCATTTCCTCGATAGGCTTATGCTGTCCGCCGTGTTATCCGCAGTAAGTGTTTTACTGTGCCCGAAGAAACATTCATTTCGTTAAGCGCCGCGTGCATGGGTATTATATATACACACACATTGATTAAGATGCAAAATATTATAGTATAAAGTGGGTAGATAATAATGCATTGTATCAAGTCATTTAATAATCGCTCAGTGGTGTTCAAATAGCAGTTCAAAATTCATTTAAACAACGTAAATACACATCGTTGTATAGAGTACCTTACAACAATGTGTATTTAGCATGCTCTAACAACTGTACACACTTGCTTGCTTATTTTAAACATGCTCATGAATGAGCATACTCAAAGCTAGCCATTAAAAACACATTCTTATTACTGGCATAGAATAGAGACGTTCTTGTTCAAAATGGAAACTTTGCTAACTGAAACAGAAAATTCAAGTAAACCAATAAATTAAAACAGTTCCCGAATTTCCATCCGCACATTTTTGATTTTAGTTTTTATAAATTTAATTGTAAGATTTGAATCAATCATGTCTTTTAATAAAGTTTCATAAACAATATTTCTTGCTATGTTATTTTTACACAGCGGTGACCGAGTATTCCACACACATTCGTGATTCCTATAATAAGTCACGAAAAGTAATGTTTTGTCATCTCCCCAACGCGCCATATTTGTTTCATCTGTCGCGGACTGAGAAGATCGCATTGATAATCGATACTAGCCGCGAATGAAATTAGCATGCTCATAAGCAAGGATGTTCACACATGCTCAAAAGATATCCCTTCGTGTGGTGAATGACATTAGCATGCTCATAAATCAACCGGCGGTTGATTTTTGAGCGCGCTAGTAATGAGAATGCTCAGTATTAGCAATGTGCGTACACACTTACTACGAAATAGCAATGGCTCAAGAACCTCAATACTGCGCATGTTTTTTCTTTTCTGTATCGTAGAAAAAATGTGTTCAATCTTTTTTTTTATAATTCCACCTTTTCTCTTTGATATTTTTAAATGTCTTATAAAGGATGAAGCTTGCAGCGTGGAAACAGTAATGTACTATAAATAAATACACTTAGTATTTACATAATTATTGCTCTATATCGATAGTAAGACTCTTTCCTATTCTTCCATCTCTTATCTATGGCATTGGTCAGATACTTTCAAAGTGATGTAAAATAATGCTTTAAACGTAAGAGTCGCGGTTAATAAGGTTAGGATTTTTTTATTACATAATGCAAAAATGATAATTCGCCAGTGTAATGTGTTTTTTTATGTTTATGTCGTAATTTTAACAACTTTTGTGCAAATCAATTTCATTGTTTTCCACGTCTGTGGCCTTACATGTGGCGGGGATGTGGGGTGGAGTTTTACAGGGAGACAGTGAAATGGGAAATATATTAAATAACAGGTTATTCGTCAGGGACTTTTAAATTACCTAACCTTATTTTCATGCTGTGCGCTTCTCACCTCTAATGCGTCTGTCTATCTGAAAAAAATAATCAATAAATGTGATTAGTTAATAAAATATTTATCAACTCTAGTTTACTAAATTTATTTAATTTTCAAATAACACCGTCAGCAGCCGAGTACTTTTCCATCACTGACCGGGAGTTTGTGGAGCACATTCCACTAAGTGTCACTTAATGAAATGGCAGCTCCCGGTGCGGCCGCAGCGCTCCAAGGACCACATCCGACCAGTGGTGTATTGGGGGGCTGGGGCCGCCCTGGCACTGGTTTTCGAGCCATCCCGCTTCCCGAATATTTCGAGAATGCGAAAAAATATATAGGACCGGAGCGTAAACGTGAATATAACTACAAGGAAATTTATGGGTCTTTTTCATTAAGAACTAGCTGCAACCCGTCAAAAATGACGGAACATTGGTTCGCATCTTTGCTAAGCCATAGTATTTATTTATATCTTCTTTATGGCGCCACACAGAGAGGCGGCCGTAGCAACATGCGTTGATCGGCCGGTTCGGGTTTGGTGGCCCAGGGTTCAATCTCATCTCTGACCGTTTAATTTCGTTTTTTTAGCCGTGAATTCGAACGAAATTACGGACATTACACGGAGTTACTGGGACAGACAGATAGACGGACGGACAGACAACGAATTATTATGTTTGATTTGATCATCCAGGCGCACGGCCGTATATAATGTTTTCAGCCTTTGATCCCAGCGATTTATGACAACTTTTCATTGAAACAGTTAAATCATCGTTAATAACTGAAAACGAAAATAAAGAGAACACCATGAATCAAAAAATGTGAGTTAAGTGAATAAAATGCGTAAATCAAACAAAATAAGTGAGTTAAATAAAACAATTGAAGAAAATAAAATAAGTGAATTAGAAACAATACGTGAATCGAATAAAATGATTGACCCAAGCATTAAAATCTCTGAAAATGACAACAAAATTTTAAAAAACAATCTTCTTTGCCGATAGTTTAGAGTGCTTTATATATTTGACTAAATAAAAATAAATATTCATGGACAATTCGTGACTCGTGACAAATAAAAAATTTGGTTGGTAGAAAAAAATAGAAAATATTCGGACTAGAAACATTAAGTTTTTTTCTAATATGACGAAAAAAGTAGGAGGAGGCTCAAATAAAATAGCACCCTGGTACTTTTTTTTATTTACGATTTAGTACTGCACCACTGCATCCAAGTGTACGAGCCACGAGTTCTGATACCCAGCAGCCAGTACCCACCCAGTACCAATCTACACAATGTTGACATTGGCATAAAATGAACTGTAGCGCTTTGTCTTATGTCAGTCCCGCTTCGAAACAGTTTATTTATAGATTTTAATATTGCAATAGCGGATGCAGATGACAGAATTTTGAACATAAGAGTTTTGTAACATTTGTGCAACCGCAGAGCCCTTACGGGGATCACGTGTCATTGTGTGAGACCGAATCGTCATGTTCGTAGTCGAAAAAATATTTTCGCGAATTTGCGGCACCGCAGAGGAATTAAACACCATAAATCTCTAATCGCCTCTCGGGAATACTCCTGTCTGTGGTGTTGTTTATTTTACGCCGTTTCTATCTCACCGATTCGCTATTAGATAATTCAGCACGCGGGTAGGTACTCTGTTGCTTTATTCGCTGGCTGATTATATTCGCACGGATCGCCGACTTTGCCGTCTGTCAATCAAAGACCGCTACACAATTTACGGGAAATGTTTTCTGTCGAATGTTCTGGTATATTTCCGTGTGTTCTAGTTCTTTCTAAAATCTTCTAGATTGTTCGGGAAATTTGCACTATATGTGGTTTTTCTTGATTTTAGAATCTCTTCACAATATAATAATCGTCATGATCATGAGGCTGTGTTTTCCCTGCTGGGTAGATATAGGCCATCCCCAAGATATGTCGTAGCCACAAATTATCGCAGTTTGGAAATCACGTACATATATCGCTGTTCTCTATGTCGCCTTCTCTCAATAGCATTTTTGATATATGAGTTATGCCTGATGTTTTCTGTTCTTTGGTCCTTTCCATTTTCTATGGTGTTTATTATCGACCTCTTTTCTCGCACTCTTCTGGAAATATGCTCATTTAAAAAAATTTCAGCCCTGCTTTTTGCTTCCAATCTGCTCGTCTCTTTCTGGTTAAATCACTTGTTTTCACTTTCGTATAGTGCTATGCTCCAGATGTTGATTTGTATGAACTATCTTTTCATCATTCTGTTTACTTGCGATTTGAAAATGTACTGTTATGCATCAAAAACCTGGTTTTGTTATTACCTACCTTGTTTGCAAATTTATATTTCAGTGAGCCACATACATTTAAAGTTGTCAATTGTAATGTACAAATATCAATTACTATTACTGTTCTTATCCGAGTACTCGATTACCACAAAATTAAGCTATACTTAGGGAAGGTCCGATGTCTCGGAGGAAACCCGTTGGCACGGCACGGGTCTAAATCGTGCAATCCGAGATGATGAGTATGTTTTCATAATAATTATCAAAACAAACCTTTCAAAACTTGTTCATTCATTCTTCACTAAGATTTTTAAAGCTTGGCTGTAATTTTTTAGATTGTTGAACTTGATCAGGAATTTCAGGGTGACAGCCCTATCGGTAGCTATGCCACTACCCCGATGATCGTCAATTCTCTGTCATCAGATTTCGTCGTTCTATCGAGCTTGAAGACGGCCCTCACTTTTTCTAAATGCGAGGCCTTTATTCTGCAAACTTCTTTCCCTACCTTCGTCTCATCATCTCTTCGACGAATATATACAATCCATTGCTACATTCTGCCAGCATGCAGAATTCTGGGCCACATATTCACTTGGTTCTCTGGTGAAATTATGCTCAAGGCACTCAAGGCACTTTCAGAGATAATCCATGCGTAGATTTTTCATTGAGAAGAAAATATCTGGAAGCATATATTTATTTTCAGAAATTGTAATATTTTTTTGGCTTTAAGGATACGCTCTGGAATTCTAAAAACTGCCATTTTAGCAGGTTACATTAGCTATTGGTAATAACAGTGAGCCATAGCTTTAATGGATTAAACCCGGATTCAAGAATACTTTCAGTACGCTCGAGAATAAGACAAAGGAAATTAATTAAATGAACTTTCTGTCTGAAAAAGTTTTTAATATACCTACTCTTAATTTTCCGATTCCAGTTTCTTTCTAAACTCGAGACAATTCCCATTTCAAATATGATTCTGATACATATTCGACCACAAAAACGTTTGAAAATCTGTGGGAAACAGTATTTGATATTTAATATTAAATACACACCTTTGGGAGGCAAAGGTCAGATAATATGCCATGACTCGCGGAATATTATTATTGATAAATAATAAATATTTATTATAGGTTATCAGAATTAGGGCTCTAGTCACCATGGGCTTTCAATTCATAAGGAAATAAAGATTAATAATAATTTAATAAATTGTACTACCCACATGCCTTTAAAATTCAATATAAATTAGTAAATCATAATTTTGTTTCGGACGTGAAACAAACTTACAGTCAATCCTTCCGGTTTGTGTTTTCTGGTATATTATGCCGTGTTTTACGACCTTCCCGACCGACGTTTCAGATCCCATTGCAGGGTCCATCAACAGGGCTGATGTGTTGTTGCGAGTGTTATTGTAGTGGTTAAGTTTTGCAAGATAAAAATAAATAAAAAAGGTGTAAACCAATAGAAAAAGAAGAAAGGTCTTAAAAACACGGCACAATACCCCAGAAAACATAAACCAAAAGATTCTAAACGGCCGTGAAAACCTAAAAACATTCTTAAAAAGTTGTAAAGAAAAAAATGAATTATTAATTAGTGTATCTACCGTAAACTTGTATTTAAGTCTAGGATAGTTTTTCGACTAAAAATAATTTTTGAACGTCCTTTAAATGTCATAAGTCGAGTGTAAATATTGGGACTATGGAATTCTGTGGTTTTTATGATTTTGTTTAATAGGATTCACTGCACTATAATACTAAAATATGGCCGAAGTGTGATCTATTCCAGATGCTTGTCTTTAAATATTCAGTAGTGTAAAATGACCTGATTTTATAACTGAAAAGAATTAGAAAGTCGCTATCAAATAATAAAAAGGTTACTAGGTTAACTTTTAAGTCTCGAAATTCTCACCATTTTATATGTTTTATGAATGAATAACTGTTAACCAATCGGATTTTTTCAAAAGTATTATTTTTGATATAATTGAGTATAATATACGTATACTGCCAAATCTACAAAAAAAAATATTTTTACCATCTTAAACTATCCAATTTACTCTATATTTTTGGTCTATGTTAAAAGAAATTTGATTTTTTTTTCTTTTCAATTTTTTTCAAAGCAAATATTAAAGGAAAATTAAACTTTTTTTTTAAACATTATCCGAAAATGTAGACTAAATGGTTAAGACAAAATGGAATTTTGGCAGATTTGACAGTATACGCAGTGACAGTCGATATGATACAATTGAAACTATTACCGATCCATAAGTTGACTCAGCGTTTTAAACGAAGTTTACGAGTAAAATTTCTCGACGTATACGAAAAAGACGAGCAAAAGAAAAGATTAGGATTCGGAGCGTTTGCAAAGTTTGCAAAAAAACACCGGAGACATACGATTAGTGCTTTCTTCCTAAAGGAGCGTAGACATTGACTCTTGCACAGCAAAAATGTGGCTATTGTACATATATAACAAACCGATAATTTTGGGTTTCTCATTGAGAGTCAGGAAGACTAACGAGACAAAATAGAGGTTAACGACTCGATGAAAAGTTTATGTGGGATCATGCTGGTCATGTAGCGAGGCTCACGTACAAGAGGTGAACGTGGAAGATCCTGCATTGGCGTCAATGGACAGTGAAGCAGACGTCGGGTAAATGTATTATCACGACGACCTGAACAGAAGCGCTGGCGTCGCGTAATTTTTTATTTTTGTACATTTATTATCAACGGCCTTCTGGGCTTTTATACATACACTTTAAAAGTATTTTAAACATGCCGTACGCTACATTTAAAAAATAAACAATAGTGAGAAAAAACACGCTTTTTAGGAATAGCAATACAAAGTAGATACATTTTAAAAATATATACAACCAAGGCAATCATAAAAACGCACTTTTAAAAGAAAAATAAGCATTAATTATAAAAAGTACTTTTTGAAAAAAATATTAAAAATTGAAATAAGCAGTAGTAAGTACAAAACACATTTAAATATGAAAAGCTATTATAAAAGTAAAAATAAAAATTAATAAAAAAGCATACTAATCATTAGAACGGAAGTAATTAAATGAAGAAAAATCAATCTACTTAATTGGACTCGATTCTACCAAGTCTAAGAAAGCATTTCTGCTCCTAAGATGAAAAATGTCGATGAATGTTGAAATCTTCTTTCCAAAATTATACAAGACTGGGAGCGATTGTAGAGTTTGAGGGATGCCTGTACTCAAAGGTGGGTGCAAAATGGTTAATGAAATAGACAAAGAAGATTCACGACTGTAAAGAAACCTTCCCACTTGGTCATTCTAAATCTTGTCTTACTCCTATTCTGTCAGGTACATCGTTGGATACACTGATGAGAGACGCGTGCTATCAAAATGAGCCACCGCTTACAAAGGGATATATGAAGTGTACTGTATCTTGTATTAAGTGTAACAATGCAGCACATGTTTTGTAATATCATTAGATAACTACATTATGCTATTTTAGAAAGTGTATCATTTTGAGCGAGTAATACTATTGAATTCAGTCGCTTGAAGATATTGCGGTTTTTAATTATGGTTTGCATGCTGATAAGGAATCCTGACGCCATCTATCAAATTTCGTTCGATGTTAAAACGGAGGATATATAATTTTTAAAAACAAATAGTTTAATTACTCAAAATGTAATTACTCGTATTACTCATGTAAATACGAGCATACTGGCGCCTGGTATGTCATGATGATAGATTCAATCTACGAGTATGTTAAACTTCATTTAAACATTTACATTTTTTTTGTTTATTTATATTAATTTATCTTTCATATTATGGATGTATTAAATAAAAGACATACCTTTGTATTAAAAACGTATCAATGTTTTCTGTTTTTATTATTAATAAAATTTTTTTCACAAAAAAAACATAATCATTACTTATTTATATTAATAACAAGAAAACACTTTTTACAAACCACTATTTATCCACATGTTTCGGGGCCAAAATTCCCTTCATCAGGATTCAGGATAAACATTAACAAAAACACAAGTAAATATGTGGGAGTTATGAATAATTACGAACTAACGTGAAAACTTATGTAAAAGATAACAATTTTCAAGAGGGATTTGGTTATATTTAATTTTCAATTCTCAACACTTTTTTAAAATAAAATCTAATATTTAGTAAATACGTTGTATTCTGATGAAGGGACCATTGGACCCGAAACATGTCAACAGTTCAGTAAATAGTGGTGTATACAACGAGTTTTCGTGTTAATATAATTAATGATACCGCCAAGCCATTTTGTGGTTTTTGGAGAAAAAATTATCATTATCTACAAATTATGATATTTTTGTGAAAAATCATTAAAAATCTGCTGCAATACAGACGTCTGCCAAGCCCGTCAGTAGTCTAATCTACTTAAATATGATGACGTTGGAACAACAATGTAGTATCTGGCATTTTGGTCAAAATTTACATTTTTTACAATATTTTATCCAATAAAACTGTGTTACAAAATATTTATTACATTAAGTCAAAATTCCTAGTAGATACTTTAGGAGATAAGGAGGAAAAAACCTATTTTGTAGCACTTTATTTTTTTAGAACAACTGTTGATTTGAATATACCTATGTAAGTAATAATTTTAATTATATTGTATAAGCTCCCCGAAATCAGAAACCGGTTTACTTTATTTCTCTTATTATATAGCGGTGTTTTATAATAAGAGAAATAAAGTATGGTAAGCCTAATTAGTATACGAAGAAATAGAAAAATCAATATGTCAGATGATGCTTTGCTTTTCGGGAGCAAAAATTTTAATAATCGTGAAAACTTTATGTTGCTGATTTACAACATCTGCAAAATAAATGTGAATATTTAAACTGATTCAATTTTAAACGGAAATTAATGTTTATATATACCTTTTTTACAATGTGGTCTAATAATAGCAAGTGCACTGTCGTAAAGGGAATGTCTGCGTGATTAGTTCCGAGGGCAATGATACTGATAAATGCAGTGGCCGCCGTATCACGTATGACATACACACCTACCCATATACCCATAGCTTTAAAAATAACCCTTCACCCTACGCGACGTAATTTTATTTATTTTTATTTAATACATCGTAACAGAATACTAGATTACAATTAAATTGCTTATTTCTAAATAATATAGTGTCCGGTGACCGGTGTCGGAGCCTTTAATAGCATAAAATATGATCAATTTTATCGATAAAATACCCCCTATATGTCATTTTTCTCCAGCCATAATGAAACGAGAGCCATTTCATTGCTTATGCTACCCAAGAACCCAAGCATGGGCTCATTTATCAATTAACTAATATGACTGTAGAGGTCCTATATATATCAATATCAATGAGGTCTCATTTGAAAGATAAAACAATAAGGATTAATATTACGTTAAGTATTTTACCAAAATTTATAAAAAGAGCAAAAATAATTGTTAAAAAAAATACAAATTCATGTTTTTTGTAGTTTATTAGCTATATAAAAAAAAGTTGACGCAATTTTTTAATTCTTTTAGATAATACAAGATATTTGCTAAAAGCAAACATAAAAAATGACATAGGGGTGTTTTGTCGATGAAATTGAACATATTTTATGCTATTAAAGTCTCCGACATCGGTCTCGGGACACACTGTATAAACCCAATGTCCTGATTTTAGATACACAATACATTGCTTATCTCAAACTAATATATAAACCCAATGTCACAATTACGGACACAAAATACGTTGTTTATTTCAAACTAATATATAAACCCAATATCCCAATTACTAGTGTCTTGGGCCTGCTCTAGCAACATGAATATATTTTATGTATCAAAGCAAAGCGATCTTGTACGAATTGGCACACTTCCTGCATAGCGAATAAGCGTGTACAGTGTAGTGGCGATTACATTAATTGTCTAACATATGTAAATAACTTTTTGTTTATTAATTAATTGAATAACTTTGTATTGACCACTTGGATTAACTCTACGTCTACCGGTTTCAATACTACTGTATCTTCGTCAGGACGGACGCATACTAACTATCCATTACTTATTCTAGCAAGCAAATCAATTTTTGAACGGGGGCGTGGCCACGGTTATGGTGGGGGTAATTGACTAGTGGACGCCGAAAGGGGAATATATCAAGTACAGGGCTCTTGAAAAAAAAATGTATCTGGTTATTAATTATTATTACTAATTAACGCCCTATAGGGCTTTTACAATAGATAGGTACAGTGTACATTAACATAATAGGTATATAGTTTAGAGAAGAGAAAAAAAAACATAATACATGTGAACATAGTAATGACAAAGTGAGAAGAAAATACTTAGAATATATAGACAAACAAATAAAGATAAATATATTGGCTTTAATGTTCAGGCATTTTTTGATTTCTAGTATTTCTAAGTTATCCAATCCAAGGCCTCTATTATTTACACGTAGAATCTCTATACCGTTTTCTTTTTTAAACGTGTGGCCTGTTTACAAAAGTTGGTGAGAGAATTCAGAAATTGTTATTGGGACATGTCATAATTATGTTCAACCACAAAGTCAACGCTATAAACATCAAAATATTTTTTTTGTTTATTTTTAAAATCATTACATCAATAATACCTTTTATCCGAACTACCAAATATTTGTGATGTATTTTTAGATATTCTTGCCCGGCTATTAATTCCATGTGTCAGAATGTTGTACGATAACGCGATTTTACGTACACAGTAATATTATTATTGCTCCTCTGACGTAACGACGTCGTGATTCACTGAACGTGCCTTCGTGTACATTTTATTATGCACACATGTACACATATCTCGAATGTAAATGCTCCAAATGAAAATGTCATTTGAAATATGATTAAGTCCGTGGAGAAAAAGAACAACCGAATAACTCGATAAAATCGAATTTTGAGTTAAGTATGCAGAGTTGTTCTTTAGATACTTATCAAGGGTAGCAAGTCAAAAAGGCGCTAGTGATTATTTCGAACTATACAGGAGAGGAAAGGAATGTTTTGTCAAGCTAATTTTTTCAATATTTCTTTTATAATTAAACTCGTTTAATTATAAAAGTTAATAATTAAAATCAGATTGACAGAACTTTCTTTTTACTGTAAAATTCCAAATAATCACTAACGCCCTTTAGGCTTTCCACCCTCGAATCTAGCGAGGAAAAATTAGATAATAAAAAATAAAAAAAAATGTGACTATTTTTAAATTTTTTTGAAAAAGAACAAGTGACACAATTAAATATTTTAAATATTTGGCAAGAAACAACGCCATTCGTCAACTAGGTTCAACGTTCTTGTTCAAAAAACAAAACTGCTGGTGCAAAAGTAAGATAAAAATAACAAAGGCCATAAGAGATATTTCGTAAACACCGAAATTTTCAAATTTTGTTTTGACTCTCCTGAAAACCTGCATTTTTTAACTCATTCGGTTGCTCTTTTCGTCCACAGAAATTATCCAACACAACTTTAACATCTCAAGCGAAACATCTAAAAATATTTTTTTTCTTTATAATTTGGATATATTTGACCGATTTTGCGAAGTATATCCAAATTATAAACCCCTTACTATACAGATAGGTTCGCACTACCGCGAAAGACACGTTATTGAGAAGCCACATACTTTGCATTGCAATGATTGAATGTAGGTACTCAAGATTGTATCGAAAGGTCTACATATCCTTTAAATAAAAATATACGTATTTATTTTTAAAAAGTATACGTATCACAACTGACAGGTAGTAAGTACAATTAAGATGCAAATTTATTTAACAGTTTTGTCATTTATACAATATAACAACTAATATAATTAAATGAAATATACAATCCTGATGATTTCATTTAATTTCAGTGCCGATAATTTTTTGTTTATTGGCCAAATAATTGATTAATACTTACACACATGTACAAACATATAAATACAAAATAATATGCAGCAAGCCTCTCATTCACTATCTACCCGATAGGTATATAGAAATAAATGTTCTGAGGTGGGTAGAATTCGTTGATCATTTTATCACTAGATCAGTAGGTACCTAATATTTCATTTGTCAGCATGGTCAGTAAATAAGAATATAAAATGATAATAATTAGTAAAATATGTTTTTAATATGAAAGCAAGATGTAGGAAAAATAGGAAAGTAGGAAAGTACAAACGGTAATCTTACAACCTGGAATAAAAAATTTTCTTTTTATTAATCTTACAACCTGGAATAAAAATTTAAAAAATAGAAGAAAGAGAAATGCAAAGTAAGGAACAAGAAAGAACGACAATAACAAAATATAATAATAAATGCCCAATTGATAATATAATAACTACGATTAAGAATAAAAATAAACTTGTTAGTGTCGTATTTATACAAAAAAAAAACAAGTTGAAATCTTTACATCAGAGTAAAAGATTATTTAAATATTTGACCAATTAATAAATTACCAAATCAACGATGTTTAGGAAC
This sequence comes from Agrypnia vestita, assembly GCA_016648135.1. Classification (NCBI taxonomy): domain Eukaryota; kingdom Metazoa; phylum Arthropoda; class Insecta; order Trichoptera; family Phryganeidae; genus Agrypnia; species Agrypnia vestita. Next base: position 48,109 of record JADDOH010002293.1, read on the forward strand.
GAAAGAAAATTGTTCTACTTGGTGGGTTTAATACAATTTAAATGGACTTGTGACATGATTTTTTTTAATATTACAAAGTAAACGATTACCTTTGAATAATAAAAAATAATTTTAATTTGTTTTAATCGGTCAGTTTGTTTTATTACAATGTATGTTTTAAAGGACCCAGTTTTTTTAATAATGTTTTTTTTGCATTGTATATCGCAAAACTGGTTTACGGGTATATTGGCATTTTTTTTAAGTTTTATAAATTAATTATATTTTTAAACGACAACATTTGCAGTAGGAAATATTCATTACGTGGTTTGTTTACCTACAAATTCTCAAAGTTACTTCTCAAATTACTCACGTAACCTGCGATTCAGCAGAGGTAGTGAGAAATTAAATGATATGTATATGTACTTCAATGAAGAAAAATTCGAGGGAAATATTTACAATCAGTATTTAATTATCGTACGATAATTCAGCCAGCTTCTGAAGAATCAGAGAGAACTTTCTTGCTCTATCGCACTAGCAACCTGTACCTACTAAAATTAGATCCAGCCTAAACGATGATTGGTTAAATATTCTCACTAGATTCTAAAAACGACGAGAACTACACACAATCGAAGGTTTTTCGAATACTCTGAATGTTTGAAAAAACTACTGGAAGCTGGCCGAACGCACGGGAATATGCGAGAGAAGATTCGAGAGAGAAATTCTTATAAATTACGTTGCAGCCGCGTGCTAGGTAACAATATTTGTTTTGACAACGGCGAAGTCACTGAAAAGAACGAATGGATAAGCGAACTGTAATAAATAGTACCTCTGTGTAGAACTTTCTAGTGCGACGAATCATTGCAAAATACGAAATAGTGTTCCAAAAAAAAAGAAGCTAATGTTCGAATCCAGTGAATTTACGTATTCAATAAAAGATGTTAAGTGTTTCATTTGGATCCCACCGCCTCGAAACCACTGAAAAAATAACAATGTATTATTTGAATAATTTAACTTAAAATAAAGTATAACTTTTTTATTGCCTATTTGTTATTTGTTATTTATTACCTTGATGACCTTTCAATAGATTCATAATTACTATACTATTAATTAAACAACCGATAAACCGGTATTAACTAAATATTTTTCCTATTTACCGGTAATGCAATTTTTCGATAATTTAAAATAAAATATATATGGGGTTTAAAAGCAAAGGCAATATCAAAAAAAAAATCATGCGTCAAGGATTACTAAATTTATAATGTAGCGAATTAAAGATTTATTGGAAATATAGTCTATAAATTTATAGGAAACATGAAATTGGAAGGGGCAGCACATAAAATCTACAATTCAGAACCTACATTTAATTTTTTTTTAATAAATTTGTATTGTAGCATACGGCAGAGAGGTGATTTAGCATTTCTTCAGGAACAGCGTGAAAGTGAAATGGGTTTTTTTTATCTCGATCCATCGATTTGCATTATGACATGTTATTAAAGGTTGGTCGGTGGATTCCAGTTACAGGATTTAATATAATAACCACCTAACTAATGATCGTATAATAATATACTTTGTGTGTTACTTTCTTAAATTAACGATTCGCAAAAAATATTAACAGATACTCAAGTAGCCTGCGTTTAATTTGTTCTTTTTACCCGAAAATTATATACTACACCTTGTGCAGAACCGCATTTCGAGCATCCTATTTTTAACATATATTAAAGAAACACTTTTAATATTCAATTTTCAGAACAAAGTTCTGTGGATTTAAAAAAATATTAATCAATTACAAAAAATATACTGAAAAATCGAATCAACGAAAAAATATTTTAACTGCTACCGGGATTCGAACCAACGGATCTCCATTCTATCCGGGAATGGTGTGTTATCCAATTATACCACAATGTGCTGTCTGCCGTCGTGTAATTGGATAATAATGACAATTATGCCCTGCTGTACCAAATAATTATTTGCGAAATCGAGGTCACGAGCTATTTCACACCCTAACATGCAGAACGGATGTAATGAATAAGCACACCATAACGCGTAGTGTGCAACGCCTAAATAAACTGAGCGATCATGTCGATTAAATGATAGTATTGAAAGCATCAAACAGAGAATCGCCTCCATATAGATACTCACTCAAAGTTATAACTTGCATAATAAATGAAGCAATTTGTTATACAAATAAAATTTAAAAAAAAAAACGCGGCACTCCCGGAGAGAACAGAAAATTTAATCGATTTAAATAATTATAGACCCTTATCGCTTACCAATGTCAGATAAGGGGGGGGGGGGGGTAAGGTTAATTCGTACAAAAAAAAGGCATGTTTTTGTGAATTTTTTGTGACAACACAGTTAAAATCTCTTTATTAAAACCAATAGTACATTAAAGTATGACATTCGAAGAATATTGTGTAAAATTTTCAAGAAGAAATATTAAAAAATACTAAAATAAAAATTATTCGGACGTGTCTCGGAAAAAAGTACAATTGCGGTGTCCCTCATAACTTAGTGCTGGATCATCTGAAATCAAAATATCAAGTTCATTCGTTAGATAATAGATTTTCCCAGGTAACGCTGGGAGGGTTTTTTGAAATTTCAATTTTTCATTTTTTTGGAACACTGAAGGGAAAAACGCGATTTTTTGCGAAAAAAATTGGCTAATTTGTTATTAAAAAATAAAAATTATTAACAAATTTGAAAAAGTTCTCCAGCGTTACCTCGGAAATTATGTACAGAAATAGTGTTCAAAATTTCAAAAGGATCGGTGCAGTAGTTTTGAAGTTATGAGGGACACCGACTTTGAAAACGTGGATGTGGGGAAAATGCTTTAAAGTTTTGCACACTGTAAAATTCAAAATAAAACTCGACACTTTTTTTATACATACACATAATCGTCGATGTGCACACAGCAAAGAGCTTTCATCATCAGCATCTTTTTGTCCTTGTCTACGCAAAACTCTTTCAATACAATAGCACGTCCGGTAGCCCTCAGGCGAGCGCGTCTCTTAGCTGCCCGAGCAGGTACAGAAAATCAGTCTGAGCATCGCTCAAATGTTCATAATTTCGTCAATTTTGCTCCGATTTACTTGAAATTTTGATACAATATTCTTGCGATGTTATACATTCATTTAAAAAATTAAAAATAAAATGTAAAAAAAAAGTTAAAAACCTTACCCCCCCCTTAACAGATTACAAAAAAAAAATTATCATGAAGAGATTTATTTTTAATTTTTATAATTTTTTTTCATTTTAATATTGTTTATCTCGAGATCACCATTATTGTGTAGATTCCACTATTGCACACAACGAATTAACCTCACTCCTTTACCACAGATCTAGTTAAGGAGACAGTGATTAACTTTTACATAACACTAAAAAATAATAATGATATACACTGAAAATTCAAATTTCAAAAGTTGATTACTCTGTACTCACTGTGTATGCTTTAATCAATATATATTATATATAAAAAGCAACCCGTGTTTCCCTACCAGCACAGTTTTCTCCACAACCAGCCACAACAACCCACCGGTGGTTATGGTGGTAGATAGCCCTTGGTGTCACATCGAAAATATGCGCGTTTGGTGGGGGTGGCTGCGCGTGGGTGGGAGTGGGTGACGAAAATGCGCTTCTAGCACATTGTTTTGTTATGGAAAGGCCGCAAATGCTTCAAATTGTTTCAAAATAGTCGCGCCGACTGTGTCGGTGAGTCTAGAAGGTTCCGGAAAAACCTGCTCTAGAAAGTTCTCGAAGGAGAAGGTTTTAGAAAATTCCTGAAAGTTCTATAAGATTCCAAACTGAGTGGCGTAATGTGTCGGTGACCCAAGAAGGTTCCAGATCGTTCGATATAGTTCTAGAAACCGTATGGCGGAATGCGTCTGTGACTCTAGAAGGTTGCAGAACATTTGATAAAGTTTTAGAAATTTCTGGAAAGAGGTGTGTTCTAGAAGATTCCCGAGTTTTCATGAAGGTTCTCGAATGCTTTAAAAGTTTCCGGAAACAGAAAGTTCAATAAGTTTTTATAAAGTTCCATACTGAGTGGCGGAGTTTGCCGGTGAGTCTAGAAGGTTCTAGAACGTTCGATAAAGCTTTAGAAAATTCTGGAAGGAAAAGGTTCTAGAAGAATCCCGAAAGTTCTATAAGGTCACAGACTGAGTGGCGGAGTGTCAGTGAGTCTAGAAGGTTCCAGAAGATTAAGAGAAGGTTCCAGAATGCTCTAGAAAGTTCTGGATAGAAAAAGTATCAGAAAGTTCTATAAGGTTCCAAACTGAATTGCGGAGTGTGTTGGCGAGTTTAAAAGGTTCGGGAAAGTTCTAGAGCGTTCGGAAATTCTCTAGAAAGTTCTGGAAGGAGAAAGTTCTACAAGCTATCGGAAATATATATAAGGTTTCAAATTGAGTAGGGGAGTGTGTCGGTGTATCGAGAGGTTCCAGAAAGAATTATAATGCTCTAGAAGGTTCTGAAAAGGGAAAGTTCTAGAAGATCCCAGAATGTTCTACAAGCTATGCTATTCTATATTCTGCTCTAGAAAGTTTTGGAAGGTTCTCTCTAGACCTCTAGAGGGTTGTGATTGCTTTGCTAAAATATCTGTTGATATTTTCGCAAAGCGAAAACGGTCCAGCAAGGCAATCCAATCACAGGTGCCGAAACCAGCAAAAAAGAGACGTCAACACAATTCTGTGCTTACCGAATTACGATCCCGAGCGAAGCCGGGCCAATCGGCTAGTAAACGAATAAATAATATAAATTGGCGAATGTAAGTCTACATATACTAGGTAAATTACTGATCACATCAAAAATTAGCTTTTCGCTAAATGTTAATTTGGGGTTACAACTAATGTCTCGTTGCTGAGAGGAACTGAAGCGTAATTAACTGCTCCTTTGATAGTTCCGGGACATGGTAGGTCTTTCCTACTCAACTAAACATCCTTCAGATTTAAAAGCAGTCATTTAATAGATTGGAACACAACGAATGGCATATTTAGAATTATTTTAATATTCTGAAAACAATTTTAATGCACATAATTGCTTAATGATTTATATTGTAATGTATTTGGGGCGATGGGCTGTTAAAATAAACACTTAGATCATTTAGATCAAAAATCGCCCTTATTTGATACGGTTTGACTCATCAATGTATTTTCCGAAATTTCTAGATGGCACTCGAAAAATATCCGTTATTAGCAACAGTTAACTTTGTCTCTTCAAACTGCTGCGTCACCATCCGGCGGCGTGATCTTTATAGCCACGCAGAACTCTCCGCAACCGCGAAGCCCGCCTCTAGCGCGAAAATATTGCTAGCCTTTTCTACCTCTTTCCAGATTATTCGAAAAACTTTATAAAATCTTATAGAAGCTTGTGGTCCTTGTTTATCGTATCAATATCGCAGCGCTAAAATATTCACCACGCGTCTCTGTCTCATTATTTGGTGGATCCATTTACATTTTGGCCTTCCTCTCTGCTTATTCCCCTCAAATACATTTCCGAGGTATATCTTGTTGTATCTAACTAAGAATCTGTTATTCAAATACAATGTATAAGTACTTCCTTAGATATAACTATTTTGGATCTGAGGTCTTTGGCCTCTTTGATTTACAGGATGTTTATTATGGACCTCATTTCTACTATCTACTATACTAGTTCAGAATATCCTCATTTATTTTTTCGGTCCGTCTAATTTTTTGCATCCTTATCCTGCACCATATCAGGTGTTCATTAAACATCATCATCATCAATTCTTGTTTATATCTCGCATTTCCATTTCGCACCCAATATTTATTAAGACGAGCGATCCATTTTATTTTTTAACAAACTGCCAACAGATCATTATAATCCTAATAGATGGTCTTAGAGTGAAATCAGTTATTTTATCCATTTAGATAAAATACCTGATTTCTTCGTTGCTATCTAGAATATTAGTTCTCCGCATGTTGTCAAAGCGATCTGCTATTAAGTTAGTTCGTCTATTTTAGTTATCATATGGGTACAAGTAGCACGTATCAATGTCGAATACATTACTGATTATGTAATAACTATTCGAATTACTTGAAATGTGAAAGTAGACTGGAATTTTAAATTTTAGCATTCATATATCAACAGGATATTACCGAGCTAGTCCACAATTCTTTACAGGTAGTTTCCTGCCTAAATTCTGAGTCGAAAATGTTCAAGCATCAGTGCCTTAATATCAGTAGTTACGGAGATAAGCTACATACCTACTTCAAAGTTAGCTTTCTTTTTTTCAATATTTCTCATTTATTTTCTGCAAATCGTTGGACTACGATTAACCCGGCGTGAGTGATGTCGGGTTTCTCATACCTGGATATTTCAAAATCTAATATTTTAGATTTTTACCGTAGCGCTCGGATATTTACAACGAGATGTAACGAAATTTTCTATTCGGTGTTCATTAGAATTTTTTTTAACTAGAATTTCAAGTCAAATTTTAAATATGGTAAGAACGGAAGATCCAGGAAAATATAATAAAACATTGTTTCAAACTATTATGTCAATTTGAAATCAAACTACTATGTAAATCTTGAAAGAAACGTAATATATGTGGGTATGCATTACCCACCTCACAGTCGGTATAACAATTTCCCACTTCGTTTACGCCGGGTTAAAATAACTAACAAAAATTAAAAATTCATTCTCTTTAATACATATCAAATAAAATGTTGAAATAAATGTTTCTAATTCCTGCAAGATTTTAATTATTAAATTTGAAGCGCTGTGCTGAATTGTTTTGAAGCAATGGAATTTTTAATATTCCATATAAGTTACTGTTCGAAAAAGTTGAACACAGAAAGATAAGTCAGAAATATTGAAAAATAACATACTTTGAAGTCGCTTCCGTACCGTTCACCCAAAGTGTAAATAATATTTTCTATTCGAAATTTAACGAGGAAAACCCCTCCTTGAGCTGATTTTGCTACTAGCTTCGAGACACCCTGTATATATTTAAAAAAAAATCTCTCGATATTTGGATTAAGTCCCCGTGATCGGACTATACGATGGAGCGGACGAAACACCTAAAGTGTTGAATTATGTATCGGAATGCATTCAGAATGATTTTGTTATTCGAGAGTGTGACGTCATCACGGCTGCAGTCACAATGCTGCGCCGGGCACGTTCGTGAGAGGGTCGTGCTCGCAGAAATGGAGCCAATTCCCACCGGAGCACCATTGTTCAGTAACACCGGTGACGCGGGAGTTCTCCGACACATAATGTATTTGATCAAACTTGAACCGAGAGAAAAACTCTAAATGTGAACCTTTTTTTAAAATATTGGTTGTTGCCACTCAAGCTCAAAGTCACGTTCCTTTTGTAACCTTTGCTTGTAATATTCGATCTTGCTACTCCACAATACTTTACTCGTAGACTCCAACTGGGTGATGCGATATTTTCCTAATATTAATAACAACTTCTTGTTCTTCTTCCTCAGCTTCATCTTTCCAGTGCTGGATATAGGCCTCTTCCATTCTCTTCCATCCTTCCTTGTTATTTGTCAGTTGTAGCTATCCCCCCCCCCCACAGCGGCTGTATCGTCGGCCCATCTCTTTTGAGGTCTTCCGACGCCTCTTTTACTTTCCCAAGGTCAAGTTTGAGTTCATCTTGCAGCATCCTGCGTTGCAACATGACCTGCCTATTGCTATTTTAGCTTCGCTGCACGATCCATGATATTTACTATATTTCTCTTAGGCCTACGCCAAGCATGGATCCATGGATCGTTGTGTGCATTGGAGTTTTTCTACACTTTTCTTGTAAGGGCCATCGTCTCCACTCCATACGTCATCACTGGCAGTATTCACGATTCAAATGTTGTCGAAAATATGTTTGAGGCAAACTTAAACATATTTCGACAACAACGAGATTCCAATTAATAAAATAAAATATTAAAAAAAAATCAATGTATCTGACTTATTTTCCGTAAAATGTTGGACTATCATTAAAGGTATTTATATCCAATATTAGAAATTTTAATTTAATACAAGTCAAATAAAATGATTTAAACTTGAAAGTAGCTTGTTCTATTTAAAAAAAAAAACCTTTCATAAATTTGAAACAGAATTTTGTTGAAAACCTGAACCAAGAGAAAGAGCTCTAAATATAATATGTATTTTCTTAATTATGGATGTTACTACTCAACTAGTCCTGCGGCACATTCCTAAAATTGCAAAATTAATTACTTTGATACAAGTTATGTTAAATGATTTAATCCTTTCGGAAATTCGACTTGAAATCAGATATTCTAGGAGCGCGGATTCCTGGCTGGCCCCTTCTTTTAGCCAAAACAAAGCACTTTCTGTCACCAGGTGGCTTCTTTGTTTTGTGACTATCCGCATCGCGGTAGATTCAGTATTTAAACCATTTTTACTATGTCTAAATGGGTATTTATTTGCGTCAGAAGTGCGTTTGCAAAGTATATCACCTTTTTTGATCATTTAGAATTTCTGTCACCAGGTGGCTTCTTTGTTTTGTGACTATCCGCATCGCGGTAGATTCAGAATTTAAACCATTTTTACTATGTCTAAATGGGTATTTATTTGCGTCAGAAGTGCGTTTGCAAAGTATATCACCTTTTTTGATCATTTAGAATTTTAATATTGAAAAAAAAAACAAGTTGTACGGAAACAGTGGCCGTGCTATAATAGCAGTAGGAAAAATTAATATACGACAACTCGTACACCCAGTCCAACAAGTTTGCTCAGCGATTTCTTTTAGAATAAAAAAATGAAAGAACGAAGCACGTGTCTAACTTATCTGCTTCCGATAGGCTTATTATATACACTGCCGACTACATGTAAACACCTATCAATATATGTGGCGTCTAAATGCAAAATCGCCACTATCCATATGGATCCCATATGGATAGCGGCGCTTTCTCATCTAGACGCCACATATCATAGATGTAATTAATATAGATTATTTTTAATGTATGCACTTATAATACTGAAATGTTTTTTTTTTATATGACATTATATTATTTTACACCAATGGCAATGCAATGCATCAATCCATTTATGACAGAAAGGAGACAGAAAAAATAGAATAAAGAATGAAACAGTTAGGAGTAATCTAATATTTATGGTGTACAGGCACAGTATAATAAAGTTAATTACGTCTTCATCAAACAGCCGAAACGACGCCCTTCGAAATCTCGATATATTTCGGTCTCATCAGTCGCCGCAGGGCTGCAGTAACTTATGGGCGCAAACAGTACGAGACGCTCCAGCGCATTCATTTACGTCAATTATGGCACAAATAACCCAAAAGAGTCAGTCAATGGGCAGCCCTGATGCGTGTTTAACTACCAAGCGACCGTAGGTATTTATTTCAAGGACACTGCCGAGACAAAATACTGTACTTTATTATACTGTGGTACAGTAGCCGGCAAACATCTTGAAATTTTACGGCGTAGTGGGGGGAAGTTTGCGCATATACCATTCCACCAAAGAGACCCAAATTTTGTCTTCTGCGCATTCCCTCACCACGCCAAAGAATTTCAAGAAGTTTGCCGGTAACTGTACAGGTTGAGAAAAGGGTCGCTTGGGGGCTTAGAGTATATACTCTAAGCTTGGGGGTGTGTTAGTGTTGATGGAATTTTTTAAAATATTTCCTCTGCCGGTAGTTAAATGTACTATTCTAAATTTTATATTCCCTGGCAATTGGGCGGAACATGAAATGGTTCGTGTCTTTTTTAAGCCCTACATGTACTGCATTTTTGACGGGTAATGCAGGTTCAGTGATAGCAACATCGTTTGCCGCCTTCGGGTTTGCTGGCCCGTGGTTCAAGCCCCATCTCCGGCCGTTTAATTTCGTTTTTTTAGTCGTGAATTCGAACGAAATTACGGACGTTACACAAAGTTACGGGAACGGATGGACGAACGGACAGACACCGAAATTATGTTTGATATGACACGAATGTTGAAGGCAACTGCAACATAGGGCGTCCACGAAAAACCTGGCGTGATCAGATAAACCAAATATTGAAGTATCATCATCATCACTCTTGGCACTACAACCCTTGGTGGGTCTTGGCCTACTCAATAATTTTCCTCTACTCATCTCGGTCTAGTGCCAGCTCTCTCCAGTTCCGAAGCTCTAAGGCAGAGATGTCTTTGAGGACGTTGTCACTCCATCTTAATTTTGGCCTTCCTAAGCTCCTTCGCCCTATTGGCCTTGAGTTCATCAGGGACTTCGGTGCTTGATGCTCGGACATTTTCTACACATGACCCAGCCACCGAAGTCTTCCCAGTTTTGTGACGTTTGGCTCCTTAAATAGAGTATAGAGCTCATTGTTGTAACGTCTGCGCCAAAGTACATTTTCTAGAACCGGTCCGCAGATACGCCTCAAAATTTTCCTTTCAAAAACGTCCAGTGCTCGCTCATTCCTCTTAGTTGGTACCCACGTCTCAGCTGCGTACAAGAGCACTGGCCTAATAAGCGTTTTGTATACTAATATCTTGGTGTTTTTGGACAGCAGTCTGAATTTTTTTTCTTTTGTAGGTGGAAAAAACAGCGATTTGCGCTCCTCTGTAGTGTTATTGTTGCTTGGTATCAGGGATCCTAGGTATGTAAATCTTGGTACCGTTTCAAAATTTTGACTTCCACACGAGAGAGTTGGGATTTGTTGGGTGCATCCTACGGCCATGTATTTGGTCTTCTGCTGGTTAACTATGACACCCATGTTTTCGCAATTATGTCGATATCATCAGCGTAAGCTAATAGTTGCACAGAGTTGTCAAATATAGCCCTGTTAAATGCTTCATCAACCGATGAGCGCGCATGTAAAGATGTATGAAAGTGGACCATGTAATATTGGTGCGCCAGGACCCAGGGCTATCCTCTCTGCCTACGCCTTTCTGTAATCGGCATCGGTTGTTAGTAAGGATTTTCGAGGCCCTGGACCCTTCTAGGATAACAGGATGAAAGTAACGCAATTTTTTTATTTGTAATCTATTTTTTTATTTGAATTTATTTCTAAATGTTAAAATGAACGTATGTTGATAGAAGATTTTCTTGTAATTAGTTACATTAAATAGTGATTGTTATCGTTTTTAATTTATGAATCGATTCTATTGACCTTAGTAGCCTTCTGACATTAGTTTATGAAATCTGTTTATATAAATAGATTAAATATTATTATGTACCTACAAGATTGTCACGAATTTCTTGTCATCTAAGTCGTGCTCGATGAATAGCGGCGTAACATTTAAAACTGCTTTTTCCCTTCATTTCTCTTAATTATGAAAGACATAGTGTCTAAAGACATTGTTCGCCAATAACTAGTTAGGTGCTGTAGTTAAGATTTAAATTATAATTTGTTTATACCAGCGTAATGGAGGTTGTGATGATACCTGCACTGCTGTATAAAATACATAATTAATAGTATATAGGGTGTCTCGTAGCTAGTAGGAAAACATCGGGAGTCTTCTTTATTCAATTTTGAATAGAAAATATTCTTTACACTTTAGGTGGAAGTCGACAGTTACGGAGATAAATCATATCAATGTTTGCATTGCAAATCAGACATCAATGTTTGCATTTTTCCACATTTCTGGTTTATCTTTTGTAAAATGTTATAGATTATCATGTAAGTAATTTCTATCAAATATTCTAAATTCATTCGCTTTGAGACTTACGGAAGTACCTACCAGTCAAGAACCGTATTATTTTATTACACTTTTAATTATATATTTTTGTTTATTCTAGTTTAATCTGGGGCGACCCACCGGTCGTGGCAATATTGCCAAGATAATACTTCTTGGTCCTCATTCCTCTTACATTCTTAGCACATGTCCAAGTCACCTCATATGTGATTTCTCTACAGGCCGAGTATATGACTCACTTCTCACCCTCTCCGCCAGTATGAGTTCCGCTACTCCCCTTAGAAAACTCTTCTCGGCAGCCCGTATTTTTACTCACATTCTCCATTAGGATTCATATTTGATGGCCATATCGACGTTCCCCACGTAATCTAAAACATATCATCATAATCTTCATCCCCTTGTCCGAGTAGGGTCGGGGGCCCAAAGACTCGACAAGGTGCTTCGTATTCTCCTGTCTTGCGGTGCTTCTGCATGAGTCAGCCAGTCTAGACCCATTCTGTTTTCATACACATTTTTCTGTTGTTTCTACCAGCTTAATCTGCGGCGACCCACCGGCCGTCTTTCTTCCGGGGTTGCCAGGAGGATTCTTCTTGGAATTCGTTCCTCTGAAATTCTCAGCACATGTCCAAGCCACCTCATTTGTGATTTTTCTGTGTTGTCCAAGCAGGTAGCTTCATTTGTGATGTTTCTAAAACATCTACAAAAATGAATTTTACAGGAGAGAGGAATTTCACTGTTTGAAGTTTGGCTTTACATACAAAATGTGCGTATTTGTCCCTCTTTATATCAGTTTTTTTCTCTGAAAAAAATATTAGTATATTTTTTAAATTTTTGTACTGTGAAGAAGTGTGTTTTCTACGCAAAAAAGTTAAAAATAAATTTTTGGTAGGTATCCGAGCTCACGTAGGGATCATTGATATATTAGGGCGAGTCTGTACACAGATTTGAAAACAGTCAGTTTGGTCTTGACACTTTTCTCTGACACCGCAGCTCCGAATCATCTGTCTATTTCACTTTTCTACCTCCCGTCGCTAGAAATATCCACCCCAAGGTATTTATATGAATTTATCAAAGTGCTTCAGCTGCGTCCCTGCTTATTAATCGAGCTCTGCTCTTGGTATCTTTCTACGACTATTACCTCTTTATAATAATATTAAATAAAACTAGCTGTAATCCGCCAAAAATGACGGTATTTTTACATTCCGGTTCTAAAGAATAAGTGTTTGCGTATTTTATAGCCGACACTCATGAAATAGATATAACAACTTTTATCAAAAGATTTGAATATTTTTTCTTTATTTCCCTTGCCGGCAGTTAAGGGTGCTATTCCAAACCCTGACGATTGGGCGAACCATGAAATGGTTAGCGTCTTTATTTATTATCCTATTTATTACATCATGCTATATTTACTGTATTTTTTACGGGTAATGTAGGCTCGGAGTTAGCAACATCTAACGGGGTTTGCTGGCCCGGGGCTCAAGCCCCATCTCCGGCCGTTAAATTTGTTTTTTTTAGCCGTGAATTTGAACGAAATTACGAAGTTATGGGGACAGACGGATGGAAGGACGGACGGCCAGACCACGAAATTATTATATTTTGATATGTATGCATTCTATTTAACTGTCTATTTTTGCTCGTTTTAAACTGCTGTCTAAAGTGCTCAGATTCCTAACGTCGGTCCGGCAGTGTCTCTCGATAAGGAGGCGACAACTTGATATTCTCTTCGGCCCATATCTGAGTAGCCGATTCCGGGCGCGCATCGGTGTCGTCCGATCATTGACGTCACAGACAATCAGGTTCACAGCCCGCACTAAATCGCCCGCCGCTCGTTCCGCCGCGGTCCGACTGGTTGAGTAAATGTTTACAGCTGTAATGGGCCCAGTGTTGCAACACACGCATTTTGACAAGGAACACTTTTTAAACCTTTTGATTACGTAAATTTTAATCACGGCATATATTATGTACCTATTCTTGAATTGCTTGCTTGGTCTAGTAACGAGACGCCCGCGTGATAATCGAGAGGTTGAAATTAGGCCAGCAAGGTTTCAGTAGCGAGAGCTCTCGGTATCATCGTTAATACTATTGGTCCTACCCCTTGTACGAGTCTTAGCTTCGTCGTCCGATACGTCCAACAAAAGCGTTAAAATCAAATCAACAATCGAATAAAATAGTCTGCGTTGAAATCGCATAAACGAGGCAAAAAACATTGTTTTTATTTTTGATGTGTAACACCTTTCCTGCAATCTGTGGCAGTGGTATTGTGAAAAAGGACAGAAATGCGTAACAGGAAATAAGACGGGGAAGCGCGCGCAATTTTTCATTTGACGATGGAAAAAATCGTGTTATATAAACAAATCAATGTCCAGCAGGTGCCAGTGCGTCCACAGCGAAGACGCACACTTCCAAGAGCCAATGCTTCTGATTTTGTATATGTGCTTCGCCTTCTGGTGTCAAGCGTGTGGATGTTGTAACTTTGATATATTTTGGCTTATATCTTCGAAACTATCTAATAAATACTTAATTTTTGTTTCATTCGTGGAAATAATAACTACCCTTAATGATTTACATTCTCAAATTTTATATAATTTATGTGATTATTTTTAAATATTTATTCAAAGTTTTCATACAATATGTATGGCGACACACTATCGCCAAACCAACACACTTATACGGTACCTACAAAACAAGTTAAATGAAATGATAAAAACCCTGCAGAAATTCCAATTGGAATGTTTTCCAATAATTCAAAGGTTTTAATATTATATTTGACTTGTGTTAAAGGGAATGAATTTTTCATATTCGATATAAGTTACTGTAATGATAGTCCAACGTTTTACAAAAATAACTCAGAAACATTGAAAAAAAATGCAAATTTTGATGTCGCATTATCTCCAAAACTATAGATGGTTGGTTGAACAAGTTCGACTTATAATCAAGGCAGGAATATAGTCCTGCGAGGTTCTTAATGTTTTTCAAATAACCATGTGTTTAACTTCCAAAAATTTGATAAATGTGATAGTCTATCATGGGTGGAATTGGTGAACGTTACATTGTATCAAGTGATCACTTAAGCCAGCCGCACGATAGGTCGTAAACCCTATAAACACGCAAAATGACTTTCATTTCTCGTATAAAAATTGCTTCGTCTCAATGAGACATCTATAAAATATCTTGATTACTTATGAGTATGTGAGAATTTGACTTAAATTAAAATATAATTTAATTTCGTGATACCGTTTAGTTGGAATTATAAACAAAGTCTTTAAACTTCCGACCAGATAAACCCGTTTTGACAGCCGGTAGCTATTTGTACCTTACAGTAACTATTGTAAAGGTGTGTGCCTAATAAATAGTATTACTTTTTATGTGTTGTTGGAGGTCGTGGCGAGGGTGATGGGGTCTGCTATACGTATTTATATTATTATCGAAGTAATCGCCCGCCACGTGACTTGGCGCGTTCACCAATATAGTTAAATCGGTAGAATAATGGCAGTCAAAACAGTCTTTCGCGCTGTCTAAGGTAAGTATTCGGCTATATTTGGCAGGCACCAGGAATGTTCACCAATATGGGAACAGACTCAATGGTGAATTCTTGTGCGATGCAAATAAAACACGTATTAATCTTAAGATAAGTGCAGTCATTAGATGTTGAAAAAATTGGTTTTTAGATTGGAGTTTTAGCAATTTGAAGCTAGCGTGGTAGGACGAATCTTAAAATGAATTTCATTATTCTTTTGCGTATAAAATATCTCAATAACTATCGTGGCGATTTCGTTAAAAATTTGCACAAGTCTTACTAATAGTTACTAGTTCGTTAGTCAGTCTTACTAATAATATTAACTATGATATAGCACACGATTTTTTTTTGTTCATAAAAACCGCCAATTGTTAATATGAATTTTTAACTTCGATCTATTTAGGAACAAAATGAAAATTATTTTTAAACTGCTTTTCCTTGCACGAATTTTTTTTTCCATATCAAGAAAATAATTAACTTTTAAATTTCACTGAAACCTTGATAAAATGATTATCTCCATCATCCACCACCAGGAGAAGGAAGCACCTTTGCGGGACAGCACATAACTTCGCCATTTTGAGATTTTCAAAATAATTTGTTAATGAAGTAATATTAACCACTAGCTGTGCCCGCGCGGCTTCGCACGCATAGATTTTTTGTACACTGTTTGGATCGTCATAGAACTTTCGCGAACCTTCTAGAACATTCTCCTTCCAGAACTTTCAAGAAATTTACCGAATGTACAGGAACCTTCTAGACACACCGACACATTCCGCCACTTATTTAGAACCTTACAGAACTTACGGGAATTTTCTAGAACCTTCTCCTTCCAGAACTTTCAATAACAGGTTTTTCCGGAACCTTCTAGACTCATCGACACAGTCGGCGTGCCTATTTTGAAACAATCTGAAGCATTTGCGGCCTTCCCATAACAAAGTGCTAGAAAGCACATTTTCGTCACCCACTCCCACCCACGCTCAGCCATCCCCACCTAAATCGCATATTTTCGATGTGACGCCAAGGGCTATCCACCACCATAACCACCGGTGGGTGGTTGTGAAACCCGTGTTTCACAACCACCCTATATATATCTATATATATATATATATATATATAGATATTATAAGATATAGATATTGATTATATGCTGCCAACAATGATAAAACGAATTTTATCTGTGCAATAATTACGTATCTTTTTTATTTGAATATATTTTTTGATGCCCTTGTGTGATGATTTTTATGCCTCGTGGCGGTGAGACGTCATGTAAACTCTTCCAGATGGTCAATATCAACTCTTCTAATTTTGAATGTACGTCCGTGGGTTACAACAACAACACTGACGAAATACAGCGACAAAAGTTCGTCCATTCGTTCGTCCGTCCGTCCGTAACATGCTGGAATTACGACATAAACACTGATGGTCAGCAATGGACATTCTCCAAAAATGTCGTCATTAAACAGTTGCTACTGTAAATACACTTTAGTTTTAAGTCGATGAAATTAGTTTGTAATATAATCTGAAATTAGTTTTAGGTTTGAGCAGGTAAAGTCGATTAAAAAAAACAAATGGTTTTCTATTCATCAATTTTTAACTTCAAAACCTGCAATTATTATGTCCCGTGAATTTTCACGGGCTTACTGCTAGTATAAATATATGCACGAAGTTATCCAGAAAGCATCCAGCCGAAAAAAAGGAGCTGAGAAAATGACTTCTAAAAATATGAACCTGCAAAAACCTAATACATCGATATTTAATACATTTCTTTGCATAGGGCTCATTGTAAAGATGTTTTAATGTTTTTTTTAAGTTTATTTTAAGAAAAAACCTTTATTTACGACGCGTTTTACAGAGCGGATTCTTTCTGTAAAATGTCTGAATGTACGAAAAACAGTATTTATTTTTTCTATGTGTCTTAGTAGAAAACGTTAAACACACTTAGATGTTTTCTTCAAAATTATTGTTGTGTAGTAACAGTAGAATTAAAAAGTTGCATAATGCGTCTATACTACATGGTTTATTTGAACTAATATTTTTGTTTGCCAAGGATTTGTAAATTTGAAGCCGCGGAAAACAGTCAAACCACTTTTTTTTAGATCAAGAGTTAATTTAACAGTGATGGCCGTGATGTCGGTAAGAAAAATACTGAATTTACAAAAAACCATATCACTTAGAGCTTGGACGTTTTCAGCACATACAGATATTGTATTGAGCTGCCCAAACCCGTACATAACTCATTTTTAGCATTTTATGGGTTGGATGTTTTCTGCATAACCACGCCCATATTTACACTAATATATAAAGAGGAGACTTTGTAAGTTCGGATGTAGTAGAATTCAGGGTGGACGTAGGCTATAATTACCCCATTAAAATAAAAGGGATTTTGGTGGTGATCTCTATTTTACTACTAAAGTCGATGAAAAAATGGTTGAGCGATGCATTTTTTACGAATGCTGCCTTAACTGTAAAAAATATTTAAATGATTTCAATAGAGAAGTTGTAGAGCTCAAAAAAGTCTATAAAAAATTCTGCGACGACATATATCTATATATTAAGGTTAATACACAAATTGATAAAATATGACTAAAAGTTACATAAAATCTACGCGTGCGAAGCCGCGCGGGTAAGCTAGTTATTTATACAATTTAGAAAACAATGAATACTTTTCTGGGTCTGATAACGTTTGTTGTGTACGATTCAAGTCACGATTGTTTTATTTCCGAAAAATAAATAAATAAATAAAAAGATTGCACGCGTGCTTGTATGTATAGCTAATACAAAGTGAAGCTGAGTACTGAGAAGTGAACGAAGTTTTTAAATGTGACGAACCGTACGTGCCGCTATGCGCTCCAACCCGGGAAAGCTGCGGGCCTATTTGACCACGTCTGCGCGCGTGTGACACATTCGTCCGTCGTCTGTTTGTATTTTAATAAATAAATCGCTTGTTCACTTTTCTTACTTAATCAGCCACCGAAACAAGCCTGGCGAATGACCTCGCTAACCGATTGCTGCTTGCATTCAGAAATGTGCACATCTATTTCTGGAAAAGAGTGAGCAACTTTCTTGCAATCTTTTTTTTTATCAAAACTGACCACAAAGGTTTGTGCCAGTTCCTCCTTTGAACAGAGCCAGAATTCTCTCTTCATACAAATTCTTTTAAAATTCGCTGTGCGATATCAAAGTTGGCTGCAGCCGGCATTACCGTAAATCCTTTTCCTCAGTGTTGCAATTTGTTAGGGATGGTATTAATAATATTACTTTTTAAAAATTATTTTATTACGTGTATACAGGGCGTCCCTTAGCCGGTAGCAAAAACTTTACAGGTGGATTCCTGCTTTGATAATAATTCAAAAATGTTCAAGCAACCATGACGTAATATCAATAGTTATGGAGATTGTTATATCAAAGATTGCATTTTTTTTTCCAATATTTCTGATTTATTTTTTGAAAAAAGTTGAACTATCATTACAGTAACTTCATTACTTTTATGTTTTTTCTTGCTGGCAACAGAGATTTTACTTGCGTTTTTGATGTAATATAATTAAAGATTTTTTTTTCTAAAATAAAACAAGTTAATGATCTGTATGAAAAGAGCATGAGTTATCAGAGTCGAATATATTAACCTGTGTCCTAACATATTTCATACAGAAACAAATTTGAAATACGTAAACAGTAAGAAAAACAAATAAAAAATATAATTAAGAAAAGTGCCGATAAAATGGAAAAAATAATATAATAAAGTAATAATAATAACAGTGAAATAAGTGACAAAAAGTAAAGACATACCCAAGTGAAACTTCATTTATATCTTGCGTCGTAGAGCATTTTATATTTACTAATTATTAATATTCACTCGGATTCTTAGTTCATATGAAGGCAATCCCGATTCCGCGAGATCTCGAGGCATTTTACGAGATCAATCCAGAACCGAAAAATCGGACGAGATTATCGGAATTATCGGGATTGATCAGCATTTTTTATGTTTTGTATGTTTAATTGTATATGTCTATAGAGCTTTTAGTAAGTACTTAAAACTTATGTTCATGTCACATTCAAATGATGAAAATAGCTTTGAATAATATTTGGTGTATTTTATCAACCTAACATAGTAATAAAAACTACTACTAGTTAGTACCTAGTCTTTACTCTACTACATTGACTGATTGTTGCTTGGAAAAACGCCTACAAAAACTTTAATGCAATGATTAATAATGAGCATTTTATTAAAATTGCTGATATAAAATTGCAAGGCATTGTTATTAATTGCTATTCAGCTCTATAAACAAAAAAAAACACAAAAGTATTCGGGATCCCGATCCGTAGGGATTCCGCGGGATTGGAAATTCTATTCTCGAGGGATCCCGAAAGGGCAATTCCGACTCGGGATTGCATTCCCTAATTACAATGCAACATTGATTAATGAGTTCAATGTTCCGATTTGATTCGATTCCAAAAGTAAACACATCATTTCTTTTAATTCCAATTATGTTTTAATGTCATCCTTTTATTTAAAATTGCTCGTTTCAATTACATATCAAATTGATGTTTTCACAAGAATGACGTCATAATTGTTTTGGTGCCACGCTGGTAATAAAATTGTCCATTTTTGTAAGTGTGCTGTTATCTTCTAATTGCAGACTCGTGTTCGCTCGGACAGTAATTACAGTCTACCCACCTACTTACTTTATCAAAGGTTTTATAATCATACTTAGCTACTGTTACATACAAGATATTTCTTTTTAGTGATAAAGATTAATTTTGTCACTGGGCAGTACCTACCGTACACTGCGAACGAAATATCTTTGGAAAATGAAAGTTAATTATTATTTATTGAAATACATCTGGGTATTTATGAGAAAATTCAAACGATCACCGTCACACGGATTCTCGTTACTTTTTACAGAACGGAAAATTTTGTGTACCTACGCTAATTTTGCCGCATATTCCGTCGGTCCCGATAACTAATATAAAGATCGCAAGTTCGATTCTAGACAGAATCACAATTATTTATGTAGTTAAATTTATTTATTATTAATTTCAATATTTCCGTTAGTGATTTTTTATTTATGTTATTGAATTTTTAGTACTAATTTACCAAGGGTATTATTTTATTATTGAAACACAATTATCATTATATGTATAACGTGATTATTTAATAGTAAATATGTAATAGTAATTTTATAAATATTCTCAAGAAGAAATCATAAAAATATTATGATTCGAAAATATTAGAAGCAGCATTATTCTAATAATTTCAATAGTTATGGAGGGAAGCCGCTATCGGGACTATCGTTAAAATAAATTATATTGGGTATTAAAAATTCTTTCGCTGCATTACACGTCAAATAAAATGATTAAAATCTTGCAGAAATTTTAAATATATCTATTTTTATTTCAAGTTTTTTTCATATACGAAATAAGTTATTTTCATGATAGTCCAACGTATTACAGAAAATACGTATATAATATTGAAAAAAAAAAATACTAAAAATATTAGTACATATTTACTCGAATATTTTCGACTCGTAATTTAGGCAGGAAACTATCTACCTGTAAAGTAATGTGAACTAGCTTTATAACACCCTGTATATACATTTATTTTGTATTATTTTGGTGAAAATAATATTTTGATTGTACTTAACTAATGTGTACATTTTCTATTGTTTTAGGTAAACACATTTATTCCGTCAGAAAACTTTACATACATTACTAATCACAGCCTATTGGATATATTGGAGCAAGTGAACATTATTGGTAAGCTGTGTTTTGTGTTTTTATAGTTTTCATGAGCGCTTCTCACCGGTTTCAACATGTTTTACGGCACTTTCCCAATAAAAATCATGATTGAATAAAACATAACCGCCCCGACATATCAATTGAAATATTGAAACTATATCTTCCCTCCCGACTATTATTTTTCCAACACCGGAATGCAGACAGATAGAATAAATAATAAAACATTTTCTTTACAAAAGTGAAAATATCGCGACATATATTATTATTAGAAATCAGAATTATTTATTTACACCCAAGGGTTGTTGTATGTTACACCCAAATAGTGTGGTTGAACATTGTAACTTAAATTTGTCAAAACAAAATACAATCAGACATGATACAGTTTAAAGAAAGGATTAATTAATTCATTGCAGGTTTTTACATGAAAATTATTAATATACAGCAATATATTGTAATTTTAATATGTTAAAATAAAAATTCATTTAAAAAATTATAAATTATTCATTCAATGCAAAAGAGAAGATAATTAAGATAAAAAATACAAAACATGAGTAAATATTTAAAAATAAAATAAAAACAGACAACAAAATGGAATTTAAAAATTTGAAAAATAATTAACTTAATGCTTAATAACTTAAAGTAAGCAAACATACATGGTTAAAAATACATATACAAAATACAATACATATACATATACTTGAGTATATACATACAAACATTTGAGTAAGTATAATATCTGCGATAGGTGAAATAAAATTATAGGTTTATGCCTAGAATTGGCAAAAAAGAACGAAAATAAACTGAGTGCGGTCGCTTAGACGTATGTGTGGAACACCTTTGTACGATAGAGTGGAAAATGAACGAATTAGAAGTGAATAATAATAATAAAGAAGGGATTGCTGAGATGGTCTGGTCATGTGGAACGGATGATCGAGGAACGGACGGTAAAGAAAATTTTTGAGGCGAGTGTTGAAGATAGCAAAAAAAAAAAATCAAATTCCATAGACATATGCGGTATTTGAGGTTAATTACGCTTGGCACTCTATTAGCCTTATTATTGGTTTGACAGTGGTAAAAAAAACGTTTCTGCAACCCGAAATCGAGTTTACTCTCAGCTGATGTTAAAAAAAGTTACTCCGGTTAATTTTACTTGAGTAAAATTTACTTCAGATGGCGCAACCGGGCCTTAATTATACTTTTTCTCTTTTTTTGTACTCCAGCTAATGTCAATTTACCAATTTTGCCATGAATGATGAGGATCTGATATTTTTTGGATGGGTGGATGAACATATTGTAATTTCCGAGTTTTTTTTAAAGGTTTTCTATAAGATCTATGCTCTTGGTTTGCGTTATCTCAATAGTCATTTATTGCTAATATGTAACATTGTATACTTAGTCACTTTTGACGTGATGAAAATTATATAAAAATCAGTTAATTCACAATAATTTATTTATCCAAAGGGTTCAAATATCAAATTAGAGCCCACATTTCTCCTATAATAATATAGATTTTGAATTTGATCAATGTCTTGATACTTCTCACGGAAACTTTACGCATACATAAATAAGTGCATCTCAACTATTTTGTCTTAGAATATAATAACGATGGTTATACTGAGAGTAGGGGAGAATGTGTGTCTAAATAATTATTACAATAATGCCTTAATGGAGCGACATCTATAATGATATGAAATACCGGTATTCCAGTTCTCGTATTATATTAAAGTCTACCTGCGAACTTGCTATAAAAGTTTCTGAAATTTTTGTAACTATTTAATGCGTGCTATTATTAACATTACGGAGAAGCCTCCGATATTATTACATTCTGCATATGTTAAAAGAGAAATACCATTTTATTATCCTACTTATTTATTATTAGTTAATTAATTAATTGAACTATTCATACGTGTTAAAAATAAGCATTATACTTGCATTAATAATTAATTTATTGAATAATGCGTAGGTGTCATCAGCATTTTTTTTTCAATAAATGCAAGATTATTTTGTGATGACATTATTTACTCGTATATACCTAACCTACAATTTTTAATTTTAATCTATTTTTTAATTTATTTATTTGATTTTTAATTTACAATAGGTATAGTTACGTTGTATCCTAGTGAAAGGACCATTGGTCCCGAAGCATGTCGGTATTTTCAACAAATTAGTGATGTAAATAAGTATACTCAAAAAAAGTATATTCTTATTAATTAAAATATTTTTATATGAAAATTTGTCTCGAAAGTCGACCACTGGTGGGACCTCGCTCAGACGATAAAGGTGGCTCGCTTAGCATGCGAAAGTTAAACATCTTTTCATTTAAGAAAAACAATCGAATTAGTGTAAGCCGTGCGTACGAGGCATATTGTTTCTTTGTGTTGGTGTTTAAACCCGTCAACACCAATACAACGAAACAATGTACGAATAGGCTAATTTCAAAACTTAATATAGTCACCTGCATTCTCCGCTCAAATGCATGCGTGGTGGAGATTTACATGTAGAACCGTTGCACTGATGCAAGTAGCGAAGGGCTAAACTTAATTTCGGAATGAAAGCTTCAGGCACAGGTTTACCAATTTGAAGGCTTCAAAGTGTGCGCTTCATTTGTATTAGATGCTGAAACATTACGCACTTTTTTCGTGTACTTCAATGAACTACATGAAGCTACTTGTAATACTACAAAATTGTGCATATAGCTGAAAATTATCACTGACGGTTGTTTTGGGTGGGGGGTTTGTAAGAGTCGTTTTATCTACATCAAGTCCGCCAAAAATTTTCCACTTCGCAACGATATTTGTCTGAAGTGTGCACTTCAGTATGGTGAAGTATTTCATTGTAGTACTTAGTAAAGCGCGGACCCATCACTAGATACAAGGATCTTTGCAGTTGGCTCGCATTTTCAGACAGTATTAGGTGCATAGATACTCTGAAATCTTCACTGTACTCTGAAATCTTATCTGCACGTAACAGGAATGCAGTTAGATTCTAATTCGGTCCCACATTCAATGCTAGATTCTGCAAAAAATGGAACACAACTATGGGCGAGATGCCAAACCATTTGTATTTCTTTGTTACCGTGGAGACATGTGTTCCAGCGGCCATTGTGGCTAAGCCCTCGGGTCTCCCTGGCAAATAAAACGGTATCTAGATCGCGCTTTGTGGTAATAAATGAAAATTTGGAATTTTTAAACCTCTTCCCAATGTCAATTCCTTCTTCGGAGGTTCATGACGTCTGCTATGTTTCAAGTTCTCGAGCTCGAGAAAAATAAATGAGGAGCCCTATTCTCGAGCCGTTCGCCATTCCGCAAGTTGTGCATGAGCCTGGGCAAGGGGTTCTATGATGATGGATCTTCGTCATCATCATCATTTTGTTCTTTGATTTAAGGTCGACTCTATAAATAATCTTCAACCAAATCATTCTAGACATTTTTCTGGGCTAATCGTTTCGAAGGGATATCTCTGATCATGGCCATGAAAACATTTTCAAATCTTGGTGACCGATTTTTGACCAGGGTTCTCCCGAGCCTTAATATCCTTGCTTCTCACAACGTGGCCAGCTTATTTCAGACTTCTCTCTTTCTTCTTCTCTTTTTCTTCTTCTTTCTTTTTTCCTTCCTCTCTTTTTCTTGTTCTTCTATTGTTACAACTTGACCCGGAATCCTTGTCTCTTCTCATCTGTCTACGTGGCCAGCTTACCACTCTTATTTGCCCTTCTCGCAACATGGCCAGCCTATCTAAGAACTGTATCGCAACTCTTTTCTCTTAAATTTAAATTCAATGATTAAATAACTTGACTAAAATAGAATAAAATATTCGTAAATAATATTGTTACGAAATAGAATAAGAAGCATCCTAGGGCTTTCGGAAAGATCTAGAGATTCCTCCAATAATTAAGAAAAATGTGAAGCGGTCCGAAGTTTCTAGACGTTGGGTGGCAGTTATATACAGAGTTTCTCATAGCTAGTAGCGAAAACTTCGGAGGAGTATTCTTTATTCAATTTTTAATAGAAAATATTTTTACTTTTTGGATGAAATGTCGATAGTGATGGTGATAATGTGAAAATTGGACTGTCACTATTGTAACATACATGGAATATTAAAATTTTATTCGCTTTGATAAAAGTCAAATAAGTCATTAAAACCACAAAAATTTAAAAAATATTTTATATAAGATTTTTATCGTTTGACTTGTATTGAAGCGAATAAATTTTTAATATTTCATATAAGCTACTGTAGTGGTAGTCCAATGTTTTGCAGAAAATATTTTAGAAATAATAAAAATACAAATATATTATGTCGCTATCTCGGTAACTGTCGACATTTCACCCAAAGTGTAAAGAATATTTTATTTTCAAAATTGAATTAAGAAGATTCCCCCAACGATTTGCTACCAGCTACGAGACATCCTGTATACTCCAACATCAAGCGCCAGGCAGTTCCAAATTAACTGTGTGCGAGCGAAGCTACATAAAAATCAGCGATAATTTTCGGGCGCGAACATTCTAGAGAGGTCTGTTATTATACGAAAGGTTGTTAACTATTCCCAAAAAAGTGTAACATTAGCGAACGTGCTTTACTCGAACCCCACAGCAAATCATAAATTTTATTTTATTATTTATATGCACAAAAAATAAATGAAACATACTGACGTAGGTAGTCTGAAGACTGTATGGTCAATCGAATTATTATTTGCAGGCTTTATAGGCAAAGTTAAAAAAATAACGTTAACACGATATTTTTTTAACCTTGGAGATACGGTATGCAAAACATAGTTGCGGATAAATACTGCTATCATTCTACTATCTTGGACCCTCTTATTCGATCTGTCCGATGATATGTTTGGACTCGAGCATAAACACTTTACGGTCGTAATATTATTTTTATTTTATTATCTGTAAAAAATTCTGAATTTTCTTATGGAAGTGATTTTGCAAGTTTTACTCAAAGGAAGCGAATGAACTTAAATATAAATTTGATTATCACCAAAGATATTTAAATTGTTATGTTATGCTTTTATTGTGTACTTTAATAAAGTCTTACTACAAATACTTTTGTAGAGAATCTAAACCTAAAGCCGTAGTAAAAGAAAATAAAGTAGATCGAATATAGTGAAAATCATCAAGCTTGTGTATTTATTAATTTCGAAGCTGATCTTATTATTTTTTATTTAGAAAAAAGGTGTGAGACCAGGGTTCTAAGGCTTGTAAGTAGGGTTAAGAAGAGGTCGCTTAGGTCATTCGGTCGTGGGGGCACATGAATGAGAATAGGATGTACACAGAAATATAGGACTTCGGCGAAAGACCTATTTCAGTCAGGTTAACAAGTTGAGTGAGCCTTCAATCGGAAGATTAGGCGCTCGCAATCAGTACATTAGAGCTTAACTCAAATGTAAGCATATATCGTTTAAATAGAATGTCGAAAAACATTAATCTGACAGAATATTATATAATATATTATGATAATAATATGATAATGACCGATTTTTCATAAAAAATTAAATCATGGTAAATTTTACACGGTATACGTAACATCAATCAATCCACTATCCTAATTTCGAATGTCTATCGGTCTGTAACGTCCATTACTTGATGGAATTATAACTTTAGATAATTAAAATGTGACACGCAATCAGCACGCTGGTCGTTATTATGTCCTGTGATTTACGACAAGACTAACTTACTGGTGTCCTGGAATGGGGCTTGTATAACCGGCCACTGGATCACTAGGCGAGGGTTTTATCCACTAGACCAACAAGCTACTCCTACATTTTATCATTCACATTTTATTCCGATTTCGCAGAATTTCTAGTTGAGTACATCTTATTTCAAAGTACTGCTTGCTCGCCGATAAGGAAGATGGTACCAATAGAAGCCTCAGTAGTTTACGCGCTCGCATGACAAGAGTAATTATTTTAATATCTACATCATATATTTCTTAGAACTATGTATTTCTATTTATACTGTACGCCTATATGCCCACTTATATGCCTATTATATATTTTTTTTATTTTATTTAAAGTTTATTTATAATAAATAAAATAAAAACATGATACAATAATATTTTACATGTATAACAATATTAAATTACATTTCCCTTTTCTTGTTACTGCGTCAACAAAATTAAAAACTTATTATACCTATACCTATTTCACTAGAAGAAATATTTTAAATTTTTATATTAAACAATGTAAAATGAAAATATATAGAATTAGTCTGAATCTTAATCATTTCAAAATATATGTACCTACATTAAATTTTTTTTTAAATCAGTGTTTTATTGTATGAAAATAATGTTACGGCTGAATATATGTGGATAAGATTACTATAAATTTTTCACAAAATCAAACTAAGGACAGAAGTGCTGCCATTCTATCCAAAAATTTTTCTCTAGACCTATAAAATATATATTTTTTACACATTGGAAATATCTTCGACATGTTTGGCATTTGTCATGTCAAAATGTTTCTTTACTTTTCTACTAGTAGCGAGTACCTAGTTGAATAGGTTTAGATTTTTATCGACCAAAACCGGATCTTTTGACACTTTTCATACTGTGATGTATGAAGCTACACATTCTTGCATCACTCGAAAGACTTGTTTGTTGTTTACGTACAGGAATTTATTGTTAGTTCTCGCTATTTGTATAATTTTTAATAAGTTAAACTAATTGGTCCTAAACGGAACCCCTGGGGGTACACCACTAGATATATTAAATTTCTTTAATAATATTTATGCGGAAAAGCCTTACGAGGATCAACATTATCGAATCAGTATTGAAACTGAAGCTCAGAAAATAATTGAAGATAAAGTAGTGTACACATTGTTTAAAAAACTGGTTTTTATTGTGTTGAAATATTGCCGCAATTATAAATCGTTTCAATTTATATTTTAAAAATTTCAATTCTTTATTTAAAAGAGTCACGAGCGTTTGCGAATTAAAACATATTTAATATTGACACGAATTGCGTTACTTATTGAAAATTATGTGAAGGAAACAGTAAATAAATTAATATGCATTGTCATTCATTGTCAAAAATGAGCTGATTATATCAAATCATACACCAATAGCTTTTCATAAATTTTGATAGACAAAATCATGCTATGTCATTCTGATATTCTACCTCGATATATATATTTTATCGCGCATTAAGATCGAGTTATATTATAAAATAGATATACGAAAGATTTCCATCTTTCATTGTTGGATCATTTGGTTGGATTTAAAACAAAAGCCTTTTATTGTGAAGGAAATTTTGGTCTAGACGGGGGAAGAATGAGATGTCTGGAGTCTGGATGGATAGGATGACTTTATATATCAAGTATTTTCAGGATCAATATTTATAACGTGGGGTGGGGGCTGGATGACGAGGGGTAGGTCTATATTTGAGTGACTACGCAAAATCTGGTTTAGATCGGTCAAATGTTGTCGGATTGACAATATAATTACAGAAAATAAATATTAATATTTTTAGAATGCGGCCTCATTGCACTAGATAACTGAAATACCTACGTGAATATGTTTGATAGATTATTGACGTCAACGCATTGAGATCGTGTCAAAGAATAGGGGACAGCATTGAGTACCTACCCAACTCAAAGATACACAAAGGAACGCTGCGGTAGGATTCGACATTGATGGAGAATATCCAGTTAATATCATTGAAATTATCCTCTCACTGAAATAAGATTATGTGCTAATTTATGCTGAAGAAAGGGGATGTAAATTTGGAAACTCATATTTAAGCCATACTCAAGAGTTATCGAGAAAAATATGAAATACTCCATCCCGAAGTTCTACAACTTTTATACCAGAGTCTTTTGAAAGGAAGTAGTGCTCTGCTATATTTTTCGTCCTTTTTTTTTATTTTTCAGAAACGTATCAACTATACCATATTGTGCCTATTTTGTAGTAAATATTTTTTGATGTTCTTTTAAACCTCTTCGATCGGACATACTGTTCACAAGCCACGGCGTCCCGGTGTTGACTGATCGTGCCAATTCCTGCCCCTTCCTTGCGCAGCCTTGGCTGAAGCAATATAAATGATTAAATCTTGGACAGCTTTAAATTCCACCATCATCGTATATTTTCTGAGAAAATTCTAAACTATTTTGGTAACGGTCATATTTTAAATATATACTTACCCCATACTTCTGATTTTTAAAATGTATTAACGTTAAGAAATATATAGGCCCCCTTTTTGATTTAGGCTGGGACCGAATAATAGATTTGTAAAATTATTTTTATTTTTGTTTATTTTATAACTGCACCCCTTGCACCTATGTTTAGGGGTCACAACCGCCTTGAGACATCAAAAAATTCCAATTCTATTTTTTTGTTACCATTGCACATACAAAATTACTTTTATTATCAATATTTACGGCATACGTTTTTATAAATTTTTTCCTTGATCACCGGCAACATAGATCCCGACAGAGAGGTGAGGTGCAGAATGGAAATTGCGAGGAAAATGCCGTACTGCATTTAATAGCATGAGACAATTCTTGTACAATCATAATTTAAATTTAAAACTAAGAGAAGTGCTGCATAGGGTCCATACTCTATGAAACATGGAGATTCAAAATACACAATGAACGTATAGAGGCATTTTAAATGTGGCTTCATCACAGAATGTTACGAACCCCATGGACCGTCACCAATTCTGCAATGTTGAGAAGGGCTGGGGTGGGGAGAGAGTTTTTGACCAATTTTGGCGAAAGATGGCATACTTCGGATATGGTAAATATCTGCTGCATCTCTTGGGTGAAAGGCAGATGTCCTGGCTGGGAAACATCAGGGAATATACTGGAGGAACTATTCCAGTTAGCACAGAGAAGCCTATTGCCAGAGCGATTGCCAACGTCGGGGGACCTGACACGGCACGAAAAGAAGAAGAAGAAAGGCTATTTTCATAAAGGCTTCTCTTTGACGTTTCCTGTAGCCGAATGTCAGGCTCGTATCAGTTCCCCGCAGTCACTTATTCTCGGCGATCGGTTGCCAGGAAATCTGCACGTGTTGGCGAATCTTTTCCGTCAACAGTCATTGATCCCTAGGGCGAGCCATTCGATTTACATAAAAAATAATGCTATTATGCGATCCACACGGAAAATTCCACACGCACACAACAATACAATCTAGTAAACAACAATATGCCCAATTCACCCGATCTTGGGATCGGTCGGACTGAACGGAGTTCGGACCGAGCGCTCGCCCGTTCGGCGTCACGTAGCACGTTTGTGTTTATTCGACCCACTGAAAACGATTGCGGCTGTTTGCTTATTTTTCGCTCCTGCTGATAGATGCTAGATACACAGTATGTAAAGCGCTTGTTTTGACTGTATCGTTTGATTTATCTGTCTATTATTGTAGGGGTCTTCGTTCCTCCTCATATCGTGGTATTTTTACCGTCTTCGATCAACTCTGATCGATTACATCACCTGCGTCTTTCAATTTAGAACATTAAACCATTAACTTTAGGTTAGGTTAAATTTCTCACCTGATGGCATGCTCAAGACGATATAATACTGACGCATTTCGTATTACCCACAATAGCCGAGTGTTCTAATACATGTCCAGTCAAAGTTGGACCTGGTAGGCGCAGATTCGAATGTCAGTCCAGCCGCTTTTAAAAAGTAGCTTTGATACAAAACACTTTATTTTATACTAGGAATAACCCGCCAATAAATAATTTTGTTGGTACTTAAATTTTAGCTTTACGTTAATTAGTTATAAGTTACACATCAATTATGCCCAACATCAAAAAATATTGCGAAAGCAATCTAAAGTGTAAACAAATGATTTTTTAACGCTCCGGCCGCTAGTTAAGGCTGTGAAAAAGGCGCCAACTACCGAAGTGTCTTGGTACCATTAGTGACTAACATTTTTACGTTAGTGACGGACATCCTTACATAGAGAATTATGTATTTGACTGTTAAATAATCGTTGCTAGGTAAAATATGTCGGAATGTGTATTTGTTTGCGCTTAATTGGATTAGTTAAACCGTGGTTAAACCACTTCGCTAGACTGTGCACTACCATTACACATGTTTGTAGCGTAATATAGTAAATAGATATTGATGTTATCTTCTTCCATTAGACCCCACAGGTTTATCAAAGCGGCTGTGGTGGGGACCACTTATGAAGAATGAAGCATTTGAATGGAACAGAGACACAGCAAGGATGAAAAATGATTTCGTGAAAATGTGGCGCTGGAAGCACTGGTTGAGAACCTATGTAATAAATAATTGATTCAATGCTCGCAATTGTGTCGTGGACACGTTCTTTCATATTTCGGGCATCTTGCCGGAAAAAATAGTCACATAGATCTGCCTGTTCCTGCGAAAATTGCGACTTCCACTGGCGCTGACCATTCGCTTCTAATACTGTTGCGATTGGGATATTGTCACGGGGTCGTGGCTGCGGGAGGCAAATAAAACACTTAAAATTAATTCAAGTTTTATTTGCTCACCAAAGCCACTGGACGAGAATTTAATCGGAGCACCATCCTTTAATTCATACTAACTTCATAATTTGCAATAACTGCTACTCCTGAATATTCCACAAATACGTAGGCAGGTACTTTTCTATTTCTCTTTACTTTCGTCTTGTTTGTGGTCAAACACACGGGTTTGCCTTTTGTATGGTCACGTCTCACTTATCAAAATACCTCTGTGTTCAGCATGATGTCGCTGCGTATTTATAAGGATCCTATGCTCTGGAACTTTCCGATCTCCAGTGGATTATTCTGTAAAAGGTGTAGTGCTGTAAACTATACAATCAGATCGACAGGACGAACAATGAGAATACCAATCACAAAAACGGTGTATGTTGTTCCGTACAGAATACGCGAAGATATGATGCGCAGGTCTCCCGTACTTGACTCGTAGAACGGACCAAGACTGTACAGCGGTAATCGTAAACCCGCTGACAGTGGTTGTTCTAAATATTCACAAAAGTGAATTATCCGGTTGCAGGTAGTCCAGTTGAAGTTCCAAAATCCAAAAACAGTAGGTAGAGCAGAGGTCAGAGGTGTTGAGTAAAAGTCAGATGAAGTGGTCCAGACGGCGTATAAAGCACAGAACGGAATGAATCTGTACGCCGACGGAAGTTTAATTTATACACAAATTTAATACCTCCCGGCTTATTTCCGGGAGCCAATCACAGAGAGTTTTTATCGCGCGTTCGCGCACGCGAAATTGTCTAAAAAATAGCTCGGAAAGTTTTATTTACAGAATTCAAAAATTATTTAGAATTTTTACGCCACCCCACCGGGGTTTTCATCACGTCATTTACATGGTGCTATGTCTTGCTTATAGCATGACGTGATTGCCTGGACCCGCAAGACCGAAGTTAATTTTTTATCAAAAAATATATACCGATCGCAGCGGTATTTGCTCAGGAAAATTTCACAATTAAATTTATAAAATTTGTTAACTATGGTTTATACATGTTTGTTAATGCAGTTTATAAAGAGCCCACATGGGTGTAACTTTTGATATCAGTTTTAGTTATGTATAATAAAATTTCAGTCACTTATAAATATTTTAAAGTGGGTCGCAAAAAATTAATTTTTATTTATTTTTCAGGTGCGCCCCTGACAAGGTAGGTATGTAAAAACATGTAAAATGGATAGATTCTTATGCAAGGAATTCAACAAAAAATATTTTAAGTTAATCCGGCTGTTGTAGCGTCCGTAAGACAGTTTCAAAGTTTTGACTGAAAAATGACCCTTATTGACATTGGACCACTGCTGATAGTGGTTACGTAAAAAATGTGAAAAATTTTGCTTTTTTATTTACATGATTTTCTTTCAGATTTTAGTTTAAATGGCTTTGTTTAGCAAAAATATTATGGTTTGATACCAATTTTATTGAAAAAACCCTCGTTTTTCGTAAATATAAGAAAATCAATTTTGGGTCGAAAATTCTCGTATTTGTTGGTACAAATACCGTTTTTCGGTGGCTGTCGCGCCCGGGACCTTATTAGTGATGAGCCCCGTCGCTAGGCCTATAAAACACTGTTAGTTATATGTAGATTTCTCCGAGATCTGACAAGATATGGCTTCGCGACTTATCGGAAACAATCGGTCTGCAGCCCGTTTTTCCTTCGCATACCAACTCTCTGTCCTCGGATACATATGTAGAAATATTAAACAATATTTCGTAATTCTGTCTGTCAGGCCATACAGTTAGCCGTAGGAAATAATATTTCCTGTATCTGTCTTTCCGCCATACAGTTGGCCGTCACTCGGAAATATTCAATAATATTTCTTATATCTGTCTTTATGCCATACAGTTGGCTACACTCACCACCCCGGTCTATCGCAACAGCGATTTTCTCGTTTATTGAAAATAAACATGTGACAAAGTACATTCATATATGTCAATATTTAGGTTCTTACAATAATATGTAATAATTTAAAACATGTCACAACTATTTTATTTTCATAAATTTTCATACATAAATTTGTTCACAATTTATCAAAGCATAGGACCCGTCTTTACGGTCCTCAGGGTGGTGATGACGCACCGGCGTCCTGCCCGGTCGCCCGTGAATAAGATGACGTCACAGGTCCACCTTGATCGGTGTCCGCAGCGAACCATGGAACTTGGCAATGTCATCTTCTTTGAGGAGGCCCTTTTCAGGGCTATCATTCATCCTGTCCGTTACAGTGTATGTATGGTGAAAGAAAAGGAGAATATATTGTGCCAAGAAAACTTAATAAATTAGATTTTAAAAAATCGATATGATGCAAGACAAAAAACTCCATTGGCTTCAAAAAAGTACAAGGTAAAAGAATGTATATTAAAGCTATGTACCTAATCCTACATTACTTTATAATTATCATGTATCACTCGTATAAATCATGCAATACTCTATAATGACCTACTCTATAATCTTCATAATAAAGTTATTTTTATTTATTTATAAAAAATATTAAAAAATAACTTGTCAAACAATATCGAAGGCAACCATGCCGTAAAACTGCTGTGCAGTTTGGCAAATGCATGTATGTTATATGTATCAAAAATAAATTCTGAAAAAAAAATCCTCGATTACGTGCATTTCTTTCCGCTTCTCCCATCTCGTGATAATAATATAGGATTTTATTTAAAACTTCTGACTAGCATTGTAATATTATCAGGAAATCGTATACAGAAGAGTAGTTCGTTGAATCAGTCTCACAGTGAAAATACAGCGTTTTGCCTGCTCCTTACAGAATGGTCCTTCGAGGCGGATTGACGATTTTAGCTTCATTACTCCTGGCTATTATTCACTTGTAACTGCTCTGAGAACTATTGGACACCGAAAATAATGAAACAATGCTGTCAAGGTTTAGGAGCTTACGATGTTCATCACTGAGAATCAGTATTTTAAGAAGAACATACATGAGAACGTAAAACATACATGAGGACAATGTTCTTATCACTTGTTAATAGGCTGCTGGGGAGAAAAGAGAAGCAAGCTATCCGTCGACACAGTCAATCATCATTACCTAAATTTAATGACAATTTTATGGCCATCTCCAAAAATACAAACAGGTGTTTCACAGGGATCGATTAAGAATTCGTAGAATATACTTCAATTATTGAACTAAAGTCGCGTAAAATAAGCAAGACTTCGCAATACTTCAAAACTGGCAAAAAAAGCAACACGCTTCGCCGATCTTTCTCCGAGCGGGCCGTCTGTTTTGGTCTTGATTGTTGAAATATTTTAATTCAATTTGTTTTGTTTCATTTGTATCTCATGAGTCACTGAACTGCGCGAGCCGTCTCATTTTAATTTGTATCATCAGCTTTCTCAGATCGTCATAACATTTTACATTGTCAGCATTCGTTGTTTAGATTTTGCCATATTGTCACGTAGTAGTCTTTCTCATAATATCTGATTCACGGAGTGCCGGATAAAGCGCAACAAGTTTAATGAAACATTCAATCATTATCATCATCGTATAAAAACATATACCTACCACTCGAGTGTACTCTTGTATAATGAAATTCGAAAAAAATATTCACGTATAAATTATTTCCCAATTTTGTTTTAAAATCACTTCAATTTCTGCTGCAGTGAATGCGGATACTTCGCTTATCAAGGAATCTTTTTTGAGCAAAAGCTCTCATATCCTTGATTCGCCACCAAGTTGGAAATTTAGTTGACTCTATTTTAATCCATATTGTCAATTATTTCAGGGTACGGTGTAACCTAAAAATGGATAACAAGTTTTATATAGTATATCAAAATTACATACAATGTGCCAGAAAATGATCTCTTGAAAATCGCCGGTATTATTCATCGCTTCGCTCGGGCACAGTCTACCCCGACTTTTCGAAGTCCGTCTCCGTCCGGCAGCGGGATATTTATATCTACGCTGATCGCCTACACCCACACCCCGCCTTTAACGCGTGGTATTAAAGGTAGTCAACGTCCTTCTAGATTATTTGAGGAGATTAGATCTTTCCGGAAACCCCTGAATATTTATTTTTTTGTAACGATGTCATTGCGCAATAATAATGTAACACGTTGTTGTTTGACATTTATTTTGACTCTTGCCCCACTTAGCACGTATTGCTTAACTAGCTTTTACCCGTCAAAAATGACAGTTTATTTACGTGTCGGTTCATATTTATTGAAGTATTTATTTAAAATAAGAAGAAAAAAAGTTTTATAAAATAAGTTACGGACGTTACTTGAAGTTACGGACAGACACACAGACAACGAAATTATTGTTATTGGGATTATCATTCCCTAAAGCGTGGCTTTTAAATTCGTTATTGGGTCAACTTTAACCAAAGCGTGACTGATAATGTCGGCAAAACGTAATAAATATTCATAATGTAATTCTCTTGGTTTTGTCAATCTTTTCAGTATTGTTAAATATAATTTGTAAATAAAACCAAATCTGCGGTTCCCTGTCGAATAGTGGAGCCCCTACTCCTACACATAGAATAATCACAAATGAGGTAGGTGGCTTGGGCATTTGCTAAGAATTCCAGAGGAACGAACACCATGAAGAATCCTAGTGGCAACCCCGGAAGGGAGACGGCCGGTGGGTCGCCCCAGATTAAGCTGGGAGAAGGAACAGAAAAATGTATATGAAAACAAAATGGGTCTAGACTGGTGGATTCACGCAGAAGCAGCGCAAAACAGGGAAATATGGAAACACCTTGTCGAGTGTTTGGGTCCCCGACCCTACTAGGACAGGGGGATGAAGTTAATGATGATGACTGTCTAGTAGAATCTCAAGTTGTAATCTTAGACTTTATCTCGAGATCAAAATCTCTACACGTGTAATAATAATAATAATAATAAAAATGTATAATTTCTATAGCGCCATTTTTGTAAAAAAAAAATCACCTCAAGGGCGCTTTACACTAACATCGTTTAGTCCTACACTAGTATTTAATTTTATGGAAAGGATTTCATAAAAAAGTGCGTTTTAAGTCTTTGTTTCTGATGCACTTTTCCGTATTACGGAGGGAAGAGAGTTCCA
Organism: Agrypnia vestita; assembly: GCA_016648135.1. Classification (NCBI taxonomy): domain Eukaryota; kingdom Metazoa; phylum Arthropoda; class Insecta; order Trichoptera; family Phryganeidae; genus Agrypnia; species Agrypnia vestita. The sequence continues at coordinate 84,443 of JADDOH010002293.1, forward strand.
CGCCTTTGGGCCTGCTACCGCAAATGCCCGTTCACTAAACTTAGTCTTTTGGTTGTGGATGGTCGGTTCTACATACGTGTACACGCTATATATCAATTTTATTTCATCTAAATCTCAGACTTATCTCATCGTCTCACAGTATGAGAACACGGGCTATTAAGGTCTTATCCTCGGTTACCGAACCCAATTTCCATTGCTTCGTGTTTTAATCAACTTTTTCACTGGAAAAGAACTACCTAGAACTCACGTGTTTTCCGTTGGTCTCCAGGGTTTTGACGTCAAATGTTTATGACTCGGACATTTTCCAAATGGCGGTGCTTTCTGCCTGTAATACTCCCAATGAGTAAAACAGAATTCAGAAATAGAATTTTGTAAACGAATGCTTTTCTAAAAAAATAACATTTTCCCTATTAAAAAAACGAACTGTGAAGCTTCAAGTCGGAAACTTGGACACTGACAAAACGCGATGAAAGGATCCAAGAAATCTTTGAAAGCAAAATACTTATATTTTACGGCTCATAAATAACAATGGTGTCTGCAGGGGCCAGCGCAGTCAAATAAATTAAAATTGGAAGATCACGCTAGCCGAGGCACTTGCATCGCATCGAAGATCAAAAACTAGTAAATAATGTTTGGTTCAGAGAACCTCAAAGGTGGAGAGTGAGTGAACTGAAAATGAGATGGGTTGATGCTGTGGAAGTAAACTGTCGTCATTTGGGGGCGATGAACTGGAAAGGAGATGCCGTTGATAGATGAAAATGTCAACAAATCCTGCAGCCAGTCATCAACGCTTCTAGTGTCGATATAATTTCAGAATTCTCATTAAAAGCAATTTAGGGCAAAAAGCTTAAATTCGTATAAAAGAGTACATTTATTAGGAAAAAATTCTAATCCTTGCTGCTTCAATTTGCCTTTTCCCCATCTACATTAAATTGTTTTACTGCTTATTCAACGGTTTTTTAGGTAGTTTCTTTAAGTGCCTATTCTCCAACAATTTTTAGGTAGCTTCATTGAGTACTTCTTTACTCATTTGATTATGGACATGGACCCCTGTAGAATACATTGTTGCTTTTAATTTTCGTCGTGCGCGTTGTTGAATTAGCTTCTGTCTTTCTTTTTTAATTGTCTTATCTATTTTTATTTATCCTTTGTAAATCATTTAATAGCATTGCATTATGATTGCGGTATTATTTATTTTATGAAGATAATTATGCTTTTGGGCTTAAGTATTCTATATTGAATATTGAGAGATGAGATAATATAATAAAAAGAGATTTAACAATTAATCAGTCGATAAGGACTTTAACTCGTACAAGCGACACTTATTTACAAAATGTAACATACTAGCTGAGCCCGGCAATGCTTTGCTGTTGCTAGATTTGAGTTTATACAGCCTTGGCCAAATGCATAAGGTACCCCTAATTGTTATTTCTCTTTTTGCGGTGCGATTTTAAAAATAATAACAATTGTTTAGTAACATTTGTTTATTTATGAGCTACATTTAATGTTTTATGCGCAATCTCATAATTCCTACTAATTTTCTGCAAATATCAGACTATTTTGGATCATTCGTCAAAAACGCATTGTTTCACCTCTTGTTTAGATGGTGCCTTTCTTTGACTAACTTTTTTTTTCCTTTATTAATATCGGTATTGACACATTGACACACCATAAGTGTTCTATCTGATTTAGGTCTGGTGACTGCCTTTTTTTTGAAGAACTCCTTACATTTTTTTAAATGTTTGTCGTGGAGCATTGTTCTACTAGGATAAAACATTCTGTCGGAACTGGGTATTGTATAATTGAGTGATGAAAAGTTCCAAAACATCATTCAACGTGGTGTTGTAGGTATCAGAATTATTTCGTTCCTCGCACACGAAGAAGTTCCCCACCCCTGTGGACTTCATACACCCCCATACCATAATGCTTCCTCAACCATGTTTTATTGTAGGCACCGCGCAATCAGCATGATGTTCTTCACCTACTCTCCGACAGACGTATCTATATTACCTTTTATCTGCCAAAATACCCCTAACTCAAATGTCGGAATATCCAAACCTTCTAATCAACTATATTATGCATCTAAAGAAAATATTTCAGATTTGATACTAAATCATTAGTCTGGCGGTCGTCTCCATAAAAAGTAATATCGATTAACATTCGCCGTTTTGACTATCTTAGATCGTGCGCAATGTGCACGATCAAATCAACTCGTTAAGTTCCGAGTATCGAACGACAATCGTTGAAGTATCGTATGTATGGGTCTTTGTGGATCTTATTACACTAATGTTGCATCATCGCTAGTTGAGCATACCTCCGCTTTTTTCCCTTATCTTTACACTGGCGACATCTTTTAATGTATTGATAATATATTTTTATCACGGAAATTTACCCTTTTGGCAATGCATTATCGTCCCCACATTTTTCTGCCCAATGTCCAGCAAGTTTTAGATACTTCTCTCGGATACTACCGGCGTTTGTTTAGATAATGTCCGTCCTCCGAGCAATATGGGACACCCATTTCAATTTAATTTTTTGTGTATTTTTTATATTGTCCAAACGCTTTCTTTCCTAAAGAGCTACGAGTGTTATTGCTTTTTTTGTTTTGTTTAAAAAATCGTATTTTTTTATACAGGGTGTACCAGAGCTAGCAGCAGAAACTTAGCCGATAGATTCCTGCCTATGTTATGAGTCTAAAATGTGCAAGCCTAGTATCAATAGTTATGGAGCCATGACCTAGTATCAATAGTTATGGAGATAGGCAATATCAAAGTTTGCATTTTCTTTTTCAATATTTCAGAATTATTTTTTGAAAAAAGTTGAACTATCATTACAGTAACTTATGTCGATTATAAAAAATTCATTCGCTTCAATACAAGTCCAATAAAATATAAAAACCTTGCGAAAATTGAATAAAGTTTTTTTAACAAGGTTTCTTTATCATTTTATTTAAGTTTTATTGAAGTAAATGAATTATTCATAATCGATATAAGTTACTGCAGTGATAGTTCAACATTTTGCAAAAAATATGTACACGTTCGCCGATTTGAAGGCTTCAAAATAAATGCTTAATTTGAAGTAGGTACCGAAACATAATACGATAAATTACATAAAACTAGATGTTTGTTCGTATAGTAGATACCTACTTAAAAACTGTATTACTACAAAATAATTATGCGTGTATCTAAGAATTATCGCTAGGGGGGATTTTTGACACATCAAATTCGTCAAAATTTTTCATATTATTGAAAGTGAACTGAAGTGTTCATTCATTCCACTTCAATAAAAGTCACACTTCACGGCGATACGTGTTTGAACTTTGAAATTCAATTAAAAACATACGAAGTGTACAGTTCGAAGTACTTCATTGTAGTACTTAGTTCAGAGCAGATCCATTACTTCACTTGACATATGTGTTGCAAAACCGTGCACACGTGTTGTATATTGTATATTTTGAAGCGACATTAAATATATGCGCTTCAGAAGGTTAAGAACGTGGCATTATTCAATGCTGTGTACAGTTGCCGGCAAACTTCTTGAAATTCTTTGGCGTAGTGGGGGAATGCGCAGAAGACGAAATTTGGGTCTCGTTGGTGGAAAGGTAGATGCGCAAACTTCCCCCCACTACGCCGTAGAATTTTAAGATGTTTGCCGGCTACTGTATTATTGTTAATCCTTATTTTAATGACTGAATAATAAATACTGATTATATGGAGTTTTTTCAATAACGAAAATTCACTCACACGGGTAAATTTATTACAAAAATTTGCTTTGACAGCATCGATATTGGTAGCATAACCTAATTTCATGCCTAGTGTACGTGTACGCCACTGCCATACAGCGACAAAAACATTAAGCTTGTCGGCTATCTCGCCATCTGAACGTAAATACTCAAAATGATTGCATGACATAATATTATTGACCAATTAAACGGTTTGCTCTGTTGGAATAGCGGTCCCTGTTTATCTGGTGCGCTATCTCTATGTATAATAATAATAATATAATTATTTTGATAATGTGTTTAATTATTGTGTAATGCTCCATAAATTTAATTATCTTGACTTCTACCGTTTTGCAGACTTTCTAGAGGACTCGACAGACAGACTGTTAGTCATCTATCGTTTCTTAATTATAATTTAAATGATTTTATTTTTTATAATCCCATGTACGACTTGCATGATGAACACCTATCTCTGGGTCGACTTGTTTAATGTGTCCATTTTTTCCTTGCCGATTATTGACATCTATTATTTAGAAGCATTTAAATTTATAGAATATTTTGAGTAGGTTTGTTTAATTTTTCCAAAAGCACAAAACTGAATATTATCCACAGATGGAACATCATTACTCAAGATATATTATAGATGTTTAATAGAGACGAAGTTATTTTTATAGAAAAGTAGGCATGGAAGTCTATTAGGTGTTTACAGGGGTTACGACCTATCATACGGATGGCTTGAACGATCGCTTTAAACAATATAACGTTCACCATTCTACCTATGACAGACTACCACATCTATAAAATTTTTACAACATATAAAATACAAGTCACATTTGAAACAAGGTGTGCAAAGTTGACATACATCCTACAACTTCCAGAAATTTGATAGATATTGTAGTCTCATGGGTGAAATTGGTGAACGTTACATTGTCTAAAGTGATGACTTAAGCCAGTCCTGTAAACTGCAATACCTACTTTCCTATATAAAAAACTCTCTTGAAATCTGTTTGAAACATATATGATATATCTTGATTTATGAACAATGAAACAATCGAGTTTGTGGTGATGTATGCATATGTACCTATCTTACTGACCCCGGTTTTGTTCAAGTTTTAAGTAGGGATGCATCGACATGCACTTCTATCGATACGATACCGATAATTATAAAAAAGTATCGACGATACCAATACCGATGAGGCGAAGATTTCAAAAGTTGTAAAAAGTTGTGAGTTTATATTAGAAAAAGACAAAATTACTTGTATAATATTTATTTAGAATGTTTACTTTACGAGTATAACGAAATTTTAAAAATTTTAATGTAACAGAACATTTCTTTCAGATTATTATGAGTAGCTTGTTGGTGTAGTGGTCATGACGCTCACCTAGTGATCTGGTGGTCGGTGGTTCGAGCCCCAGCCCAAGACACTAGCAAGTTCGTCCTATTTTCATAGCACAGGCTTTTGGCTAAGTTTGGGAATAGTAAGAATATTGATGCGGCACGTATTCTATGTTCGCATCTCTATTTTTTTAAATATATTTTTAGAAATTAATAATTCAAATTCACATTTATGAGATTTATATTCAGGAAATACAACATCCTTAAATTATTTGGTGAAAGTCGATTTCGTAAGTCTGTTTGGATGAGACCTGGCGTTGAGAATAGGCTTCCAGATGCGACAAAACTCATTTGGTATACTGAAATATTTTGTGACATTTTTTCAAATTTGGATATAGAACATCACTGCGCGAGAAAACGAGAGGATCTGCTTCCATTGATATATTGGTTGATCTCATATCTCTCTAGTTCTTCTTTGAGAGAATCAGTGCTCAAAAGAGAGAGAGGCTCATCGTCTTCAGCCTCCTTGAGTATCGGTGTATCGGTATATTAATATCGCCGATTCCGATATATCGGAAAGCCCACGATATCGCCGATATATCGATATCGGTGTCGGATACATCCCTGGTATTGGTTGGGTCCGGTAGGTGGTAATATGAAAGCAAAGGAGATCTGCATCTAGATTTCTTCTTGTTCTATTTATGTAGGAATCATAGTTTTTGATTAATAGTAAGTAAGAAATACGAGTAATATATAGAAAGGAAAGATACTTATAGATTTATGCTTAACTTATTTGAGCAGACTGCATCCATCTTACATCCTTTTGGGTGACGTTCCGTAGGTGGCAGTAATCTCCTACAAAAATCCGATTCAAAAATAGGAAAATCACTATAATACGTGTCATTCAAGCACACATAATGTCCCTTTCTTGCCACTATTGAGAATTCAATGAAATACTAGTAAAATCGAAGAACTGGTTCGGTTTTGTAAAAACACCTGTTCATCTTCCCTGTGCCGGATCTTTTTGAACCGCAATTAATGAAAGCGTCACCGATTGGCCAAACTGGTCACCGTTTGCCATCGTTCACAATAATTGGACATTTCAAGAAGCACTCTGCAGTCAATTACAACAAAAGGTATGTATTCGCACGCTACAGGTTTCAGCGAAACAGCGCAACCTACCATACAGCTAGGCATCAATCCAGTTATTGCAAACAATGTTTCCGGGTCACGTTATCTCTTGTTTTGGAAACCAAAAATTGATATTTCTGCAGAGGCAAAATTTATTTGTTCGTAGTTTTTTCAAAAAAATGTAGAACTGTTGATCGGCGGTAACACATATCATTTATTCATAAACACTATATGTACACTCTTTTTTCCATTAAGGTTGCCTCCTTTTTAGTGCACACACCAAAGCCGTCCGACATTGTTGGAAACAATTCTGGAGCGCATCATTATGGTTGGTGTTCAGTTGGGTTGTCGTGTTGTTATGAAATATTTTTTCTAATTTTTGCAACGTTTTAATCATTTGATATAAGACACTTTAATGAGATACTTCGTATCTTATAGGTTGTTGATAAAAACCTTGTAAAAAATATTTTTTTAAATTTTTTGCAATTTATCACTTTATTCGACATGTATTAAAGCGAATGAATTTTTCATAATCTACATAAGTTACTGTAATGATAGTTCAACTTTTTGCAAAAAATAATTAAGAAATATTGAAAAAAAATGCAAACTTTGATATTGCGTATCTCCATAATTATTGATATTAGGCCATGGTTGCATGAACATTTTAGACTCATAACATAGTTAGGAATTTACCTGCCAAGTTTCTGCTGCTAGCTCTGGTACACCCTGTATATAGTATATAACTAATATTTATTCCACAGCAGTGATAATATAGCTGGGCTAATTTTTATCAAAAAATATCCATTCAGAAATATACTTTGTAGTTGATACCCTTTTTTCTCATTTTCACGTTTTTCATTTAATTTCGTAGGAATCAATATTATTATTCATCAATTTCCTTTGAATGTTTCTTGCGCATGGCACGCAAAAGGGCTCTTCTCAGATATTATAAATGTAATTTATTTTGATGTGCCTTAAATCTGTTTAGACGTAAGTATTTATCTTTTTGGTTGAATTTTACCTTGTATTTTTTTTTACTGAGAATGACACTCGATTAAAATACTCAATCGAACGTAAGTTATATTTTGATTAAAGCAATTTATATTTTTTTCAATTAACAACACTTTACTCAACGTCTTGATATCAAATATACGGCTATCTAGATGGTCCGGAATGACAAGACGCAACCAAGTTATATTTTGATTAAAGCAATTTTTATTTTTTTCAACTAAGAAAACATGTCATTGATAGTAGGACCATTTTAAAATCATACTCAACGTCTTGATATCAATTATACGGCTATCTAGATGGTCCGGAATGACAAGACGCAACCAAGTTATATTTTGATTAAAGCAATTTATATTTTTTCAATTAAGAAAACACGTCATTGATAGTATTACCATTTTAAAATCATACTCAACGTCTTGATATCAAATATACGGCTATCTAGATGGTCCGGAATGACAAGACGCAACCACTAAACCGACCAAAAAAGCGAAATTATTAAAAACATACGAAAATATTATTCTGAATGATGCGCAGAATTATTTTATAGATCTGCATTTCATGTTAAAATTAAGCATAATATTATTACGTAATGTTTCAGATTATACAATTTTAAACTGCAAATTGGCAGCGACTCTTTTTTTTTTTGTTTCTGCTTTTCGTCGACCTCTAAAACTTTCCGTTGACCGAAAACCCGTGCAATATAAAGTATTGAATTATGTGCTTGCCTTAAAAATATTTTGCTGCATAGGCGACCGCTTTATATCGGATTTGTATCGAATAGCTAATACCGTAGGTAATTGGTTTCCGTAGTCGCGCGCGAAATCTATTTTTTTGTCGTTTGACCAATTTTTTTCATACAGTTTTAACTATTACTCTCTAGCTTTTATAATACTGTTCTTAATCGCCAAGGTGTCATTGTGGACTTTTAGATCAATTGGTATCTTCAACATGCTTTACTGTTATTCTACTTTTTCATTTCTTAACTTAACACTTGGCAGTTCTTTTAAATGAGTCGTTTTTAATGTTGTTTATTTTTTATCGATAACTTAACAAACTCTTTATTATTTTTATTCAATCATTTCACCGATACTGATCATCGTACGATAAAAGTCATTGTATATCCGTCCTGGTGAAGATACAGAGGATTGGACACTGTCAAAATGGTGTTTACCTGGTTTTTTAATTTTAAAATTAACCTATTTATATGTAAATTCAAAGTCAACATGGTGAAATAATTTTATGAATAACTTTATGAAAATCATTGATTGAAAATATTGGTATACAACATCTTGTGTTCATTTGGTAATTGTAGTAACGTGTTATATGACCCAGACACTTATGAACGTTTTAGAACTTTGAATTCCAGATTTATTAACAAATAAATAAACAAGGCTCTCTTCAATAAACAAACGAGCGTGCGCCACCTCGAAAATTGCATCGACTCATCAACCTTGATTATCGACCCTGCAAAAGAATCCGAAATGTCGGCCAGAAAGGTCGTAAAAATACGGCACAATACCTCAAAAAACACAAATCAGAAGTGTTTTCGTATGTTTATACCTTCTCTTGCTTTTTATTTTGCTGTATCCTATGTTTTATCCATTTCAATGAGTAATTTATCGTCTGCATATAATATATACATAAACTGAGTATATAATTAAATTCTAACAAAAAAATATCAGTATTATTATTATATATTTTTATACGATGTCGCAAATGCTCAGATTAGCAATGTGAGAAGTAGCAAGATTGCTCCTAGGCGCTTTCATATCTAAATTATTTCAACAGAGTTTTGTAGGCACAGTGGGTTGATTCAGGTACCGATTTAGATACAGGTAGGTAAAGGTGTACATAAAGGTAAAATAGAGATAAAATTTAGAGTATAAAAACATACTAGCTGTTTGACCCGGCTCCGCTCGGGACCGGGAGCATAGAATTGCATTGACGTCTCTTTTTTTTTTGTTTCGGCACCTGTGATTGGAATCTTATAGAACTTTCTGAAACTTCCTACATCCAGAACTTCGAAAAATTCTCTTCTGGAACCTTCTAAACTCGTCGATAAACTCCTCCACTCACTTTGGAACCTTATAGAATTTTCGCGAATGTTCTAGAATATTTTCTTTCCAGAACGTTCTCCTTCTAGAACTGTCTAGAGCTTTATCAAACGTTCTGGAACCTTCTAGACTCACCTACACACTCCGCCACTCAGTTTGGAACCTTACATAACTTTCGGGAATCTTCTAGAACGCTCTCCTTCCGGAACTTTCTAGACCAGGTTTTTCCGGAACCTTTCAGACTCACTGACATAGTCGGCGGGCCTATTCTGAAACAATCTGAAGCATTCGCAGCCGTCCCATAACAAAACAATGTGCTAGAAAGTACATTTTCGTCACCCACTCCCACCTACGCACATCCACCCCCGCCAAACTCTTACTTTCGATGCGACACCAAGAGCTATCTGCCACCATAACCACCGGTGGGTAGCAGTGGCTGGTTGTAGAAAATTAGGCGGGTAGGATTTTTTAATATTGATTTCAATATTATCTAATGTGCTACCTCTAAATTTACCGTGGTAGGTACTCGCTGAACAAACACACACTGTTAAAAGACAAACAATACTTAGAAATAATATTTAATTCTTATTTTACCTCTGTTATGTCGGGTCGTATTTGTGTTAAAGGACATTTGGGCACTGACGGACCGTCCTTCAAAATCCTTAAACGATTAGTTCGCTTCCACAAGCTTTCATGGTGCTTCCTGAAAATTTTCTTAGAACTCACTTCCTTTGTCGGGTTGTCATACTTTATTTGCGATCCTTCTCTCTCCTGGCTGTCACCGCAAGAATGGTTGTTTTCTAGAAATGCGTGTGGGAGTCTATCGAGTTTTTTCTTTGAACGCCTACACAATTTCAACATCGTATAATATTTTTCCCGTTGAAATTGATTTGGTATATTATACTTTATAAAGACGTTTTCCAAGCAATCTCAAACGTTGGTTTTTTGCTACTCTTCGGTTCTGATAGGCGCGGGTAGCACTGAAACGTGACCCACGCATCATATATTTTGGAAAAAACATCGAAATAAAATATTTATTTAACAGAACATTATGATAAATAAATATGAATAATATGAACGGTACTGTAATAATATGGTACGGATTTACAAAACGTGTGTTCGCCCCATTTTTCATCAATTTCACGTACCCCCATGCCCCACATGGAAATAAAAAACAATTGATATTTAAGTTTTACCTTTTTAATTTAATTTTTTTATTTCCATATGTGCGATAGAGCTTAAAAAAACCAATTGTTTTTGTTTCCGTATGTGTGATTATGGAGTTCTACAAACTTAGCTCTGAAACAATAAATTAATGTATAATTAATTAGTATGCATCCGTCCTGACGAAGATACAGTTATATCGAAACCGGTAAACGTAAAGTTACTCCAGGTGGTTTATACAAAGTTTTTAATTAATTCAAATTAATCATTATGTCCATCTACAAAGTTAACGGTATAAACATAAAAATATTTTATTGTATTTTCAAAAATTGTTTCCCCTGTTGTATTTATTATGTAATAAAATCACATTAATAAAGAGCTGAAAATACTTGTCTTCTACTACTTTTCACCAGGAAGATTTACGTTTTCATTTTCTTGATCATCATTCAACTTTAAATTACGAACGCCCAATGCTCGACTCCACAAGGCGCTTCCATCGTCCTCTATCTTGTCTCTATACTAGTCGATCAATCAATCTTTTCGGCTGTTTGGCCCACTGGCCGCATTACCTCATTTTATTGATTTACTTCAAATTATGAATTAATTTTTTGGTCCGATTCCTTTTTCTGTGCAGGGTATATTCCATGGGGTTGTGTTTTTTTTTTGCATTTTTTCAGCGGTGGGATCAATTTTGTCCCAGTCGTATTTTAATTTTCCCTACGTTTCCATTATAATTTTTACCATTTAGTGTCTTGTGTTTTATTGCGATGTTATCCTAATTCATTTATCACTAAGCCGTACATAAATTTATCCTGATGCACGCAGCACGAATACTCCGTTCTTTGTGTATTCTAGTATTAATTAATGTTCGCGTGTTAATAGCGTTCTTTTAAGTACGTAGCAATGTTGATGACTTTAAGCTTTCTTCATTACTTTTTGTATATCATATTTGTCGAAGTTTATACGTTTTTTTATTGATGTTTGTGATACAAACACCTCGCTGTATTTATTGCCAATTAAGAAAATGATTTCTCGCCAAGTCATTAGGTTTAGTGACATAATTATTCAAGCGCTAAGTAGATACTTTAAATTTATATATTTAATTATAGTTTTACAGAGTCGTAATACTTAAAGTTGCCCGCTTAATTGAATTGATTAGCCATCAAAAAATAATTTATATGCCCTTTATGAAATACGACGAAATATTCAGATTATGCTTGTTATTATTTATAGTCGTCATTATCTTCAGTCCATGTCATCGACTGTTAATTAAAAACCTCTTACAATGTCATCCACTTTATATATTTTTAATATAAAGAGTATCAACATGTAATATATGACCCTGATAGGCCTAATAAAAACACTCGAAGATAATTAGGGGTATATCATTTTATACTTGAATCTTGGATTACGAGAATACTTATGTTTCGAAAATGTATTCGTAATCCAATGAATTTGTATATCAATAATCCTGTATAGTAATAATATGATAATAAAATAGTCAATAAAAATCAATTAATCCATAATTTATAATTACCCATACGAAGGGGCTAAAATAGAACGAACAAGATTTAGAAACTATGCCTACAAAAAAAACGTAGAAGTCGGACTTCATTAGGCCTAAACCAACATATGGCTTCCGTTGCATAATAGCACGTGCTATATTTTACTTTAATTAGAAATACCATTTATTACGTCACGATATATTATTAAACGTTATAAAATGTTTTATTTATATTTGTAAACTTATGAAAATTATATTTCTTTTATACTTTTCGCGCCTCTTTTTGCCCTGGTCCGCGCCTCCCAGTTTGGAAATGACTACCTTTGGTACCTAATGCCTGTGTCGAGTTGAACAATGTTTGTATCAGTATCATTTATAACTATAATACGAATTGTCATAGGCACTGAGAAAATAGCTAAAACGAATTCAATAATTTTTATTTTCCCAATCACATTATTTCATATTTAATTTACTGGTGTGTAAAAAAATTTGAACTCGGGTGTAAATTATTTAACAACATTACCTTCATTAATTCTTCACTCAATATTCCCATTATATACAACCACCTTTATATCCGTAACTTCGGCTCATTTTTTCAGTACCTAACCAATATTCGTATTTAACTTAATAGAATGATTGTTAAAATTCTTTATTTAAAAAATAGTCGGTTTGTCTTCACCTGTTGATGAGAAATTTTAATTTTTTAGAAACTAGACGTGAAAAAATAAAATGTTTTTTTATACAAAATCAAGTAGAGATAACACAGTAAATATAATTAAATATGTTTTCTTTTTCACATCTTTCAGTACCTAACCAATATACGTATTTAACTTAATAGAATGATTGTTAAAATTCTTTATTTAAAAAATAGTCGGTTTGTCTTCACCTGTTGATGAGAAATTTTAATTTTTTCGAAACTAGACGTGAAAAAATAAAATGTTTTTTTATACAAAATCAAGTAGAGATAACACAGTAAATATAATTAAATATGTTTTCTTTTTCACATAGCTTTGCTGCAAATGTTAAGACGTAATCATACAAGCAATGTAAAATGCTAGCGTCACTGTGCCGAAACATCAACCTTAGGCCGGCGCCACACTGCGCGTATCTTCCGCCGCGTCTTTTCCATGGCCTAAAATTGGCAAAGCAAATGGGTCGACCGATCATCCGCGTAGTGTGTTTGATAAGCGCATATTGTATGGAAACAAATGTAGCGGCGCGGCGTTCCGCGACTGAAGAGACGCGGCGGAAAATCCGCGTAGTGTGGCGTCGGCCTAAGAGTCCTCAAGAATGCCACGCATAGAAGACGCCTTCATTTTCATACATACAAGTGTTTTGTCAAATATTAGGATAAAAAATAAAATACACTAATAGCTTGTTGGTCTAGTGGTCGGGGGTCTATGCCTCTTTACAGGAGACCAGCAAGTTAGTCATGTTTTCATAGTAGTTTTATTTGAAAATGTAAGAATATTGATGAGACACGTGTTCCATATATAATTTTAAAAAAATCCTACTATTTTTTAATTAAGCTTAAAAAACTGAACATTTTAGTCGGGCCGAAGCAAGTCATACATTTTCAAGTGAAATATTTTCAAGTATTCATAAATATTTTTTCCTAGAATATTTCATTATGTTGGTACCTTCAAATAACTTAGCCGTATATGGAAATACAGGAGAGGGTTTTGCGTGGAATGGATCGTGTATGTGTTTCCTTTTGTTATTTGATTCTTTTGAATATCCAATAATTTGTTTTTCTATCTATTCTGAAAACGACTCGTGTATTCCTAATGCTGTATTTTTAATATCTTGTAATATTAAATATCAAACCTCGTTTATATTTAATACTCCGTTTTAAAATTTTATTGATTATTTGAGATACTCGTTTAGTATTAATTTTTTTTATTCTACGGATACTGGATCTCTAAGGCACGTATGTTTTAGAGAACTGTCTTGTGTCAAGCGTATGGAGTGTATATGTCAGAGAGTATATGTGTCAGGTGTCTGGGTGGGTATTCAGAGTAATATCTAAATGGTTTCTTGTTTGTTACACGTATAACCCATTTCTGAGACTTTTTTGAAGGGTCGAATATAGTTGGGGCCGCACCAACCCATGCACACTTGGCGTAGATGAAAATTCTTAGACCGAGTGCGTAGTATACCATTTTTGGAAGACTGAGATTTATGAAGCTGTGTGGGCTTTCGAATGTATTTATCGGTTTTTTAACTTTGGAGCTTGAACATTCGATGTATGGAGCCTTTTATTCCTTATATATAATGTTTAAAAGTACATTTCTAATATGTAGTCTTTCTAAAGTTTAAACTTAAAAAAAACCGTACAGGTAGTTGCTTCAGAACAGACCTTGTCTATTGAAGCAACTACCTTCATTTATATGTATAAATTTACACGAAATAAATAAATAAAAAATTGTTGCTCCATCTCAGTTTTGGCCATCCTAAGCTCGTTCACCCTATTGGTCTTGAATTCAGCAGGAATTTCGGTGCTTGTTGTTCATTCATTATCTCTTTATATGATCCAGCCACTGAAGCCTAATTTTATAAATTTTGTAGCGCCTGCGACATTGTCAAGTCCATTTCTTAAACCGATCCAAACATACGCCTCAAATTTTTCCTTTCAAATACGTCCAGGGATCGCTCATTCAGTATCCATGTCTCAGCTGCATATAAGAATACTCGACTGGTAAGCGTTTTGTACACCAATATTTCCTCTCACTGGATCTCTTCTGTAATGTTATTCTTGTCCGTTATCAGATAGTCAAGATACATATCTTGTTACTTATTGGCGCAACTTATACCATTTATTCCATCTAATTATCGTGATTCTGTTCAATTTGGCCATTATCTTTAATCCAAGAGACTCCGGCAGTACAAGAGAGCAACCACGCATAGTGATCCGCGACCTGAACAGAATTCAAGCCCTTGGAACGAGTCGGTAAAGCAGTGTGCGGCCGGTGCGGCGGCCATTACGAGAATAAAAGATGGCGCGTTAACTGAAGGTCATATTAACGTATTCTAGTCAAGAAATTTAAAAAAATCAGATTTTTTTGGATATTTCGTAAGTTTAGACATTCAGAATTATGTCCTCAAAGGAATTTTTCAAAATTCCAATTATTTACCGAGATACAGCGATTTCGATGGCGCGGCAAGTAACCGGAACAAATCGAACAATAGAGGGGGCGACGTTGCTGGCTACCTGCGGATGGATTACCTCATAAAACCTTTCTTATATACTATACCTAAATAATGTATATTTAACTGAAGGTCATATTAACGTATTTTTTGAAATCTTTTCGTTCTACTATTTAGT
Organism: Agrypnia vestita; assembly: GCA_016648135.1. Taxonomy (NCBI): domain Eukaryota; kingdom Metazoa; phylum Arthropoda; class Insecta; order Trichoptera; family Phryganeidae; genus Agrypnia; species Agrypnia vestita. Next base: position 99,686 of record JADDOH010002293.1, read on the forward strand.
TCAGGTTAGTATCGAGTCAATCTTTAAAAATCGTTGACGTGCGTTCTCTGCGAATATTTTACAAATATTTTGAGTCAATATTATAGTTTTTGTGTAGAATGGATAAAAAAGTTCAAAATACATATGGTGCTAAGCGTGCATATAGAAAGACGAAAAGACAATTGAGAGGTAATCAACATACTGTAGAAGAAGAAATAAGTTTCACTAGTGCATCTGCAGCAAAATTGAAAAGATCGGGTGACGAAGAAGTTATAATAGAAAAAAATTACGGCTATTATATTCGGATGCTTCAAATGCTGCTCGTCTACAATAAAGAACTTCAGAGAATGAACATTTTGAAGTGGAGAAAGGTCCATTGTATGAAGCAGGAATCGCCGATTAAAAATATGCAAGTATACTGTACTGAAAGTTTACTCAAAACTTTAAATGCGTTTTTCTAGAAACTTCATTTTTCAAGCTGGCGGACATGATATCTCAAGTTCTACTAAACCGATTTATCTAAATTTTTGTTTGACCTTCTCTATACATACCTCTATAGCCCCTACCAGATTAAAGTCGGAATTTGTATTTTTACTATTAAAAAAAATTTTAACTCTTAAAAAAAACGCGAAAAAAGGTTTTCGAAGCGAAAAAAAAACGGCCGCCATTTTAAAAAAAAAAATATTTCTTCTAGGTAGGGGCGATAGCGACATCTTTACTAATTAAGAATCCGTTAGAATTTTTTGTTTCAGATTTACAAAAAGGTTGGAACCATGTCCGTCAGGACATCCCTTTTTTTTGGACCCCTCACTTTACCAGCTGATAACTTTTTGAGTTTTGAATTTTTTATTATTTTTTTATTTTTGATGTATTCTTAAAATATAAATAAACGAATCATAAAAAAATGTATACCAAAAATATTATTTGTTTCTTTTTTACAAAGCTCTAAAAAACGCCCGAAATTCGTGCCTCTAGACTAGAATACCCCCTTAATACGAAAAGTGACGCTCCAAATAAAAATTGACCACGAGCCGTCCACAAGCATTAGAAATTCCCGAACGCAGGTGTCTTCATTCGAGCCTCTTTCACGCCGTGCGTACTGATGAAAGGAATAAAGAAGCCGTCGAAGAAGTGACCGAAACTCTGCTTCCTTTATGGGTAAATGAGAGTGCTATATTGGTGTCCAGCTCGGGGATTTTCAGGTAAACTAAATCCTTACACAAATCCTAACTAACCTGTTTCCTATCCTGTTGGTTGCTCCAAACAAATACATATTAATCCTTTGTGATTACAGTCCACTCAGGGATACATTTCCTTACAGTACTGTTTCGAAATTTTGGCTTCCATATGAGAGTATTGGGATTTTTTGTATGCATCTAACGGCCATGTATTTGGTCTTGTGCTATATATACTATAAGACCCATGTTTTTGGCAAAAGTTTTTTTAATGGCATTATGTAATACCCTTTCAGTGATCATTAACCAGTAATCAATAAATCAGTGATAAAATAAAAATATGGATGGATGTTAACCTAACATTAGACATGTAAATTCATCGGGCCTCTCGCCCTTTATGAATAAGGAAATTATATAATACTGAATTGATTTCTATCTTCGGTTAATATTATTTATAAAAAATAGTGGCCTAAATATAATCTAAGAATCTCGTAAACACTTTGGCATTTGCAGTTATTTTATTTGTAATGGTTTTGTTTATTTTTTAAAGAAATGTGGAAACATTTATCGCTGGTCAACACAACATATATTTTCAATATCAATGTGGTAAACAGTCAATAGACATACCTACGTGTTTTCTCAGAGATGTTTCAGTGACCAGTTTATATAAGTTTTCTAATATCGGCGCGATGAAACAATTATTGTGTTGAAAGCATTTTAAACACGTGGAGACTCAGCCATTCAATCCAATAAATATTATCTAGACAATTTGTGTAGCACTATTTTCGTAAAAATTTCGCCTCATCTTTCAACGAAGCCTTTTTATACATATAGTTGTTTGTCACTCCATACTATCATTTATGAATATACGAGGGCAAGTCAAAAATTATCCACACTTTTTGTTCTACAATTTATTTAGGGTGCAAAGATAGGGAGGCATGGACAACAATTTTCCACATAAACACCACCTTGTCAATGCGCTTGATCCAACGGTTCACACGTATTCCTCCCAAAGAAGGTCTTCCATTGGTCTCGAAGCCACTTTTGCACCGCTTCCTGCACGTCTAAGTGTGAGAAATTGTACTTGCATAGCATGCTTGGGTGGCCACCATGATTTGATGCACAGGAACATGACTGATGTTCAAAGAATACGTTACCTCATTGATGGTAACTCACCTATTCGCTAGAATTTTGTCGTCCGTAGGAAAGGGTAACTGACGTCCTGTTCCCTCTTCGAGCGTCACACTTGTCCGGCCACATTTAAACTTCTCAATCCAAAAAAAAAAAAGTTTTACGTGATCAAAAACTGTCCTCTTATTGTGATGTAAGTCTATGATGAATTTTAGCCCCTTTCGCACCCTTCAACCAGATAAATCGGATCAATGCTCGTTTTTCTGCATTGCAATTTGTTGCATTGCATTTCGTTGCAAACTGTTAATGGAGCGGACATGTTCACACTTTAATAGCTGGAAGGCAAATGACGCGATCGGGATCAAATTTTGCTTACATTACCATCTCTATGCGTGCATGCACAAAAGGCAGTATGGCAGATCACCTTGAAGATGTCTTACATCGAAAGTGTAGATAATTTTTAAATTCTACTCGTAAATAAATGTTTTCAATCTTCTTTTAATTTTCGTTTCTGATGTACTGTTTCTTTTTTTTTTTACTGAAGACAAAGAATTCCGTTTACTGAAATCAGACTTCTGAATCAAATTCTGTCCTGGCTGATTAGTTCCTCAACTATTTCTGCGGCTGAAGTAGATGTTGACTTGGTCAATCTACGGAAGTTATCTGGGATGCAAAGTTCTTGAAGACAGAAGCTCCATGCTGTGGGTCGCCTTGTACATTAAAAAAAAAATAAAGACGTATACACGGAATACACATCAATATTCTTACTATTTTAAAACTAAGTCTAAACGCCCGTGGTTTGATAAATATCACTAATTTTCTGGTCTGGCAATCACTAGGCAATTGTCAATTTTATACCAATAAGCACATTAGACACATAAGCAAGGCTTAAATTCAAAAATTGAAGGCATTTAATGTTTAACCTCTGTACTACTGCATTCAGAATAGATTGCAATATATCCAGCTGAAACATTAGCGGTTGGTAAAGTACACATTTTATTGCAATAATAAGATGAATTCAAAGTCACAAGATATCCGTGAATACTTTCAATCTATCTCAGTTTTAAAAGCAGATTCAACGTTCAGTGGCGCGGGTTTCTGGATTAAAAATTCGGCCTTCTAGCCGCTTGTAGAATCTCGTTTATGGTCGGATTTAATATAAATCTGCATTGTAATGGTTCAATTTGAATTGTCAACATTTTTCTGTTAGATTTATTGTGAATATAGTTGTAACTTAAAGTTTTTCTGGTCGTGTTTCACGAACAATTTCCGGTGGTCCTTTTATAAGTAACATAGATTTTTCTCCTATTCATCTTCTAGCTGTCCCCTTGTACGTTCGCCATATTCCTCTCCCGGGATGAAACTAAAAGCAGACCCTACTGAATAAATTTGGATTTTACTTGTCAACAAAATATTTTTTTATTTGATACTGGGTTGTTCATTTGGTAAGGACAATAAATAAGCGTAATTGACATATATAAAAATGTGAATAACATAAGACGTATTGTTGGGCAAGTTGCCAGCCCTGTAGTTACCTACTTGTTCGCGTGCGTCATGTGCGATTGTTTTTCCATTTTCGCCTACGTATGATTTACTATTTCGGAATATAAACGAAAGTGTGGTCAATTTTATGTCAGTTCGCTTCGCCTCACGATACTTTTTAGTTATTTTAAGACACTAGCAGAGTAGGGTTGCCACTAGGGTTTTGGGGATCGGGAACCCGGACTCGAAACCGCTGGGTTCAGGTAAAAATACCCAGACTCTACAGGTCCGAGTCTTTTTTTTCATACAACAAAGAAACTGCAGTGTTGACAAGGACGTTAAAATATTAATGATTCATAAACTTAACCCGATCGAAACAAAGATGTAGGTAAATAATTATACGTTCTTAAACAGTCAAATATATGAATGAAGCCATAATTTTTTTTACTATAATGAATGAATCGGGTATTTGAAAAAAGGTATATTTCCATTATTATAAGTATTACGTATGGAATATAAATTTTTGGTATAAGTAGACATTTGGACTATTTCGAATAAAATGTTTATATTTGAGATTGTTGACTTACTGTCCATATAAAGGGTGAACGGATTGGCGAAAGTGGGCAACCTTGTCTTAAACCTACTCCAACTTTGAACTCTTCCGAAATTGCGCCGTTTATTCGTACGCAGCTTTTGCAATCCTCATACAGTGATTGAATTGCCTTGAGAAGGTCTGTCTCTATTCGTATTCGTTGGGTCGACCCAGATTAACCTGGGAGAGACAACAAAAAAATGTATTTGGAAAACATAATGGGTCTGGACTGGATGACTCGAGCAGAAGCAGCGCAAGACAGGGGATCGTGGAAGCACCTTGTCGAGTCTTTGGACCCCCGACCCTACTAGGACAAGGGGAAGAAGATGATGATGATGACTTACTACAGCTTTGTGTAAATGTCCGAATTTTTCAACTATTTCGAATAGCAATAATAAGTTCTTCAATAAAAGTTGTAATGACTTGTATTACATTAAATTTTTATTTACTTACATGAAGATGCACTTTTATTACTTCCTTATCTTCTAGGTTGCACGTGGGCCAAGTTATTACAAATTAGGCCAGGCCAATTATAAAAAAAATTGATGTCGTTTGTTTTTGTTAGACGTGACTCTTAATATGTTAATGTCGTTAATTTTTTTTTAAATAGTTAATTTCATAAACCCATTTGTCATTGTGTGAGCTTCTGGCAAGTACCTCGTTCAATGATTCCATATACGTAGGTACGTGTAAAAGAGAATCTGCTTTATTCTACTAACTAACCATGCTGTTTTTCTTTTTCGTATAAATTTTGTTTTATTGAAATTTCTACGATTGAATTAGGAATAAGATTTTTTTATGGCAATATACGTTTTGCCTTCTAATAACTACACTTCTGTTTAACTACACTACTTTATCGTTGTCAGAAACTTCGAATCACGTCCTTTCTCAAGTACCCAATTCAAAAATTATAAGAGATTTCCTTTTCTATCACTTTTCACTGTATGGACTTGGTTTAAATACGTTCAAGCGCGTAATACATGCTCACAACCCAACTATACAATTCTAGTCAGTAAACACCTGTTATATGTGCCCTGCACTGTCGCGATCCCGTGTTCTGGGTGTTTATAGGACTTCTGATCTATCGTACGGCTGGCTTAAGTGATCATTTTAAAAAACGAAACATTTCCACCCATGATAGACTGTCACATCTATCAAATTTTTGTAAATTGTGTATATGTCAGCCTTGCACATATTGTTTCACATGGTAGTTGTATTTTTACTACCGCCATCTGTGAATGAGTGAAATGAAATTTGTCATCTGTACACATCATAGATGGCGCAGTTTTCTTAAATATCCTTGATTTTACTATAATCCAAGTCCCTCAGTGTATTCCAGTCCCCAGCATCATCTTTATTAGTGGAAGTCGGTCAGATGATCGGAAGAACAGTCACAATACAAGCTCAATACCGGACTTACGGTCCATATACTCGTACTATAAAATATGCGCATTATTTCATTTCCAACAGTTCGGAAAAGTTTCAATTATGCCGATGTTTTTTTAAATTGGGTATTTTTGTTCCGATCCAGCCGGAGTTATTCTTGTTTATTATACGTCAGGTGGACACACTTCGGGATGGCCACGCGGTCGGCAGGGAGCTCTGCCACGAATTCCTCACATCAAGATCAAGGCCCGGAGTAGCAGTCTGCGTGGCAAACTTCAAAACTCCGTGTTACAAAATGAATGCTCTTGAAAACAGGCATTTCAAAATTGTATTTATAATGAGACGCTCATATAATACCAGGTACAAAATACATTAAAACAATAATAATAATGGACGCTGTGTAGAAGTGTCTTTTTAAAGAGCAAGAATATCATCATCAATTTTAGGGTCAGCACAACATATTGTATGTAGGACACACACTTGTGACGGGAGAATAACTAACATTATTAGGATGATGATTTATTCTGCAGAACTCCGGGTTTCCTATACGGGGTTCAACATGGAAATTTATGCCATATAAATATAGAGAAGCAATAGCTCCACTGAGACTTGAATGTGATTTCAATACTAGTCTGTAAAATAAATAACCGCTATCACGCGGTTGCTCCACAGATAGGACGAAGCCCCACACCTGACATACAGTTCTTGCCTCATCCACACGCATACATCTTCGCAAGCAAGCTCGTCGATTATTAAAGCTCCTACCGTGACCACCTTCGAATATGTAGTTTACCTGGTCACGCCAAGTCTTCCACGGCCGATCTCTATTTTCTTAGCATTCTCTCCTCATCCATTGGCTCAACTTGACCGAAGCGCCGTAGCTACCCTTTTTTTAAATCTGCTCAGTATGCTTTAATCAGCTGTACATTTTTTCCTAATTTCTTGATCATTAATGTACTCATTGTACTCAATGGCCGCCGCACGAATTTAGAATAACCAAAAACAAAACTTTGTAACCATCAATTTCATTAAGTAAACCACAATTGGCTCCACCTCAGTGATACGACATTTACTCTATCTTAAATTGATTTGCCACGTATGCCTTCTCATTTCTACTGCATTCAGTCTACTTCTGTTCCCCTTCTGTCAGCTACATGTTTCACTTCCATACATCGTGTTGGTACCAGAATTCCATGTCCTTCCTCGGTTGGCAAGATCGTTTTTTAAATTATTACATTCAAATGTAAATATGTATGTAGGTAGATACTTACTTAAGTTGTTTAACAGATTATTTGGATGATTTCAAAATAAAGCCAGACTGCTTTTTTCTGAAATATTTTATTTGTTCACTTATTTATAACTTCTTAACAATGGGGCTTTCAGAGCGTTATGGTATAACCGGCGGGAGATATGAGAATATATATATTTTCCTCATTTGCACTCCCATTGGCTCCGTATAAAAGAGGAAGGTTATCAACCCAAAGCAAATCCTGGATATACTATACTTACAATGCAAATGATGTAACAGAGCTTGTCCACCCTGTAGGTGGGTTCCTGCCTACAAGATGTTGGACTGGCGAATTGTTCATAGATTCAAATACTTTATTTTCTACATTTTTTAACTTATCTTCTGTAAAACGTTAGACTATCGTCAAAGTAACTTATATTGAATTTTAAAAACCATTCACTTTAATATAAAAAAAATAAATGATTAAAACCTTGCAAAATTTGAACCACAATTATTATGCATAGTTTTAATAATTTTATTTGTTTCTTGTGTTTCTTGTGCAGTGGTATGTGTCGATTTGGTTTTCCTCCAGGGTAACACTAATTTTATTTGTATAACTGAAACGAACCATGAACTATATAATTTCCAGGGGTGGTAAGATATGGTATCCGAGTCGTGTTATGCATATTATTTTTCCTAAAATTGAATAAAAATTTGAGAAAATAAGTGTACAAATATTTTCTATTTTTTTATGTACATTTTAATATTGTGTTTCTGTCGTGCTTGAGACCAACGACGAACGCACTGTGTTTCACCGATTTTACAAGACGAAACTCGTTTGACCATCTTGGAATGTGCATTCTCGTATATCCGGTTTCATTTAAGCATGTTAATATTTTAAAGTTTTACGAAACGTTGACAGCTTCATTTTATTTTCGTTGATACAAAAAAATTGAAGGCAGTTCCTTTTAAAATCGGTCAAACATTCCAATTAATATTTTTCCGAGAAGTTTTTTTAAAAGCTTACATGTATTTTAACGAGATGATAAAAATTTATGTACCTAGATACACTCTTCACTTGAGACTGTAAACTTATTTCGTACTTACTTCTGGTGGTCGTGGAGGAAAAATTGTACTGTATTTATCTGTTAAAATAAATATTTCCTCCTTTTTTTGTGATTTTTTTATAAAAACGTGTTTTTATTTTTATATTTTTTACTCACGCGCCTTTTGTCAAGTGGCCTTATTGTCGTTGGACTAAAAGTCCGTGGATTATTTGTCGTGTCACGAATTACAACCTAGTTTTGCATGCAGGTATAATCCTGCGCCCTTTGACCGATCTATACCAAATTTTGCATACTTACTCTTTAGGACCGCCTTCACCCTGGCCATCCCAACCCATCCCTCCCTGCCCATAAGTAAGTATGTTTTATGATCAAAACAATGAAAAAAATCATTTGCACTCTACCATAGTGAGGAAAGTACAGTCATACAACCTTATTCCCCAGTACAACTCCACCTCCTTTTGACTGAACCAAATTATGAATAGATATTCATAACTTGGTTCAGCGATATATTTAGAGCCGGTAAAACAAAACTGTTCTCCTAACTTTATATTTAATTTATAATTTAATCTAAATTCCTGGCAACGTCGGGTACTGACTTCCGACAGCCGTATATCTCTTGTAGAGCTCTTGCCTTCTGGATGATGCCTTTCCACTTCTTCCGTTCTATTGCCTTCTGCTTCCATCCCTCCTTCTCAACAATTATTTTTAAATATTTTTTTTACAGAATAAAAACCAGCTTTAGTTTGTAGAAATTTTAAAATAAAGAGACAAATTCTAAAATTTCCACGATTTAAATAATTTTAGAGTAGTGCCGGAAAGTAGGTACTTGCCGAGAGATATTTGCATTTTTTGTATGCGTTTATGTATGTGTGACCCCAAATGCATATAAGAATGCATCGTCATCGACACAAGTCGATTTGCAAAATTTCAGCTCGATTGGATGACGGGAAGTGTGTTAATTTTAATAATTAAAACCGGCGATGAAGTTAATGTATATGATTTAATAAGTGTTTTATTTTATTTACTTGCATGTAATTAATCATGAAGTTCTACAACTTAACCTCGGACACATAAATATTAAAAATGATTACCCAAACATTGTAAATAAACATTCACTTTCACAGTCGACAGACGGCGACGTCTTAGTAGACACGGCAGCTATATCCATGCGCATGTCTAGCCAAGTGTAAATAGTCTCGCAGCTTTTCTAGAAGTTTCCTCGCTAGCACATTTCCAGTACAAAATACGTACAAGTATCGTTTGTGTTCCGCGTGCCGGCCTCGTGGACGAATGACGCTCGTGCTAGTGTAATAATAACTATTATTAAATCTCCATATTTCTGTAACATTCATTGCACGATGCAAGCCGCTTAGCGCACTCGATTTGTAAATTACTAATCTCTTGATTCTTCAAATGTCCGAACGTTGATATCACGTGATTAATATGTCAACCACATAAGGCTTAAATGTAAAGGGGTTTGAAATATGATTAAAATTAAATTATTTTTAAAAGTTCAAATAGTCCGTAATTAACAAAAAGTCTAATTAAAATTATCAATAAAATAACACCAAACGGTGTCCCGACTATATCGTGCAGTACTAAAGTAAACGAGGACATTAATTCCCATGGATTTTATTTAAGAGCGTTTCACAAAGCTGAAAAATAAATAATAACTAAATGTAACGCTTCCTGAATATAAGGGATGCAAAAAATATATAATTTTATCTCTTTAATATTCGATTCAATCATATGAGCACAATGATAGTGTATATTGACAAGGAAAAAAATAACTTCCATTCTCCTGATAAAACTCAACGATTTTCAAAAGAAAAAAAAAAGTGTTCTAATGTTGATGATAAACTTTTTCATGGATTATTTTACAATATCTTCACCATTACTGTAAATGTAAACACACCACCACAGGCCAAAAAAGCTTCTCATTGTCAGCTCGTAATTGTCTGCGCGTTGTTGTCGGAGTTGTTCTGCGCGCTTTAGTTTTGCACGCAGTTGTCGACGCGCCACTTTTGGGGTGTCCAACTAAACTACCTAAGCGCGAATTCAGTAGTCTCACCCAAAAGATGAAAGTAATATATCCACATTTTATATTTATATACTCAATTAATTAATTAATTAATTTTATAGTTATATTGTATTTTGTTGTATATCTTTATTATTTTTTGTTCTAACTATATTGTTCAGCTGCTCATCTCGGCACAGGTTCTTCCTAGTGAGATGAGCGGCTCCATCTCCTGTCATGTAACAAGATGAAGATAAATAAATAAAAATAAATTAAAAAATTACAGTCAGCTTGCGTTGACTCACGCTCCAGAAAACACATTTTTATTGCTAGTGGATTGTAAGGGTTATGAATTTTGTGTTTTTGTTTGGAATATTTTTTCCGTCATTTACATAATATGAACGATGTCAAGACCAACGACTAATAATTGTCTGTGCTCACACTCGTGACAATGACCTGTCACAAGTATGAGCACAGACAACCCTTATGTGATAACTTAACATTTTCCGTGACGCATTTTCATCTCAACGAACGAGTTCTTTCTTAATTTTCGATTTTTTTTCTTAAAATGAAATCAAAATATCGTCCCCTTAGAGGTAAAACTCGCTTATCACAATATGACATGAAAAAATGTGAATGTTTGTATTCATAACCGCGTTACGAATAGGTACAAACATTCATATTTTTTCCATCTCTATGTGTATTCCGTGTACCTTGTTATTTAGTAATTCAACTCATAATTTGAACATTTTCAATTATTTATTATCACATGTTAAATATTTAAATCTCGATATCTCAAAACTACTCCAATGTCACTTAGGCCCGAATTGAAAGTCAATAGGTACTTAGATAATCTAAAGGTTTAAAGGTACGCCTTAAAAGTGTAATTTTCAGTACGAAATAACACTTTTAAGGAGTACCTTAAAGACCTTTAAATCATCTAAGTATTGACTCTGATTGCGGGCCTCAGTGAGTTTTACCTCTAAAGGGACAATATGTTTTAAAAACATGAAAATACAATTTTTAAATATTATTTTACCTTTTTTAAAAATTATTTAATTTACTTGATGTTTGTAAAAAATAATGCAAAATATAATAAGAAGAAATACAAAACAACGCATTCTTGTGAAATTTGAGACGATCCATGATATATAATCGACGTACAATGAATGTTCCAGGAAACATCTCGAAGCATTTAGTAAGCATCTAGAAACACAAATGACATTTTGAATTTGTGCTGATAGTTAGTGTCTCATATATGTAGATTAGTTTGAGATTTATTGCTTTGTTACTTTTAATTAATTCAATAAATTTCCTATTTATTTTTATTGCTAAATATTTATCTTGTTTTAAATTTTTATCGCTTCAGTTTATTATAATGAAAAAAGCAATTTAAAGATAGTGATGTTCACTGTAAATCCAAATGTCATACCGATTTTTGTAAATTGAAAGAATATTGCTTATTGTACAATGTTTCACTACGATTTTTAAATGCCGCTCAAAATGTGGATCAATTGCAAAAATTACTTACGTTGTCGATAGAAAATATATTTTAGGCTTAATATTACAGCAAGTTATACATGGCATGTACAAAACATTTTTGGCAGTATTACAAAGTACTATAGACAGGCGCGTGCAGTGGGAACATTGAAGCACGACTTTTTTGTAAATGTATATTTTGAGAAAAAAAATAGAATTCAAATATTTATGCTACAGATTTTTATGATATATCAAAATATCAATAGTATGATAACAATTGTGATAGAAATGTTACGTAATATTTGTTGTATTCCGTTTTTTTTTCAAATAAAATTACGTAAAAATCACGCTGCGACGTTCCCACTGCACGCCCCCGGATGTTTCGTATACCTATAGTCTATAGGCATATGAAACATCCGGAAATTTACAATGTATGTTCTTAGATCGAAGAAGCAATATTGTAAAGGATGTGGTTTTTATGTAATGAAATTTTATGTAATATTTATATGTGTAATTTTACATTTTAATATTTTGAAACAAATCACCGAGTGACCCCAAATCATCTTATAGCAATTCTCCCTTTTTTTTTAGAGGATTTCATTATGTTTTGATGACAGTTTATCACTCATCATGGAAAAGTATATTTTATTCAAAACAAGTTGAAATCTCCAGCTAGAGAATGGAAAATAGAATCTCAAATTTTCACGTACACGTTTTCGGCTTTATGCAGCTATCCACCTTAAGTATTCTGAAAGTGAAGTATTGAGAAGAAGTAAGGGGAATACCTTTGTTACACCCAGTATTCCACACACCCATAAAAATAGATCTTGCCTTTTCATGAATGATAATGGAGGTATTGTGTTCCGATGTTGCAATGTCTAAGTTCAACTTGGATAATAATGATGCAACACCACAATGTGTGCAAGGTACACCAGGAAACGGGTCCATTAGCGTCAAATTGTGATGCATCAAATTGCAAGTAACGTGCTTCTCACGGTACTAACGCTTCGCTTACAATTATCACACTCATTTACTAAAAATGTATTTGAGTTGACCTTTCCGTTAATTAATAGTTTTATATTTTATATTCATATATTTTAATAAACATCTAATTAATACGCTGTTGATTTATTATTTTCCTAATTTGAAGTCTCAATCGTCCACGTTTTTGTAATTCACTTGCATTATTCTTAACACGGGAAGGACTTGCCCCAAACTTTGCAGTTATTGTGAAGTTGGATTCAGAATAGTTTACATGAAGTCAGGGGCGTGCAGTGATAATATTGAAGCAGTCAGAGCAATCACGTAAATCGTTTCTAAATTTTTTAATGTTGTCATACTAGGATATAAATTATTGTGTTTGTAGCATGCAAATTACCGAGAAGTGGAATTACAGGTGAATAGGTAAAATAAGAAGTTAATGCCAGTTTAACAGTAATTTATCGGTAATTATGTATGTATTAAAATGTGATTATTATGCCATTAAGATATTATAACAAATTAAATTTTTAAATAAATTTTAATTAACGGAAAATATTAGAAAACTTATTTATCGTACGCAATTTATTAACTAATTATTTTTTAGAAAAGGCATTATAATGGGCCCTTAAAAATTACCACGTTCAACGTGTCATGGTTTTTGCTGGTTCTAATTTCTAATTCGTACAGATTTTAATTCATTTTAATTCATTACCTGGATTATTGTAGGACATATTATATTTCTTAAGAATGGTAAGAATTTCTAGGTAAGCAAACAATTTATCAAACATACAGTTAAAAATATTAAAATAATAAAACATAACGCGCCAAAATAAACGTCTAGAACAGGTAAACAGTTTTAAATACCTCGGTTTTTGTAAGGAGGTGATTATTTAAGAATGTTCTTAGATTTTCACGGCCACTCAGAATCTTCTGGTTTTTGTCTTCTGGGGTATTTGTGTCGTGTTTTATGACCTTTCTGGCCTTCTGCCCTTTCTGGCCGGAAAGGTCGTAAAAACACGGCATAATATCCCAGAAGACATAAACCAGAAGGTGATTAATTATTCTTATTTTTATTATTGGCACTTATTAAGGTAAATACTAAACTATTAAATGTTTGAAAAAGAAAAATGACCGCGTCTTCTGTGGTGCTCCTCCGCCGTGAATGAATGCATTCCCCGGCCCGCGTAGGTCTGATACAGAAAAAATGTAATGTACCCTTTTAGGAATGAAATATGTAAAATGTTGATCATATTGTGCACCCCGAAAATCGGTTTCATTCACATTTATAAAGCATGCCTATATACATATTTTGATGAATACTTTTATTGTATTTGACTAATATTTATGTTTTCTTTTGTTTTAGGTAAACACATTTGTATACATTATCAACTCCCTTTTGGATACATTGAACCATGTTAACATATGGTAAGTTATACCTACTCTTTAATTTAAACATGTACTTTATTTTAAGAGTCTTTCGTAGGTGCTTGATTAATGTACTTCACAATGATAATGTACTCGTAAATGTACTTCACGCAAATTTCACGAGCCGTGAGCACATCTCGAGCCCAACGCTCTTAAAACTACATCTATATTTGTAGAAGTTGTATTAAAAATTAATGCGACAAAGACACTCTGTGAGAAGATGAAATTGTAGCCATATCTCGGCCCAATTTAAAAGTTCTTCCAAACCGATCTTCCAAATACGCGTGATGATGTCGCGAATTAGGACCACTGCACCTGTATAAACTTTTTGTTCATCAGTAGGTACAACTATAGGTACAATGCTTATTATATTAATTAATTTTTTCAGTGTATCAAGAATTTTTATAACTATTTAAAAACGTTTTGGATAATATATTTATTTATAAATCAAAATCTAACATAGAATAAAATATGACACTGGATATTATTGGTGGTGAGTCATATACTAGAAATAAAAATACTCAAATCAATATTACGTCCTTGACACTCTATTCCCTTGTAAAATACGTAATATTTTCCCCACTAATCTAATACATAGATTATCTAATTTTAATAATGTAATCATGTAATTTAATAATGTAAGTTTTTAAAATAAATTTTATGGTTTACTTGTATTTTCAAAATTTTTAAACTCCAGCCGCCACTGGGCACGGTCGTGTTTTGTATAGAGATTGTCTGAACCTTTTAATTGAGTTACACAGTCTTATAAAGACCTTTCAATTAGTGATAGAAAACATGCAATTAGGTGGAACAAGGGTCGACAGGTTAAAAGCTTGCGTGACGTAGTAACAGTGGCGTAGGTGAGTTGATAAAAATGGTAGTATTTATTCAGTGTTATTTTCTTTCGCTTATCTTTTAAAAACTATTTTGATTCAAATATGAAAAATAAAAAATAAATCGATAAATTCGTATTTCTCTAGTCACATCTCGCTCACTACCTCATAAAATGTATACGGCTTGCACTTTACCGAGCATCAAATGGGTAGTGATTCTATCTCTACCTATTTACTTTTTGCTACCAAGAATATTTCTTGAGCACAATGTAGCAAAAATTACCGTACAGACACGTGTCAGCTCCCCCCACCTCCCAGACCACGCCATGTACTCCTTATTTTAAAAATATTTTTTTATACTTTTTTTGTATTTTCATATTATATTTTTCAATTTGGTATGCAATACATATTCATCCGTATTCTGAACTAAGCAATATTGCTTTTTCTGTATCTGGACAGTTATTGTATAATATAACATTGTGACCCCGTTTTATTGACGTTTTATGTTTGACAGGCTTGAAGTTAACAAATTCAATCAATTAGAAAACTCATTCATTAGTCGTAATTTTGAATAGGTAACTTAACATTTTTTTCTTTTCTTCAAAAATAGCAGAATAATTTTGTGATGACATCATTAATATATTTAATAAATAAACTTATTTTTCACCACTTTTTTATATTGAAAATATCAACATGTTTCAATTATAAAAAAGGGTGAAAATTAAATTTATTTTATTAATTTTATAATTTAACATTTGTTTACGTTTTTGAGCTTTCTGATTGATTGAATTCATTCATTTCAAACATGCCAAACTTAAAACATCGAAGTTGGCGGCAATACAACGTTATATATACCAGTCAAGATTGGGATAAAGATCTGACATCCCAATATTGCTATTTTCAGAATAGTACAGAATGTAACGTAACTAAAACTGTTACTATTACCGTTGTTTTATAAAGGGTTTGTCTTGAACGTTAAAGAAGTTCCACGAAATTACATTTGGAAATAAGAACACTTGTTGTTTAGTTCTTAATTGTTTTATGGGACGCGT
The DNA here is from genome assembly GCA_016648135.1 of Agrypnia vestita. NCBI lineage: Eukaryota > Metazoa > Arthropoda > Insecta > Trichoptera > Phryganeidae > Agrypnia > Agrypnia vestita. Next base: position 115,513 of record JADDOH010002293.1, read on the forward strand.
TTCGCCTTATGAGGGCTTTATCAATCTAAATATTTTACATTCAACAACTTTTATTTGTATGAAAATTATTGAAAAGAGATGTTGTATGCTATATATGTTTTAGAAATAATGTAGGTTTTTTGTATTATTTCTGTACGATTATGATAAACAGTTTGGTCAAACACTAATGAAAGGTAATATATATGACGGGTACAATAGCAATATCCAAAAAAATTTTTAAAAAATGTTTCGATTGCAGTCACTGATGATCACTAATTTAGAATGTACTGAATTCTAGATTTTATCTATTTATCCAATCCAAAATCATGTTTCCTAAAAATTAATATGTTTTTTTCCCCAAATTTTTCGAGTTCCGTATTCCGAAGATTCGGAATACGAAAATCGAATTCCGAAGAATTTTTTTTTATTTCCTACAAAAACTCAAATTCAGTTCATCTTAGTAGGTAATACTCAAATTCAGTGCGTCTTAGTAGGTAATACTTGGTGACTTCATTAATTTTTTAAGGGATGTTGCTGTATTTGCTTTTATACCCCTTGAAGAGTATAGCTAGACGATTTGATATAAATGAGATTATTTATTTTTTCTGATTGCTAAGATACTGTGAGTACTCTATACGCAGTTATACCGCCTAATCTACTTCTACAAGTGCATCAGGTCTATAGCTTTGACACTTTTACTATCTATAATAAAAATTATAAGTTTCAGATTTTCCATGAATTCGGAAGGATAAAAACGTACCCTTTAGAAAGCATTATTCATATAAATTCAAGTTTCAGATTTTACATGAATTCGGAAGGATAAAAAAATACCCTTTAGGCAGCATTATTCATATAAATTCTTGTTAATTATGTTTGAAACCATACGATGTAATTACAAGCGGTGATTACCTACGCCATTGCATCTAACCTAAACTAACTTAATCTAACAAATGTAATTAATGATCGCGTTCTAGCGTAAATTTTTTTTTAACAATCGCTTAGTATTGCACAAATATGTATTTCGTGATATTACAATCACAATTAATCAATCAATTAATTTATCAATAATTACTATCACAATATCACATTGTTAAGATTTTCGAATATCGTAATACTCTGTCAGATTAATAATATTAAGTTTTGCTTTTTTCTCACAAAATATATCTTCACGTACAACGCATGCTTCAATTTACTGACTGCACGCGCCTGAGAGGGAGGTACTACATATATACACTTTTTGTTTTAATTTAAATTTTTCAATAGATATCGCATGGACATTCACGAATATCTCTTTCACCCATCTACCTGGATGTCGCGCGTCAAGTTTGACGTTTATGGGTTCTGAATAAAATATGCAGTCACCATGACGACGAGTACGCACGACGTGATTTTTTTTTTCACTTTTCCTCACATTTTTTTCCGACTTGACCTACATTTTAGGTGGGAGTGCCTTATTTGCACATCATTAGCGATGTTTACACCTCAAAAATGGCGTAAAATATAAAGGTCTCTTGTTAATGAGGTTATATCTGATGCTAAACCGACTGGGAATCATTTTTGAGGAAATGCAACATACAGAACCTATTAATCCCCTACGGTTTTCCGCAGGAAAATTGATAGGTTCTGTACTCGGTTTTAATTCATATTCGGTTTTTCATAGTATTGAAGCACGCCAATTGCGAATGCTCGTTCGCAATAAACATTGCCTTATTTTATCGCATTATTTTAAATTTATTATTGAACTCCCTCCTGCGTGGCCGCGCAACGCCATCTACTGGACTCGGGCCGTAATAATCGCTCGATAAAGATGAATAATTCGCACGTTGGCCGACGTGAAGCTAGCCGCTATCCGAAAAGGAGATCTACCGTAAACAGTGTTTGATTTCATAATTTATTTAATGCTCAATTTTTTTGCGCTAAGCTGTAAAAAAGATTTTCTGGTAGTCAAAAAAATTGTTTCTTGGATATTATTTAAAGTTTATTTAGTGTTGTAGAGCCTCGTTTTGTTCTTTGCCCTCCAGAGTATTGCACGTATAAAATAATCAATGATTATTATTATGACAATATTTTTATACATATGTTCAAAGAACACAATTACTGGTTTTCGCCCACAGAGGGTTATCCCCCTATGTATACTTTGCCATGGTAATTACTAATTTTCAATCATATATTGCTATAGTATAGTCCCATCAAATATTTGAAAAAAAGCAGATAAAATAATATATATACAACATAAAAAAATTGATAATGTGTGGATGTTCTTACGGTAGATTGGTGAACGTTGCATGGTGTAAAGTGATCACTTAAGCCAACTAATATAGGTCGTAAGCCTTTTCGCCACCCTGTAGAGATTTCAATACACTTTTCCCATATAAATAGCTTCAGATCTGTGAGGCTTCTATAATTGAATGTGAGAAAGTTGTATGTATGTTCTTTTATCTGTCTTCGTTCACATATTTGAAGGGACTATGCTATAGTTGTCTATGCTTAAAAATGTATTGATATTCCCATGAATTATTAATTATTATTTTATTTTCATAATGTTTCCTAACAAATTTGGAGGTATTTATTTATCAGTAAACCGTCTGCAATGTGCAATGCGTCTCTGTATGTATTTATATGCATTTCAACTTATCTCTGCCGTATAAAGGTGTGTAGTGTTTAAAAACAGCATTTGTTATTTACATATTAGTATACACATAGATAAAAATAAACTCAACAGTAGTAGGTAGGTATAAGGAATGTGCATGTGGGGAACTCGATAGACGCAAAATATACTAGATTTATTTTAATATATATTTGGTCCCTTATTAGAAAATATTATAAAACTATATATACTATTCAACATTCGGTATTGTCCCCAGAACCGCTACACGTCGTATGGTACAACGGCGTTGACCTTGGAACCCGCGCGCTTCACACTCGCTAGGCAATATTATTTTTCGCAACTGGTTGAACTACAACCCGTTACTTAATTGTATTTGTCGATTTGTTCTTATCATTATTTATGATTTCCTTATCATAAAAAGTGTATTGTGTAATCTTGTTATCTTTAAAGTGTTCATAAAATTCTTATACGTTATGTATTATAATACCCTAATGCACACTATGGCCGTATGTCGAGATCAATCACTGATTATTGACTGTCTATTGGTAAAAAAATAATTATTAGTGGGATTTAATTTTTTTAAACACATAAACTAGCTGCAGAAAATGAATTATTTTACATGTTGGTTCCTAAAGAATAAGAAAAAAGAAGAAAAAAAAAGGAAGAAAGTTTTATCACAGTCAGACAGGCAACAAAATTATTATTATTGGGATATCCACGTACCCAATATACATATAAGAATAATTAATTTAATATCATTAATATTTGACTCGCTAGAAAAAATATTATTGAAGCACAGTTTTAAATTGATAAGTTTGATATTTTTATCTGGAGAAGAATTTATGCGCATATTAGAAAAAATATTCAAAATCAAATCTTAACAAGTGGATCAATTTTTTTTTGAAGACATGCTTTTAATATGGGACAACAGTTTCTCGAGAAGGTGAAGGTATGGCGCATGAGTGTGACAGCCTAATTGCAGAAAATACTGCGGATATTGCGCATCAACACTCTTTGAACCCGTGGCATAATTGTTTTTTATTTTTATTTTATTTTATTTGGGAAACATACAGTACAATTTTAATTTTTTTTTATATATAATATCAAAAAAAATATTCGTGAGTATGGACCAGTAAAGTTTCCTCGAAGCTGGTAAAAAAAAAAACTAAATAAAAAACAATGATAAAGAATATGTGATAAATAATAAATATTTCAAAGATTTTAATTATGATAATGCATAAAATGGGAGGGGTGGGGAGAGGGAGGGAATGGGATTCAATTAAGGAAGTATCTATAAGTATATGTTGAAAATCCTTTTTATCAAACCGACTTTTTCTAAACCAAAGTTATCCTGAGATATTACAAATCTAAATTCAGCAAAACCCTGATTCATCGAATTTGACATTTAGTTCCGGCGCCTAATGTCAATGCTGAAAATTAAAAAATTTGAAACCGGAACATATCTTTATAATACGGAGATTTTTAATACGGAACATATCTTCGTATTGTAAATCTCAAATTGATAAATCTCGAAGCTACGTAGGCACTTTTAATGTTCAATAATAATGGAAAAGGATTAATTTTAATAATTACCAAATTACGTCAAGATGATTTAATAATGTATGTATGTTCAATAATAATGGAAAAGGATTAATTTTAATAATTACCAAATTACGTCAAGATGATTTAATAATGTATGTATGTTCAATAATAATGAAAAAGGATTAATTTTAATAATTACCAAATTACGTCAAGATGATTTAATAATGTATGGTCGGTCATCCACTTTACGTAAATGTTGAAAGTTTCAGAGCGTTTGTCTGGCAATCAGGTGTCAAACCCCATTTCAGTGAATTAAAATATAATATTAATTCACTGAAATAAAATATTTTTATATTTAGGTATGTTCTGAAGAACATTGTTACTGCATTTTGTCCCCATAAATTAATTAAAATAAATTTAAAAAGTCTCATAGAGACGAAGTTATGTATATGAGAGACGTGTATGGAAGTCTTTTTAATACGATGGCCCAGGGCTTACAACCTGTATAAGCTGGTTTAAGTGATCACTCTACACAATGCAATCCCATCGTAAGAACATACCCATATTATTAAGTTCTATATTTGTTCCAAATCTGAGAATCTTTCGTTTTTTGAATGGAATATACTAGATACATCTGTACCCTTTTCTCATGAAGTAGTATACGTAGATTTCGCTGCCGGTAATGTACTTCTATACTTTTATTTTTATAGTGAGCACTTAAGCCAGCTCACATAGATTCTAAGCCCTGGACCATCGTATAAAAAAGACTTCCATACACATTTCTCATATAAATAGCTTCTTCTCTGCGGGCATTCTATAATTCATATCTTAATTAAAGTTTCATTTATTCAACACACAATTTCGTAATAATTGTCACTCGATTTTGGAACGCTGTTCACCATTGAACGCCCGATAGGTACTCTCTTAACTTACTGTCGGTAGTCACACTGAATCGCCGCTTGGCGCTTGTTTTGTATGGTTAGTCAACAACTGTGTTTCCGGCGTAATGCCGTCGCGTATTTGTAAAGACCCGACGTTCTCGATATTTCTGGCTTAGTTTAGGGATTTCTAAATTCTGTTAGAATGTTTGGAATTATGTGTAGTTCTACGAATTTTAAACTATTCTAAACAATTAATGTCACAGGGTCTTTCTATGGAAGATATCCTCGTTCCGCCCGTTTTTTACAAACATTTAACATATCTTGTACTTACACCTCGTTGAAGGTTTTAAGTTTCTTATGAGTCGATTGTAATTTTATTAACGCAAGCTTGCTTATCCTATTGTCTGGTCATCGACCCTTTCGGCTCGTCTGTTTAACTTTCGCGAGTTTTTCGCTTGTCGCATGATATTTATATTACTGTTATAATTTTATGACTAAGCGTTTCTTATTAATTAGTTGACCGACCAGAACTCGTCAGATTAATTCAAAACAACCAAAATACATTCAATTACAATAAATCATCCCGCGAATATAATATAATGTTTTTCTGGTGTGTTTATCCGAGAAAGCCTAAGAAAATACGAACCAATAAAATAAAATTATTAGTGTTCATATTTTCTTAGACTCTTTTACGGAATTCTTCTGTTGTTTTTCATCTCTTCGAGTAGAAAAATAAATTTTTATGGCATCTCGTTTCATTGTGTGTTACTTCTCTCATTCAGGGTCTTTTCATGACGTCTTAACAAATTCTAAGTAACGAATTGTCTTGACTTTTTTTCACTTGTCTTGTTGATGGATTGATTAATTGGGTTTGCCGAAAGGGCGTATTTTCAAGAAAATTTGAATTAAATTATATTGAGAGATTTTTCAACTTTTTAACACCGACCTTGTGGTTGAAAATTAAGTAAATACCTCTGTCTTTTATTAAATATGTACATTTCAATAATGTTTTTATTAAATAAAAGTTCTTGGACGGAAGCCCTACTGTCGCCATCGGCCGCTGAATCCCCTGGTGGTACGTCTTGACCTCCTCAAGTGTTTTTTCTGGTTTGTGTCTTCTGGGGTATTATGCCGGGTTTTTTCGACCTTTCTGGCCGACGTTTCGGATCCCATCGCAGGGTCCATCATCAAGGCTGATGTGACCCAGAAGACACAAAACAGAAGATTCTGAGTGGCCGTGAAAAACTTTGAACATTCATCTCAAGAGTTTTCCTTTATTAATCTCTGTATCCGCCGTTTTTTTATTTCTAGCGAAATTAGGTACATACCTACATAGAAAATAATAAATATGTTTGTTTGTTTTCTATTCTATAAATGTCCACTTAGAATCCATCTATCTAATAACCAATGTCTTAAAACATTAAAAAATGGTGTAACATTTTAACGTTGGAAAACGAACGCTATGAGCAGAATGGTGTTTTTAAAAAATAATCATGGTGTAATAATTTTAGTGTTCAATTTCCAATTTTTGACAGTACGAATGGACTAATATTTTTATTTTGTAACATGCACATACACTTTAGATCAGTTTTTGGATTTCCACCGATATAAAAATTTATATTCTGTAGTTGTTATTTTTTTTACGCAACCCTGAATATTGATCTACTCCAAAATAGTGTTATACCATTGGAAATAAAGATTCGGGAGTTAGTTTTTTTCTATTGGCCGACTTCGACTCTTCATTCTGTAAACAAAATGTAATCCTCTATGACAACTTGTTTAAATCATCATTTAGTATAATTGTAAATATCGTGTAAAAATTTTATATGTTTTACTTTCGAAAAAAAGATTCGAAGGTTGTGTTATGCACTAGAAATCTTAGAATTCCCATAATCTCCATATCGAATAAAAACGGTATTTGCTGTTGGTGTTGTTCTGAATATATTAGATGCATGTCAAGAATAGCAAGTTCTCAGCCGATTCTTGCATAACTTAATCGATTTACTAAAGTCTCGATCGATATATTCTCGATTTAGATTTAACCTCCAACATCACACGCGTTTGGGAAATTATTTCTTGTTGTGCATTTATATGAAACTAAAATATGGTTTGTTTTATTTTTATTTCAAATGGATCGCATCGTATGTATACCGACGTATGTGCACTAGATAAAAGTCCGTCTTGAGTTGCGTATTTTTTTTTTTACTTGTAAGTAATATGTTTTCAAATAAATAGAAAATACACACGTAGGTATACAAATGTATATGTCATGTTAATGAAATATTTAATGTTATAAGTTATGTTAATGAAATGTATGTTAATGAAATATATATAAAATTACTTATACAATATTGAACATGATGTCACATTTTCAATATTATGTTTAATTAATTTTCAAATATGTTCAAATGCTCTGCAACACAAGATATAAATGATGTTTCACTTGGATATCTCGTTATGTATTTGTTTATTATTATCACTTATTTCGTTATGTTATTACTTATTATTTATTATAATACTTCACTATCTTCATTTTTCGTATTTTTAGTGTTTTTTCTAATATTTTTTATTTGTATTATTATTATATATATATATATATATATATATATAGATATATATATATATATATATATATATATATATTTCAAATTGTTACTTCCTCACTTACCATCACGCCGTTTCCCCGTGGGGGAAGGCAGAGAGGGTAGGTCTTTCCTGATATACAACTCTCGCCTCATCCACATTCATACATCTTCGCATGCAAGCTCGCCAGTTGTTGAGGCTTCTAAAGGGGCCATCTTCCAGTATCTGGTTAATCTGGTCATGCCATGTCTTCCGCGATCGCCCTCTCTTACTGGCGCCATCAATTATGTATCTTTCTTACCATTCTTTCCTCATTTATTCGCTCAATATTCCCAAACCATCTGAGCGACCCTTTTTTAATTCTATTAATTATGCTAAGATCATCTTTACATTTATTCCTAATATCTTCATTCTTTACTCTGTTGGAATGGATTTGTCACACGTACGTCTAAGGGATCTTATCTCCACTGCATTCAATCTACTTTCGTTCCTCTTCTGCCGGCTTTGCTTCCATACATCAGTGTTGGTACCAGAATTGTAAATCTCAAAAATTTCAAATTCATACATTTTGTTCGAAATAGTCCATTTAGTCTACTTTCGTTCTGTTCGTGTGTCAAATATCTTAGGACACAGGTGAACATGTTCGATTCTGATTATACATGCTCTTATACTTACAATACATATCACTAACTGGCATCTGTTTTATTTTCTAATAAATAAATTCTTGAAAAACTAAATAATCGAAAAAAGTCATTGCCAAATTACAAATTTAAATTAATGAGGGAAAAAATAATTAAAATTTATGAAATTTTTACTTTATTTAAAAATCAATCAATCAAAATAACAAATAATCGAGGTGTTATATAATATAAAACAACGATGTGAAAAAATACAGCTTAAAAATTATATTGAATAATGTCAAACTTTGACATCGTTGAATAAAACTCTAGTAAGGTAGGTAATCAAAACAACTATACAAGTTCATTATTTAAGTAAGAAGTAGTAATATGGTAATACCCCGACGTACGCGAACTCAGAGTTACGCGATTCTTGATTCTCTTCTTCCGCCATTTTAAGACATTATTATACGCGAGTTTATGCGCTGTATACAAGACAGAAAAACGCCAGAAACTGGTCATAGCGCTCTTGTGAATTTGTTAATCTTGACAGGCAATTAGATGTGGAAGTCGATCGTGATGGTGTCAATAAGCTGTCGGATTCACATAGTGAGCAGCTGACGATCTGTGTGAGTTCATAGAGATCCAAAAAAAACATATTTTTTGTTTTGGATGGTTGTCGTGGATCTTGGCTCAATTTTTTGCTCATGCTTTGCAGAGGTTTTGAAAAAAAAAATGTTCTTCTCCCATAAAAGTTAAAGGGTTGTTTCTGGTTTTGATGACCATAAAGGAAACACAATAGGTTTATAGAAAGTGTATTGAAATTATAGTAACTTTTGCATAAACCATGAATGAAATGACCTTGAAATATGCCAAATTCAGGAGCATAATCACCGATTTTGATGACATTTTAAAGTGACTGGAGGTTAGAACAAGATGGAAAATTTTGTGTTGTATCTATGGCTAATAGAGTTTCCAACAATGAAGAAAAGAAAAGAAATTCTGGGTTAGGACCTCTTCCTGCCTGTTTTTGGCTTCAGATTTCCAAATATTTCTTTTGCACATTTTAAGGCCGAATATCTCAAATGAGGTAACAGAAAATTTTAAAGTTTTTCGCCCAGGGATACGTATAACGGTACACATCAAAACCCGTAAGTTTTGTTCTGTGATTCGGAAGTTAGCATTTATATTCATTATTATTTTTTTATGGAAAGTTTGATGGTTAGGTTTTGTTGTTGGATATGATCAATTCATTGATTTGGAAAATAACCAGGAAAAGAGTTAGTTCATCATTTTAATGCGTGTCATGCGATGTCACCTAGAAAATGCTAATATTGATTGCGCATGCTTAGCGAGAAACGTCAGCTTTGAGATCATGATATTCACTTCTCATTGTTGAAAGTATATAGAAATGTCATCTATAATTTTTGTCAATTTACTGTATTTTTTGTCAATTTTCAGTTTTGATGTTATATTCAATACATTTGTGTTTTTAATAGGGGAGGGTGGGGCGTGTTGTGACTAATTTATGAAAAAAGGTGTTGTGGAAGAATCTTTAATAATATCAAAAACGTTGCATTTTAGTTGAATCAAACAATTCTTCACCTATAAAAAATTAGCATTATTGACCATGTCACCAAAAGGACAACGCAACAAAATACGGTTTTTCAAAATATGGGAATTGTCACAACCTGCCCCACCCGAGGGGTCAGTTGTGACAGGGGTGGGGCAGGTTGTGACGAACTAATCGTCAAATATTGTTGAGTATTTAAGTAATTTAAGTAACAAAAACAAATGTTATGAACAATTAATTGTACAAGTAGTAACATGTTTTATAATTAACTATCAACAAATAAACAAAATTTGTACTCTTATTAACTGTGGTAAGAAAATTCTGTAATCTATTAAAATTATTTTTTGCCAGTCAAACATAAGTCATAAATACAATCTTGAGTGAATTCGTCCATTCCAGCACATAGCTCATTACACCATCTCTGGCATTTTATGCACCTCACCCACCTTTTACCCGAAATATCATTAGAATAAGGGTTTTTACAAGCAATGCATTGCTCATCTTCGTTTGCATCGCTGTCATCAGTTTCCATGATAGGTGGCTCCTCTTCAGTCTCGCTGGATGAAGACGATACTAGAATTCGTTCATTCACTCCAAAAGTCTCATTCTTGGGTAGTTTTTTTCTTTATTACCGCTTTTGATTTATTGGGTGCTTGTTTTTTTTTAGTTCCTTTTGTGATTTGACTTTCGCATCTTTTCGCCTTTATTTTCCTTTCTTAGATTATCGTCCAATTCCTACTTATTTTTTATTGGCGTGTCAGTTAAAATTACGCTTTAAATTTTCTTTCTACTACGTAGGTTCTTTCTTGGATTAGCTTTAGGTAACGGCCGGATTTGTTCTGGTGTTCAATGGTGTTGTCCAATTTTCGTGAATTTTGATCATATTTTGACATGCATACTCATATGCAAGCTTTTTCGCATCAGCTGTGGTCAAACCATAATAAACTTTGCTACATTTTGCAATGTTATCTCCAAATTATTTTTCTTGGCATGGGTAAAAATTTGTCCCGGGTTGCAATAGCCCACCTTAGAATTTACAAATGGAAGGGCTTTTTTCCAATCTATGAATCGTTTAAGTGTCATATATGACAATTATAATTGACACCAAAAGACACCGCGGCTTTTCGAAGAGACACGTTTGTAGCCTCTATCTCAGCAGCAGTGAGTTTATTAACACATTCGGGAATTTCACCCTTCTTCGTTTTTTTTAATGTAATTTCGTGATTTTAATGAAACCTCGAAGAAAACAAATAAAAAAAGTAAAGTAAAAATAATAATTGAACTGTACAGTTTCACATCTAATAATTGTTTTATTAAAAATAAAATTTTAATTATTTCGAAGGGGCTAGTTGTGACAGTCACAACTAGCCCCCACATTTTTGTAACAACTCGCCCCATACGATCATTTTACATTAAAATGTCTACGCAAGTGAATTTATTTACCGCAAGGTTTTCCTTTATTGCTGATAATACAGCCAAAAGACACAACATTTGGTAAATAAAATGTAAAATAACTCACCTAGTATTGGTTAAACAACAGAACACTTGGAATCAGTGCAGAAAAAGTTAGTTTAGTACCTCAAAATCAAACTTTATCATTTAACTTTAATGAAATCAACCGCACGGCTCCAATATTTTGATAGCAACTGACGCTACGGAGTTCACATGAAATGAATCTATGCGGGTAACGCTAAGTCAAATGGCACGAATTTTAAACGCTTTGTCACAACCTGCCCCTGTCACAACACGCCCCACCCTCCCCTATCTGGACATTTCTATGTTTATTTTAAAATCACGATTCTACCTCCTTCACAGATTGCGTTTAAATTATTTTCGGGCGTCGGGCCGATAAGGCAGACAATCGTTCAATGAAGATAAGTCGTATCGGAACCCAAACACATTTTTATTTTAAATGTACTGTATATTTTGAACTTGACTTATTTGACTTACCGGATAAGATTTTGACACTCGAAAGGTAAAATATAGACTTTTTTTCGATATCGATTTGTTATCTTTCCAGTGATATCGTTTGATTTTTTGACAGAAGATGTCAGGAGTGTTTTCATAGGTGGTGGTGGATTGCCAAAATCGGCTCTTTTTAATCAGTATTTGCGTTGATTCCGAATTCAATGTACTGTATTCCGTTTACGAAAATACGCTCTCATGATTGACTATAAACATTTGTCGTATTCCGTTTCGTCGTGTTAAACGTAGTGATCTCTTGTTCGAAGTGTTTGGTTGTGGTTATATAATTTCGTTGTTGGTTCGTCGAGTTGATGAACTTCGTGCGATGGTGACTGATAATTTCGATGTAGGCGCTTGCAACGCGGACTACAGCGCTGTACCCGATGCCTCCTCTTTTACGGGACGTTACTCGCAGCAGTGCGACGCGTCCTTACAGTATTCCAACGCCAATGTACACGGCTACGGGTCCTGCGCAAACGAGATGTGGTCGCTGGACAGCAGCACGGTCGGCGCTGTACACGTTCAGCCTTGGCCCAACGGATACCACCCGAAAGTGCCCACGCAGCAAGCGGCAGCGCCGTACGACTGGTCTTCCAGGACAGTCCCTGGCTCTGGTCTGATGAATTTGAATTACAAGTACGCCAACGAAGGATTGAACGTCTTCCAAGACGACGGCTCTTTCGGTGCACGTCCGTGGAGCCAGAACGTGAGGCAGGCGGGGAACGGCCAGCGCTTTGTTGATCCTAGAATACCGGAGCAGGCCTTCACGCAAGGCGCTCTTTATTCGCGTGAAGATGTTCCGCTTCCTGTTGAGGATATTTCCATTCAAAACTTCCCTTGCCAGGGCACTCAGTGGGATTACAATCAGTGCTATGACGTCCAGAATGACGGAACTTACCAGGCCTGTCGCTACACGGACGTCGTCGACTTGGAAGATTTCATGTAAGTTTGGTCTTCTACATGGTCGTCCTTAATATCTTACGCTTATCTCCATGAAGACTCGTTGGTACATCACACAATAATTCAGTAAATTTTTTGTGTGCCTCTAATAGAATTAGCCTGATGCCTGTAAACTATTCTATTCATAACAACCATCTGTGACGGTCTTTTGAATAACTAAATACGACTTAATCCTTATATTACTCAAAATCAATTTTTATACAAATATATGTATTGCTCGAAATACTCTAAGATTTTGGTCATTTAATTTTATAATATTTTCTTTGCTAAAAATAATTCAATTTGATATATTTTTCTAGTATCGGTAATAGTACGTCTATTTTTGTTTATATAAAAGTCTGACAAACCATCGCGCCGTTTCTCCGCAGGAGTATACAGGGAGTATATAAAATCATATAACACACTCTTCTGTCCTGGCATTCCACTTCTGCCCCGTCCATTTTTATACATATTTTAATACACGATCTTCCGTTGTAGAAGCTTTTGACAGGGCCGTCCTTCAATATTTGTTTTATCTGACCATGCCAGGTTCTCTGGCGTCATGCAATGCGAACATTTTTTTCTGTCAAGAATTTCTAGGTCAGCGTGAAACACGATGTCAATTCCGCGTTATAACGAATTCGCCTTTATTGAATCCTCTCTGAACGGGATCTACTTGTACTGTATTTTGTGCAACATCTGTGCAGATAATGGTGCGTGCATTCTTGCATACTGATGAGCTTTAGCTTAAAATTAGCTTTTTAGGCTTTTTACCACACTTATTAGCTTCACCTTTCATTTCACCCGCTCCCAATATCCAATAAAGCTGAAATTTTGCAGACCTATTATCGATGACAATACATGAATCAATTATCAGAATCACTAATTAATCAATAAATCCATCATTATTAATTAATCAAAGTTTTATATGGGAAATTAGTTAATGAGCTCACCAGAAGATTGCTTTCTACCGAAATGATTTTTTATGCTGGGTAATATTAAGACTAAAGATTATAAAATTATAAAAGCGTGGTTGTTTTTAAAAAATAGATATTTTTTCATGTTATTAATTAATTACAAATTACAGTGACACGGAAGACAGCCGAATTTAATTTTGAATTTAACATTGAAAATATATTTTTTGCATGTCATAATTTGACACCGCTTGGACAAAATCTATTTTGTCTTATTTGTGCCTCACTAATAATAACTTTTCAGAATATGCTAAATGTATTTATTATAGAAAATAACCACAACAGAACAAATATATTCATTCTATATAAACAGACATACGGACTAAAACGGAATAATTTAGAAATACTTGAAATTCATAATACCTAAATACAAAAAATTTCATCATCGACGTGGTATGACCAGATGCTGGAGGATAGTCCTGTTCGGAGCCTCGATAATCGGCGAGCTTGTATGCGGAGATGTATGAATGTGGATGAGGCGAGAGTTGTGTTTCAGGACAAAGGAATGTGGCGCTCTATTCTCTCCGCTTACCGCCGAGGGGAAATGGCGTGATGGTAAGTAACAAACATCAATAATCAAATACAAGCCTTCTCATACTGTTCTCTCTCTCCAACCGCCCCTTACATTTCCACCGAACCCACCAGCACACCAGAGATTCACTCCCACATACTTCAGTCTCAACTCTCAACTCACCCAAGGAATGAAACGGTGGTTTCCAAAATATGTCATAATCAAAAATAAACTATAAAAAATACAAAGGAAAGAAGGGAGGATAGAAAGGAAAAATACAATAGTGCTTTATTCATAATTGTTAAAATAGATTTTCACAAAGTTAGCGCCACCACATTCAATACTTTATCAATAAGAATAAACCCAAAAGTATGCGAGACTGCCGTGAGACTTGCTTTGCTGTAAGGTTCGGAATGCTGGGTTGGAAAATTTAACCGAAAATTTATTTAGTCAATTCTCTGAATTCAATTGATATCCATCAACGTTCGGCACAAAAGGAATTGATAAAATTTCATCCGTCGCGTTGGTTACTACGCTCGAATGTAATTGAAATAGACACAGCTTGAAATGAATACCATTTTATTCCTGACAGATTTGATACACTTGAATGGTAGAATGGTTGCCTTGGATTTTATGGAAGTTCTCTCTATAATATATTTACTGTACTCATTTATTTGGGCGGGGCTAAATGTTCATTGTACACATTTTGATGTGTATTTTTTTGTTCTGTTCAGGTGTTGCAAAAGTAATGGCCACTCTTAACCTTAAAATTCAATGTTACATACAGTGGTCAGCATTACTTGTTGACAGTACTATTACTTAAGCATTTCAGTAAGCAATAAAAAGGTTTCGTGGTAAAAGTTTTAGTAATCTAACGGTTTATGTACATTGTTCAGTCAATTAAGTTCAAGATGACAGGTATACTGTAAACCGGCCGGCCACTAATCAATTTTCTGTCACTAGTCGTAGATTTGTGGAGGCTAAGGGCTACATAGAGTCACTGTGATTTTCCAATCGATTCTATGCAATTTTGCCAAGAAATTGCAAGCTTTTCTGTCCTTGTAGACGTAAAACTCAGGGAGATTAGAATGGAATAAGTATTTTCTTGTGTCGGACATCGTGTATATTTTTTCATATATCTGGCATTTTTGAGATTGAGTTTCAGAAAATTGAAACTGATTGAATTATTTTCCTTCTATCTTCACTTTCATTGCGGTGAATGTGTCCCAAGTATGCTTCCTTTCTTCCAGGATTAAAGTATTGTATATTAAGTGCCTCAATCACTAATTTAATAAATATTTACATCAGATTCCTGGCTGTCAGAAATAAATAAACAAATATTTCCTTACCAAAAACTTTAATAATGAATTATAATAATACGAGTAATATTAAAATGGATCATTATTTTTGGAACCACCTAACAGCGTGTAGGATATTGTGGTGAACATATGTGTAGCTTGAGGTCAGAGAAGGTTAGATGACAATCAACACATTTTATCAGTTGAGCAGTGCACCTACTTGCAGTCGATTCGAAACCCAAATATTGCGATCGTGACGAATTCAGACTGAATTCAAACGATACCTTTGATCGTATTCTATATGTAAATTTATCTGTCCACGCTTTTATGCCTTTTATTGCAATTATTTCTTATAATAATCTTATCAATTTGGGCAAGGCTTTTTTGTGTTTTTTTTTTAATCTTTAGTTCATAAATCTTTCTTACGGCTGTGTCTGACGTTGAACAGTTTTCAAATTTATTCCGCTTTTATAAAAACGCAGTGAAATGTTTTATACGCCCGTATACGTATTATATGTTATCATTGCATATAAAGCATCTGTGCGATGTTGAGAAAAAATAACGCGTTACGTTACGTTATCTTAGGTATTGCCACTAGGACGAATTTTTTTTTCTACATGTCTTCCTCCTTTGTTGTCACCGCTAATACTTATTACCCGTAACAATGTTTTAATATACCTATTACGTAAAAAATATTACGAATCATTTCTGTTTTTCTAAGGACGTTCGTTTTATTTTTATCGTTGTTTCGTGATACATTTAACATGGGGCGCTTTCAAAATGGCTCCTACAAAACAAATATAGCTTCAAAAAAACTTGTTTACGTTTCAATCAATTTCTTGGCTAAGCAAAGTAAATATTGGAGAAAACACAAAGCTACAATTCTTTGCTATAAAATGGTTTATTGTTGCGTTAGCTGTCAAATCAAATCAGTTGTATTCCAATGGTTTATTAACACCGTTATTTATATAGTATATTATGAAAAAATATTTCCTTCGTGTGGATATTTTAAATACTATTGTAGGGCCAGTGGCCTATCTACCGCTTGGCGATCCGACCTGGTCCCAAGGGGGCGCGGAATCGGAACAATTTTTAAGTCTTAGTTATTTAAGGAATATAAAATAAAAATATAAGATAATCCTCGATTATGTATAGTTCGCTTAATTTCTAGCATCTCGTAAAAAATGTATCTGGATTCTACCTATGTTTGTTTTCTTGTCCTAATAGCTCACCGTACGAAAGCGGGACTTGGACTTCGATCTACCGTTGTGTGATTGCAATACCGAATTCGGTCTTTGATGTTGTTGTTCGGCGTACATGATTAATGCCGAAATGTTTTAGAGCATACCTTCGCGTCGAAGTATTAATGACTTGTGATTAAGTTGCAACAAGTCTTATGCTAATTTACACTTGTATGGTAATTGCTGATCAAAATTCATTCCAATACTCGTATCTATATTATGGTTGCGCTTATAATACGACGAATAGTGCATTGATTTTCTATTGCCAGCTTCAAAATATAAACAAATCGTTTTATTTTTTTAAAGAAATTACGTGTACAGATTATTTAAAAATACATTTAGATATAATTTAATGTGTAGAAATATTATTGTTAAATATTTAATATTTGAGTCACTTCATGAATGAAAGAATATAAATAAATGTAAATTTTATGTTTTCTTCTAGCAAGCAAATTTTGTATGTAACGTAAGCAACTGTCAATAACTGTGGATTAAATTAATTTCTAGATTGAGATGACATGTGAAACTCAAACAAATATAATATTTTGAAAATATACCCGATGTACCACCTGATATAATGTAATCGCGTTTTGACGCTTTAGTTTCTAACCTTATTGTTTTAATCAATTGTACCAATATTTTTAAGAAAAGTTACTAATGCGGAATGTTAATGCATGTGGCTTACTTCAAAATCAGCCAAAGAGTGTTAATTTCACAATTGATAAGTGGTTTTGAAAACATATTCGTGTGTTTTAGTAGCATTTTATCAAAGTAATATTAATTTTTAAAACTTAAAAAAATGTATTATATTTTATGTAAATTATATGTAAAGCCACCCAGCTGGACCTAGCAGTAAGCAATGGTGAAGTTTCCTATTATTTTTCAATGAATGGAAATGAGGCGTAAAATTTTATTTATTTTATTAAAATTTTAAAATTCTATCTAAGTTATTGCCCTAAAAAATTGCAGCCTAGAGTATACATTCTGATATAAATGAATACTAAAAACCCACATTTTCGTAAAAATAAAAAATGCCGAAATATGCATTTGCAGTGAATGTGCCGCCTTAACTCTTAGTTAATTTAATAATGCTCCCTGCGTCTTGCATCTCTAGTATTGTTGTAATTTATTCCAGTGTAAAAATAAAACCACGAAAGCGAAACATTTACCTACAGTTATTACGTGCCTTGGTTTTTAATTACTTTTTTGCAAAATTTCTTTGAACATAAAGTAGGTATGTGTATTCAGCGGGTAGGTATATGAAATTAAAAAATCTCGGGAGTGCTAGAAGTCACAATTTAATAGTACCCGTGCCACGCCGAGTATATCTTGACTTTGGGCTACATGATATGGGATTTTAATAATTAGTACCTACCTATCTATGAATATATTTTTTAAACTTATTTATGCTTCAATTACAGAAGCGAAGCACAACACAAAATACCCAGGCTTGAATAAATCACATGGATTAATTGTGACCTCACCGGGAATCGAATCCGGAACCCTCCGTGCGAGAGGCCAGTGTCATACCCACTGGGTTACGAGGGCCGCTTTGTCTTTATTAATTATTATATATAATTCTGTCTTTAATAATAATTAATATTGTATGTAAACATTTGCTATTATTATTCAACGCCAACCGGTTTCGGAATGAGATTTCGTGTAGCCCTTCGTCAGATGGATAATTATAAGTAATTACATGATGGACCCTGCAATGGGATCCGAAACGTTGGCCAGAGAGGTCACATATACACGGCAGAATATCCCAGAAAACTATACACAGAAGATTCTGAACGGCCGTGAAAACATAAGGACATGTTTTTCTGGTTCGAAAATAATGTTAGTAATATACGAGTATGTATATTTATAATCATAAATTATGATAAAATAATATTAAAATAATGTAATACATAAAATACTGATAGATACCCCAAAATCCTACAGAGAAACGGCCTAGATGCGATATCCAGAACCGAAGAAGAAACATTGTTAAGCACACACTTGTATAACGTTTGGTAAAATCACTGTTCGTTTATGAGTTCTCAACGTGAAACTCATCAAACTTATGGTCCACATAATTGACCTACTGTGCTAGCTATTCGGTGAATACATACAACATTTGAAAAGGATTTTATTTACTCTTCACGATACAATACCTAAATTTATTATCCTTCTCGATACTAAACCAACAATAATGCAGCGAAATGTCAAAAAATCTAAAACACGTTGGGGGAAATGGTTGCTTTCGAAACTAGTTGGTTAAACATATTATATATAAACTGGAGGACTTACACTAAACAAGTTCATGTAATTTTTTATTATATTTGTACATCATGTCGATATACCAGATTCTATTAGGAATTTTTAATATAGCTGATTACGAGTTTAGCGTGGAAGAGGTACCAAGATCGATATTCAGCGTTCCCAAAATCTTATTGATTTCAAAAAATTTTTTGGAGCGCTGAGTATCGCATCGATTATCGTATCCAATAAAATATATAAAACAATTTTTTAAAGACATACAGAAAAATCAAATTAGCGAAAAAATATTTTAACTGCTACCGGGATTCGAACCAACGAACCTCCATTCTATCCGGGGATGGCGCGTTATCCAATTTCGCGAAATTGGATAATGAGATATCTATTTTTATTTTATTTGATAGATGTGGTATTCTATCATGAGTGGAAATGGTGAACGTTACATTGTGTAAAGTGATCACTTAAGCCAGCCGTGCGATAGGTCCTAAGTCCTATGAACACCCAAAGATTTCCATACCTACTTTCCATAAAATAATATATATTTTTTACCATAATTTTATTTTGCCAATTAAAACTCTTGCGTGCTTCAAGTCTCGTCACATTTTACAATATAATGCAGCCACTTCAACATTAACACGATGAGTTTATTCAACGTCATTCCTTTGTCTTCTTATTTTGGACTTGAACAATGTGTGCTTTGTGCACCAATGCAGTATGTATAATACTTATATTGTTTTACATCGGTGTTGTGTAAGTTCACATGCTCGGAAAAAGAAATTCGCAAAGAAAAAAGCGTTAACTCCTTGCACTCGTCTTTGGACATTAACGCTACGCTTTCGCGTTAATAACTTTTTGATTATTTTGTCAGAATGAATTAAAACAGTAAAAAATGAGGCTTGTGCAGGAAAATTCGTCAAAAATCAAACGAATTATGTTCTATTTTTATTAATAGATAATGTATGTGTTATGGTTACTTTATAAATGTCAACCTGGCAAAACATCACTTTTCACTACCAGCCAGCCTGGAAGTACAAATTACATATACATATAAAATTCACAGATAAATAGATTACACAGTCATGGTAATGAATATGCTTATCTGTCCGATATATTTTTATACAATTTACATCATTACAAATGTTTATTGATTGAAAATTTACTTCATATACAATTCAAATGTCATTTTAACTTGATTGGAAATTTTTCCGAGGGTTTTTGTTGTGCTTTCATTTTTCTTTTCCCTACATTTAGTTTCTCAATGTTCTAAAATGTTGTGATTATCTGAATCCACTATCTGATTTGTTTGAACTACAAACATCATTTTTCCAAAACTTTTTGTAAATTTTCTATGCACTGTTTTATTATATATAATTATTTATTATATAGGGAAAAATATACCCTACTTTAGTTGTTTGTCGAAGGAAAGATTGAAGGTCGTAGAGGAGTCTGAAGAAAACAGCTGTCCTGGCTTAGAAGTATCCGAGAATGGACAGGGATAAGAAATATTTTTTTTTTTGGGTAATCGTCAAAGTCGGGGGGAGCCGACAATTTTTGACGATTTGAATTTTTTTTCTTATTTCTGTGAATTTATTATTTATTTGTAATGTATACTTTTGTAGGCTTTATAGACGTGTACATTAATAAAATAAAAATAAAATAACAAACGCGTATGCTACAGTATACTCTAGGGGAGCGAATCATCAATACAGGATGCACATGCATATCCATGCATAATATGCGGTCATTCTTTCGTGAATTGTGTCGTGTTATCTCGCTTCAGCACTGAGGTCATCAGTGAGACATCTGAGAATAACTGTATGTAAAGAATATTTATTTCTTTGTCTTTCGCTCGGTAATTTTGGCCTGGTAAGAATGCCACAAGTGCGCTAGGTACCCGTGTATTATACACGGGTACTTACAACATTTGAAGGGGATTTTATTTACTCTTCACGATACAATACCTAAATTTATTACCCTTCTCGATACTAAACCAACAATAATACACCGAAATGTCAAAAAATCTAAAATACGTTGGGGGAAATGGTTGTTTTCGAAACTAGTAGGTTAAATATATATAAACTGGAGGACTTACATTAAACAAGTTCATGTAATTTTTTATTATATTCGTACTTCATGCCGATATACCACATTCTATTAGGAATTTTTAAGATAGCTGATTACGAGCTTAGCGTTGAAGAGGTACCAAGATCGATATTTAGCGTTCCTAAAATCTTTTTGATTTCAAAAATTTTTTTTGGAGCGCTGAGTATCGCATCGATTATCGTATCCAATAAAATATATAAAACATTTTTTTTATTAATCAATTAGAAAAGATATACAGAAAAATCAAATTAGCGAAAAAATATTTTAACCGAACCGATTCGAACCAACGAACCTCCATTTTATCCGGGGATGGCGCGTTATCCCATTTCGCGAAATTATGTAAGCTAATGTATGTGTTATGGATACTTTATAAATGTCAACCAGGCAAAACTTTTCACTGCCAGACAGCCTGGAAAAACGAATTACGTATACATATAAAATTCACAGATAAATAGATTACACAGTCATGGTAATGAATATGCTCATCTGTCCGATATATTTTTATATTAGAAGAGTGAAGAATATTTATTTTTTTGTCTTTCGCTCGATATTTTTTGAGACGGCTCCACAGCCCTGGTAAGAATTCCACAAGTGCCCTAGGCACCAGTGTATTATACCTACATTCTGTACAACAAGGTAAACGAACTCGGATCGCGATTAGATTTATTCGATTACTACGTGAACTGATTGAATCAGAGTTTGCTTCTAAATAACCTCTGTTAAGTGCCCAATAGCTCGTGCTGTGTTATCGCGGACACTTCGATCGAGACTGATATCTGATATGATCCGTTCTGTAACACATGTTATGTACTAAGTAATAGTTATAATCAAGTAGCAGTTCGTGCCCGGTGTTGCCCGAAATTTAGATAATCTTTTGACAACCTTTTATTTCGTTTTTGTATTTAAATAATAAACAAAATGTAGTCACTTTTTACATAATGTATATACTCTAAATAACATTTAATTAACTGATTCTTACAATTATACGCATAATATCCCTTGATGCTACTATTATTATTTTGGGTTTTTATTAATGTAGTTAATCTGGGTGTTTGGTTGCTTACATACCAATAAAAATATTATCTTTTACGTGCAAATTTTGAATAAATCCTGAATAAATAATAAAAAATCTTGTATGTGTCATATTTTGAAAACACCCAAAATAAATAATAAAAAAATTATAAAAATATTCAATCAAACTTATAAAATTTATATATGAGTACGATAAGATTTGTTGTATTATTGAAGTTGGAACAGCAAACAATATGATTACTAAAATTAATAATAAAATTAATAATAATAATCTTCGAAAGATCTGTTTGACAAAACACTCCTGTTTTTAGCAAGATGAATTTCTCAATACAAAGTGAACTGCTCTTTCTTTCTGCGCATTCTCCTCCCAGCCCACATTTTTGACCACGTTTATTATCAGTGTAGTTTGCTCTGAGGACCTTTCAGGTTCACCGTTCATTTATCTTCCAACCCTCTGTCTTGTGCTATGGTCTCCCACAAGGGAATTTATAGCCTCGCTGTCCTTCCTTCTTCCAAATCCTTTCAAACATTGTCCGCTTTTCATTATCGAGCGACCCAGGGAATAAGTTCCCGTTTTGCATCCTTCATTGACCTCTGGAGTTACTACTAACAAAACGTCCTACCCTTAGCCTTCTCGACTGTAATATTGACAATTGAGATAATTAAAAAAAAAAAATTACAGTTGGTACCTTGGATCCAAACTGGCGAAAATGACCACAATCCAATCGCAAATTTTAATCATACATGTTCATATGATTAAAATTTGCGAATCATATATATTCCAAGGCCATCTCTCGACCACAAAGACCACGATGAATTTCTTCTTTCTTAAACGTATTACGGGATAAAAAAGTAAAGCACTTTGGTAAATGATAAACTTTATTTGGAAATAGTTAACCTTATTTTTTGTTCATCGGAATCCATTATAACAGGGATGGTGAACCTGTGAAGTATGTCATAGGCGACACGCCAGCCTTCACCAGTCGTACTCGAGCGGTTGTGGCCGATGCCTCGTACGCATGCATCGACACTTACGAACTCTGGCAAACGACCGACCCCAACACGAATCATGTCAAAAACACGTACCCCAGCGCGAGACAAGAACATACCTAGGTATGACGCTCCAACAGAGTTAGGTTATTATTCCAAATTTTGGACATACCGAGCCCGAAGACGAAGGTCCGCCATTGCACTAGAATATTCGCGTCCGAAAATTATTATTATCATTCCAATCACTTCCGGCTTCTCCGTGTTATCATCTTCTCTGCTGGCGTGTGCCCGAAAAATTGAGGATGCTACCTCGTGCGAGATCGTACAGTCGCATCTTTAGTTGCAAAAAAATTTAAGTTTTAGTACGCTTTGATGTTCAGGGGATTTTAAGCATGCGTCTCTCCATTACTGCATTTCAAAAGCGTCAAGTTTCCTCTTCTCACCTGCTCCTAATGTCAATGTGCTCCACTCTGTAGAGGCGTACGGAAAAGAACAAGAGACTGAATTCGGTCGATATATTTTCAAAATATTTTGATATTATCATTGGCGAGGGGCGGACCTGGCGGAGGGATATCGAAATTTATGTATTTTATTTTTAACTAGCTGTGCCCGTGCGGCTTCGCACGCGTAGATTTTTAGTAACTTTAGTCATATTTTATCAATTTGTGTATTAACCTTAACATATGGATATATGTCGTCATGGACCTTTTTATAGAACTTTTTGATTTCTACAACTTCTCTATAGAAAGTATTTAAATATCTATTTTCGTTGACGCAGCGTTCATAAAAAACGCATCGCTCGATCATTTTTTCGTCGACACTAGTTGTAAAATAGGTAACGGGATAATATATAGCGTTGGTCAACCCTGAAAGTACATTCTAAATATTGGTGAAAGAATTTTTGAAATCGGATGAGTAGTTTCGGAGATTACGTCATACATCCAAACTTACAAACTTTACCTCTCTATATATTAGTATAGATAAACGGATTATTCCTTACCAAAATACATATTTTTTGACAATATTAGTGGAATAACATTTCATATATTACATATACGCAAACTAACATTTTATTACGTTTTATATTCATGTAAAATGAATACAGATGATAACCTATATTTCGACACATCGGTCCCTATCTTCTATCGCTAGCCTAATTCAGTGAATCCTTGTCACGTATTCCATATCTCGTCATCTCCCCGACGAGTGTCTACCAATCGTAGACAACATATCTACAAGTTTTAGCGGTTGCTACATACCTCACTCGGACCTGACCACCCTGACACTTGTATATTGATGAAGTTAATTTTTTTTCAGTTAATTGTGTTAATTATGTCTTCCCGAATAGGTTGAAAACAATATATGTATTTCTTAAATACACCTGACGAAAATGATTGAATATGAATAAAAACTTTATGTGTATTACAAAATACTCTTTACTGCCAACATTTATGAGAACATAAGCCAGAAATATTTTTAAAAAATGCAAAAATAAAAGTCGATTATCTTCATAACTATTGATACTTTTCAGAAAGTGTCGAAGCACTTTCGACTCATTGTTAAAATATATAACCGCTCGCAATATTGTGGACCCCATCTGAAACACCATGTATACTATAATAGATAGAAGTCTCACATCGCTGTTTGAGTCGTTTGTCAAGTTTACACATATTTAAATTAAAACTTTCGGCCCAAATATGTCCCTCGGCAGCCAAATTAATTGATTTTTTTTGTATTAGCAATCGAATTTTTGCAATCATTAATCGAGTCACCTTTGCATGTATTATATCGCGATCATGTTACATCATAGACAGTGAAAAGTGATCTTTCCCTAACACACATTAATTGCTTCTTGCATATGTAATTCACTCCTCTCTACTGTCTCACAAAAGAATATTTCAAAAATCCCGTTAGAGTTTATTGCCTTTTTATTATTTATTAAACAAATTATTATACTATGCATATATTAAATACATTTTATTTGCAGCGTATTATAATTTATGTGTCTTATAATTTTATATCTCCAGATGTGTGTTAATAAATTAAAACAAGCTTTTCTCGCATATTTGAGCATCCTTAAAAATTAATTCGACCATCTAACCGCGGGGGAGAATGTCAATATAATATACACATTAAAAATTTAACATTTATTTATAAAACGTAGAATAAATCATAGGTAATTTATAAGTGGGGTATATGTTTTGAATATAGTCACCGAGGATTACTAATTTAACATGTTCCTACTGAATCCTAGATTGTAGGTATCCGTCGCTTCCGAAATCATGAATACTATAAATTTATAGACTGGATTTCCTAAAAAATCTCGAATTCGGTACATTATAAATTAGTAAGTATGTTTGTTTTTAGAATTGGCAACACTTATTCCAGCGACAGCGAATTTGACAGCTGACAGCTGATTTGTGCTCAGTTTTGTTTACCATCTCATCATGAATATATAGACTTACGCTAGAAGAACCAGAACAACACTTGCTAATTGTGCAAAATTATTTGGAAAATCGTAATGTCGTAATGATATTTAAACACTAACGGCTTTCCAATAAAGCCAATAATACCACGGCCATCACCACGATTTTATATGTTTTATTTCATTTTAAAGTTATATACCTCTAAAAAAAACACCCGTTACTTCTTCTATGTCCGCTTAGACAATGAATTATTCACAAAATCCACATTTTGCTAAATATAACAATCTTTGAAATTTTCTGGACCCGACGCCGTGATATTAATTATTTTTGTGCAGTTTTTTATACGGCTGACGCCTTCATCAGTATTGCAGGAGCGCCTCCATCATAATAGGAGACACGTTTCCTGTGACTGCCGTTTTATGTGATCATTCAATCGCCTGAAGTGATGAGTATATCATCATTCACGATTATTGTAGTCTTTGCATATTTCGTCCGTGACAAAGGCAACTCTTGTGTCTGCGTGCATTTTAAATGCGCTGTTTTTTTTTGACAAATTTTAACATGAAATCCATTAATGTCAAATAAAGTCAAGTGAAAAGTTTCATAATTAGTAAAGATTAAAGCTTCACGAACAAACCAGATCACTAAGTGTGATTGATGTTCTTTTTATCTCGTCGTGATGTAGGAGTTCTCCAATAAAAGAGGTCGTCGGTTACTTTTGGTTTATCGATGGCAACAATACGATATACAGCGGTTACAATGAACAATAGCGGTCTGTCTCGATATAAAGGTGAAACAAGCCCAGAGGCGACATTCGCGCGACCTTATAAAGCATTTGCTCTTTCTTTCATGCTCTGTCTCTTTCAGGCGTCGCGACATACGTCCCTCAGATCTATTACACTAAGCAAACGTGAAACGTTCCGACTTGACACCTGCCACTGCAATATAGCGCACTTTAATCCCATTTCACAAATGTATAGATCGTACAATGATCTTTATTCGCTGAATGAATTCTCCGTCTAATTAACAAAGATGAGGGACCCACCACTCACTCAAGGTCGTTTTATGAGCAATAGCTCCCATATCGGCCCCACACTTTCGCCACCCAATTCGGCACTGTTTTATGCTGAAGTGGTCACCCTCCCCACGCCTTCTCATTAACAAGCCACAAAAAAAATATCTTCTTATAATGCCATCTCCATTATTCACCGCCGCACGGAACAACTCAGTTACTCAAAAAACTATTGCACGACACTTTTTCATGAAATAATTTTTGTAATATTATATTTGTATACCTATATGTGCATTTGTCTTGTCACTATTATTATCATGTTACTGTTTACTCCTGTATTCTTTTTGTTACTCTCCTATCTGTATTGCTGAATTTCTTGTCTACTTCATTTTTACTTTCATGTTCCTGGATACATCTATTTTTTGATTTTCTTTTTCTTTTTTATATTTTACTTCTTAGTTCCTCGACACTCCTATTTTTCATATGTTGTGATTGGGTGATATTATTTCTAGATTTTAATTAGAAGCATGACGTTTTCCTAAGCGTGTATTTTGAAACTAACTTAACACACCACCATTGCTTCGGCTACATTCATACATCCTCTCATACATGTTCTACGGTTGTTGAGGCTTTTAACAGGGCCATCCTCCAATGCTTGTAGTATCTGATAATGGTTTAATATGTACCTTAATAAATTCCATTAATAAATAATCGCCTTCTTTATATTTCAGGCTCACGGTGTGATGTTAGCCCTTAAAGCCCCGATAAGCTATTTTGTGTCTTCTTTCTTTCGTGACTTCGTCGTGCGTAGATCGAAAGCTTATTTTGCCAACCGTTAAACATGTTTAATGATACGACAAACCATTACGTATGCCAATTTTGTTCTTTATTACTCTGACGACAACTCCTTCCGACGGCCGGCGGCGAGGAGGTTGTCTCGCCTAACGAAGTTCTGCCTGGCAACACCATTCAAACGGAATATCTGCTCGCGCGCGCCATGTCAGATTGTGACGGAACCTGTTTTTCGAAAAAGTTTTGATTAGTCAAAATTATAGAAAGCGTTTTTAAATCAGATTTTATTACGCGTTTCGGGGCGGTGTTTGAGGAAAGTGGGCACCTGTTGACGCGTCACCAAATTCGTATTAGAAACACCACAATAACAAGAAGCAAATTAGTATAAACTACCATTTATTGAATTAACAACATGTTTCAGGAGCCAATAGTCCCTTTAGGATACAAAATGTACATCCTGATGAAGGAACATTTAGTTGGCACCGAAACATGTTGATTAATTCAATTAATATTAGTTTTAACAAAGTTTTTTCATGTTATTACAACTACCACCAAATATTATTACCACAAATCATTTTGCAGTTATTGTAAATGAAAATATGTATCCGTTGAGTTCTTATTTTAATTTTCTTATAATCTTTTTTGTCTCCATCGTTTTAAAGTTTTGTAGTGTATCAACGGTACTTATCCGGCGTTACGATGTATTTAGATGTAGCTGTAATTTATAATAGGGGTTCAATAAGCCCTATTATCAATAAAATGTAGTACATATTTATATATGGGACAGGGTATGGTGTACCAAGTGGGTTTAAGGAAGGGGTCCATGATTTCACCAATGTCCTAATGTGTAATTATGCAAAATTTAGAATGGATGGTATTCCAATCAAACGGCGTTCATATGGTGGGTTGGTTAGTGGGATGTTGCTTACGTTTTGCGTAGGGTATTAAAAGCTATTCTAAATAAATAATTTAGGTCGATCAAAGGGTGTAGGATATTGTAGAGAACAGACAGAGATTCTGTTTTATGTACACATGTTATTAAAAAAGGTTCAAGGTCAAAAGTTAGGAATAAGACGAAGACATACATCGCTTCTTGCCCGTATAACAAACTCCTAAAAGCAATTAAAAAGCAACAAATTTAAATGTGTGGCGGTCGAGAGCCGTCGCGAATCTAGCCCGTCGCATTTGCCTCGAGCCCGCCAATCAGGGCTAACTCGGACCTGGTCGTCAGACGTACCACCACTCTGCCACCGGCCGTCGTAGCATACGCAACACCATCTTTAAATTGTCGCAATAAATAACAACATTTTGCCGTGAGTATCATTTGCACCCTGTGCCGATCTGTTAACATCTGCCTCTGCGGCACTCATCTCGTACACAATAAATGCGCAACACTCATTGAACACACGCCACATGCTGACACGAGAGGACACCTCTGGTCGGGTGGTAATCCTCTCCAAACACCACACACAAAACCCTCCAAACATGTATATGAAAAAGAGGGCCCTAATGGCTTATAAGTCTCCAATATAAATGTACAATTACATGTACATTCCAATCAATATATTAATTACGCTAACCAATGTCGTTCGTTTCTGTCTCCGTATGATGATTTCTATTTGTATACAATAATTTTGCCACGGTGCCCATTGGGTCGTGTGGTGCAGCGGATAACGCGTCTGACTACGGATCAGAGGATTCCAGTTTCGGATCCTGGCAGAATCGAACTTTTTTTTTACGGTCGAGAATATTTTGTTGAAATTTTAATTACATTTTTGTATTTTTATATTTAATTTTTTTTATTATGTTGTATTAGATTAATTTTTTATTAATTGTTGTATAAGATTAATTTTGTATAATGTGGTATAAAAGTAATCAACACTGCGAGAAGAGAAGAGAGTAGGTATCTACATATCGAACTGTGGTTTATTCCGCTCTGACTTATTAATCGGTTAGAAATACTGAATAAATACTTTGTCTTAATTATATCTAAACTACCCGTAATTAAAAGTGGAAATTTGCCAGATACAATTGGCCGCGAAGCGGCTGACGTAGGCATAGGTAAAGAATTGTGTTTGCTGCACAGCAAACACAATTGGCCGCGCAGCGGCCACAATGGCCGCCCTCAGGGCCTAGCAGTAAGCAATCGGCGAAGCCGATTGCTTTCCTGCTAGTAAGATATTATTTTTACACTTTGTAGTATCTTGATTATGTCGATAACCACCCCCATAATTTAAAATATTCCTTATTTGGGGATGCATAAATCCATTTTTCTATATAGTGTTGCATGTTGTTACGTGTATTTTCTTATAGTTTTTTAGCCCATTGTATAACATATAATATTGGAGAATAATTAAAATTAAAAATATATAGATTGCAACGATAATTTATATTGCCATTATACCGGTATTTCGATTTAAACTTAATTTTTAATTTTTGTTCTGATTCTAAACTAGAGTAGCGGTTTAGTTATAATTTTACCTTTTGGACCACAGATGTTGGCATCTGTCTTTATTACATCCATCATTAAATCAAACCAAAATACATATTCGTGTTATGTTTTCATTTATGGGATGCTAGAATACAATCATGGAGTCCCATGAGGTCAAACGTGCCCTATTATTTCATATTCATTACACATGTTCGAAAATTGATTTTCTGATGATTTTTTTTTTCTACCAAACCTGCGGTCTCGCAATAAATTACTGATCACACCTGTTAATCTTGCAGATTTATAACAGGTATAAAAAATAATTAATTACACTAAATGCGTCGTTTATTATGTAATTCTTAGCGCTCCGCTAAATTACGAAAAACATAACATGTTAAGTTCCTGTTATTAAATACATAGTTAATTTATTCGTTGCATACATTCTTCAGAATTGATTCCTGATACTTTATTGAGGTTCGCGGATCAGCATTTTATTTTGCTAATACTTTTATTCATACGTTTCAAGTTAATAACTCAATACCGTGCATCAGACAGCGATGAAACTGGTTTTTATTTTTGTGTATACTTTTTCTATTTTTCTTATAAATCATTACGTTAAATATTATACTTAAAGAGACTGGATTTTTTTTTTATCTGTGCAAGTTTCTTTATTCTATTATATGCAACCATAAAAAAATCATTAAAACAACGTTAGTAATATTAATTATTGACATTTAAAAATTATTTACGACGACAACTCTATAATAATGCTCGTTTTGAATATATTTGCGAATGTTTTGTTTAAATTACTTACTTCCATTATTACTTACAAACTCCGAATTGTCAATAATGAATATGTAAAGAGTTGTTTCTTTATTTTAAATACAACATTTATTTAAATGTAACAGAGCAAGTCCGCTATACTTTACAGGTAAATTCCTGCCCAAATTATGAGTCTAAAATGTTCGAATAACATTGATCTATTATCAATATTTATGGAGATAAGCTACTTCAAAGTTTGCATTTCTAAAAATATTTCTTGTCTTCTGTAATACATTGGACTATCAATTAAGTTACTTATAATCGAATATTAAAAAAAATATTCAAGTTAGTTACAAAAATAGATATACCAGACTATTGTTAGAAGGTATACCAGACTATTGTGCCATAATGTTTGACTCCGAGTGCTGGACCTATATACAACACCTACTGAAGAAGAAGAAGATTCGCTTAAACACAAGTCAAATAAAATCAATAAAACCGATTGGGATGTGACTGATCTGAAATGTGTTCAAATGAAAGAATTATGTCCACCCGTAAAGAAGCAATCCCGCGCGGAACGGAAGCAGAAGGCATTCTAATCAATATATATACAGGGTTATTTGTAAAACATTAATAACCTCGCAGGACTATATTCCTGCCTTGATTGTGAGTCGAAAATGTTCAAGCTATTATGACCTAATATCAATAGTTAAGGAGATATGCGACATCAAATTTGCATTTTTTTTTTCAATATTTCTGGCTTATTTTTTGTACAACATTGGACTATTATTACAGTAACTTATATCGAATACGAAAAATTCATTCCCTTTAATACAAGTCAAATAAAAAAATAAAAACCTTCGAATTCCAATTGGAAAACATTCCAATTGGAATTTATTCAAGGTTTTTATAATTTTATTTAACCTGTATTGAAACGAATGAGTTTTTCGTAATTGATATGAGTTACTGTAATGATAGTCCAACGTTTTACAAAAAATAAGTCAGAAATATTGAAAAAAATGCAAACTTTGATGTCGCATATCTCCTTAACTATTAATATTAGGTCATAATAGCTTGAAAATTTTCGACTCATAATCAAGGCAGGAATATAGTCCCGCGAGGTTATTAATGTTTTACAAATAACCCTGTATATATAAAATGAAACCCGTGTTTCCCTATCTGCCAAGTTTTCTCCACAACAGCCATAACCATCCACTGGTAGTTATGGTGGTGGATAGCCCTTGGTGTCACATCGAAAATATGCGAGTTTGATGGGGGTGGCTGTGCGTGGGTGGGAGTGGGTGATGAAAATGTGCTTTCTAGCACAATGTTTTGTTATGGGAAGGCCGCAAATGCTTCAGATTTGTTTCAAAATAGGCGCGCCGACTGTGTTGGTGAGTCTAGAAGGTATCGGAAAAACCTGCTCTAGAAAGTTCTGGAAGGAGAAGGTTCTAGAAAATTCCCGAAAATTCTGTAAGGTTCTTAACTGAGTGGCGGAATGTGTCGGTGTGTCTAGAAGGTTCCTGTACATTCGATAAATTTGAAGGAGGATTTTCTAGAAGGTTCGCGAAAGTGCTATGACGATCCAAACAGTGTACTAAAAATCTACGAGTGCGAAGCCGCGCGGGCACAGCTAGTGTTATCTAAAGTGTGTGTGTGCGTTTGCAGTATGTAAGCAAGTGTGTGACAAAAGCAAATGCAGGATTGATGGAGAGATACAGGATTCGCGTTTTAAAAAAGTTGGTTTATTGATGCTAATGTTTCAATAAAGGTTTGTCGCGAACTAAAATGCTATTATCGTGTGGCGTTTACGGCGGTCGGCAGAATAGTGGCGGTTTTACTTGTGTGCGGTCGGTACATCGTGTTTGTTGTTGTCGGTGGCGCTCGCATCGAACTCCAGTTTGGTGGATTTCGTCCGACGCAATCCTCCACTGTTTTAATCATTCTACTATTTGACATGAATCAAAGCGAATAGTTTTTTTTTTGTTTACATTTTTTTTATACAATGTTTACAAAAGACAGATAAGAAATATTTAAAAAAATTTAATATTTGACCAATGTTTACAGAAGATAGATCAGAAATATTTAAAAAAAAATGTAATATTTGATGTTGCTTATTTCATTTAATGTCGATACGTTATCCAGAGTGTAAAGAATATTTTTCATTTAAAATTGAATGAAGATGGCTCCCTCACCACACACAAGAATCATAATTATTTTTGGGGAGGTATATACATACAAAAAAAAATTAATTTTTAACATTTTATAGGTATCATTGTAATAAAAAATTATATATATATTATTAATTAAGTAAAAAAGGCTCCCCGAAGATTTTCTACCAGCTACGAGCCATCCTGTATAAGGAAATATTTTGATTTAAACAGTGGCGCGAATCACCTCGCCATTTTTTTTATTCACATTTAAAACTAGGTAGTAAAAAGCCGTGAAAAATCACGGGACATATTTTGTTTACAAGTTTACGGGCGGGCGGATGAGCAGACGAATGGACGTATATTCGAAATTAGGACAGTTGATCCGAGTTGGACAGATTACCAATGTGTGTTTTACGACCAAACATTAAATTCATTAAATTGCTTCTCTATTTACTTTAAATATCACAATTTATTGTACGCGTAAACTATTTTATTATTCATCAATAGTCAAATAAATATTTAGATAAACGATATATTGGCTCTAATCACAAATTAATTACAAAATAATCACTTTTTAAACTTTTCGAGC
This sequence comes from Agrypnia vestita, assembly GCA_016648135.1. Classification (NCBI taxonomy): domain Eukaryota; kingdom Metazoa; phylum Arthropoda; class Insecta; order Trichoptera; family Phryganeidae; genus Agrypnia; species Agrypnia vestita. Next base: position 148,773 of record JADDOH010002293.1, read on the forward strand.
GATCTGATCACCGATTGAAGTTTCACAGCATTATTTCGTTGATAAAATGAACCTATACTATATTCATCCGGTTCAAAGTCAATCGCCAGCTTACAGACTTATCTATAGTCGCATTATTTCGTTGCGTATTGTGTTACAGAGCACGGAAAAAACAAATAAAATATGCTCGCATTAGATATTAATAGTGCTGATAAAATAATTTTTGCGTGGCGCAAGTCTTCCCAGATTGCAGTCCACCGTTAAGGGATTATATACCCCCACCTTGGAACAATAAAATTTACGTAGAAACAGGCTAATTTAAATTAATATCATCAATTTTTTTTACAAGGAGTTGATTAATTTTTTTATTGTCATGAAGGTAAATATTTAACTATTATTTTAAAAATTACCGCGCATGTCTATTTCCGTGCAGCTCCTCCTCCGTGACTTACATGCAGCATTCTCCGGTACACGTTTGTTCGAGACAGAAAAGAAAGCCGTGTACTTTTTACTCCCTTTATATTAACTCGTAGCGTTTGCTTGCTTGCCGGCTTGCTGTCAAAAAAACTTTGGATCGATTTTTAACCCTTTTCCCGTGATCCAATCGAGCTGAAACTTTGCAAGTAAACTCATGGCGACGATCAAGAAGATCTATCAAATTTTCGTTAAAAAAATTTAATAATTATTGTATAATTTCGAATTTTTAGAAATTTTAATGCTTTTTTCAAGTTGAAATCATTACAAAAGTTTGATTACTAGCAACGGCGGCCCGATAACATCGCGGAATATTTTCTAAATTTGAATTACTCCGTCGGTATACATAATAGGTACTTCACTACACAAAGCATGAAGTGTCTTATCAAAGCTCAAAACATCTGGCATTTTAGAAATATATTAAATTACTGTAAGTTTATTGTTATGTTATATGTTTTAATTCGTCTTTAATTGTTGTTATATTTTACAAAGAAAGGGAGTATAATAAAAACTGGTTTTTATGGGTTACTTTTTTATGAAATGAAATATCTAGCATATCCGATTTGAAATTTCTTAACAATTTGTATATGGGACTAAAAATTCCGTATTCTACATTATAAATAATTCATTTCTTAATATGTACATGATCTCGTTTTTTGTCGAAAATAAACGTTTACCTGGTAGTGTTGCGTGTCAGTCACGAAGGAGGAGCTCTACGGAAATAGACATGACGCGAACACTTATTGTTTTTTGGAAAATTTTCCAGTAAAATAATAGTTTAATTGTAACTTTATAATTGCCAATAAAGGAAATAAAAAACATTAATCACCTCCTTGTTACAACACCCAATTTCTAACACAATTTTATTCTCCCAGGGCGGTGTATGTAACTCCCTGTAGACCAAGCGTTTGATTATACGAGACACATTCCGGGAAGGTTTGTTACTTCGCCGTTCCACTTATTATTTTCAAAATACAGAATATCCGCAATGATATCTTCTACTCGTGTGTTCGTTAAATTCGGAGTTACTTCGTATCATGTTATATGTCTTTCTAACGTATGATGTAATTCAAACGTCTCGTATTATTTTCATAAATTCTCACGTTTGATGATATTCTGGAAGACCCTTTGATCTAAAGGGCTGACTGGATTACATCTGGGATGTTTTCCCGTTTTTTTTTTCCTAGATATTTTTAATTATGTACAGTGTGATATTTGAATTAGGTGAAACATTTTAATAGTCTTAACACTCAAATATTTTTCGTGCTACCCCTCTAAGAAAACAGAACTACTCGTGTTCGCTTACTGTGTAATAACAGACACGTTAGAAGCACAAATGAAATATTTAATTGAAGCAAATAAATTAGATGTAGGTACCGTAAAAATATGTGTAAAGTAATCATAAATTAAATATATTAATGGAAGTTCTTTTATATATATATTTTTTAATTCACTTTTAAATGATATTAGATTTTGATCTTTTTAACATTGTAGGTAGAACACAATCACAAAAGAATAATGGTGAATATTTTGAGTTTGTTCAAATCTTTCAGAACAGTGCTACACACAATAAAGTATATTGCTCCCAAAATTCCGTAAAAATATATGTAGATTTTCTCATTAGCGACATCTGTGGGGATTTAGGGGAATGAAAATGGCTTTGTACAGGCCGCATGGAAAAGGCGCTTACAACTCATATATGAAAGCTTTTCACGTAATTTGAACATATATACAACTTCCAAAAAATGAATAAGCATGGTATATTCTATCATGGGTGGAAATGGCGAATGTTACAATTGTGTAAAGTGATCACTTAAGCCAACCATAAAAAGACAGGTCATAAGTCCTGTTACACCCAAATGACTTCTATACCTACTTTCCCATAATTAATACAGTTTCGTCTCTGTGAGATATCTATAATATACACTAATAGAATAATGGTTTTGAGCTGCACTAATATTAAATTTTGGGGTGTTAAAATTTAAGGATGATCTTGTATTTCTAGAATTTTGTATGGCTAATTTATTGTTTTCTTTAAATATTTGGATTATAAATCAAATGTACATTTACATATTGGGTTTTGGGATCTCTTTTAATTATATTTTATAGTGTTCCGCATCTAAGCCAGCCATAAGCGATAGTCATAAAAACATATTTTATACACGGGTGGTATATATTTCAGGTGTATATATTAATTTATTCATACGTAGGTATTTTGATATTGAAATGAAATTCTTTAAATCATACACAGGAATCTCATAGCTTGTATAAAACTTAGGGAAAGTCTTCTTCATTAAATTTGGAAATATCTTTACACTTTGGGCGAAATGTCAAGAGTAAAGTAGCTTGACGACACTAAAATTTATTTTTTTATGTTTCCAATTTATCTTAGTAAAAAGTAAGAGTGTCTTAAAAGTAATTTGTATCGTTATAATGTTAGAAATTCATTCACTTTGATAAAAGTCTATTAAAATGATTATAACCTTGCCAAAAAAATTGGTTCAAATTCTTGACTGGTTTTAATGATTTTATTTGACTTTTTTTTTAATGATGTTATTTGACCTTAACGATGAGATTGATGAGATTTCATCTAAAACTTAAGGAATATTTTTTACTTCTAACTATGAAACACCCTGTATACTCACTTACGTTATCTTTCATGTTTGTATCAATTTATCCCGCACTCTTAGACTCGTAACGCCACACGTCGTCGGATCTCAGGCGGACCAAACTGATACCTATTGCGTTTGTTGACAACGTATCACTACTCAATTTTATTTGTTCACTTTAATTTACATTTTAACTGACAATAATGATTATCGACCTCTTAAGGTAGAGCTCTCGTTGGCCTCCGAAAGAAGCAATTTTCGTGATTTCCAATTGAAATGTGTAATTTATATAATTTATTACAAATCATTAGCGAGTAAATGTTAATACTACCTTATTATTTCTCTACTTTATATGATTCGGTTTTCTTTCAAGGATGTCTGTGTAATTCAGTCGACTCAATATTTTTAAATGGCAAATTATTACGTATCCACACTAGAAATTTGAAATCCCCTTGTTCAAAAATTAATTTGTTTACCAAAATAAGTAATTTATTTATTTATTTATTTATTTATTTGTTTACGCCCATTAGGCTTTTACATAAAGAGTATAAAATAAATTTCAAAAAGCACATACATTAAAAGTTTCAGGAATAGCACCAAATCATGAGTATAAAAATTAAAAATGTAGAGTAAGTAACGAGCAGCAATGCGTATAGGCTTTTACATAAATAAATATATCATAAAATTAAAAAGAACATACATTAAACAATATAAATTACAAGTAGCAAATTATTAAAAGTACCAGGAATAGCACCAAAACATGAGTACAAAAATTAAAAATATAAAGTACAAAGCGGCAATGTGTACGAAAAATATATATTACCCACCATTACATATTAACAGCTGAAGTCAGTAACGAAGCAGTATTGCCTCTTTAAGTGTGAACTTTACTTTCTCCAGACTGTCGACGAAAATGTCAATCATGCAACCATATTCATTACAAGTTCCCAATATTCTGTGTATCACAGAATTTGATTGATAGTTAGTATTGCAATTGTTGCGATGGAATGTGACAATTTGTCGAGTTCTATGTGTGGAAGGGATATTATAGTCGATACATGCTACAAGGTCAGGGCTGTCCAACATATTGTTTACAATTTTGTAAAGAAGAACTATATCATAAATTTTTCTTCTATCATATAATGTGAGTAAATTTAGTCTCTTCAATATGTAATTGTATTCTATGTTTTGTATTGGTATGCTTAACTTGTAGTTAATGTATTTGAGAAATTTGCGTTGGACACGCTCAATACTGTCTATATGCCCATTATAATATGGAGACCAAACTGATGAGCAATATTCTAATTGGCTCCGGACAAGAGACATGTATAACATTTTAATACTTTCAATTGATTGAAATGGGCGTGATGTCCTTAAAATAAATCCCAGCAATTTTAGAGACTTACAAGTTATCGCATTAATATGATTAGTAAAAGTAAGTTTCGAGTCGAATAATACCCCTAAGTCTCGAATACAGTCAACATTTTCTAGTTTGGTGTTACATAGAGAGTATTCAAAATTTATTTTTGATTTTAATCTAGTAAATGATATAATTTTGCATTTATTTAAATTTAAGTACAATTTATTCGTTTCACACCATACTGAAAGAGAATTTAGGTTTTGCTGTAATATGTTGCAGTCATAAATGTTGGTTACTGATTTAAAGATTTTTAGATCGTCTGCAAACAGCAAATATTCAATGTCATTAAATATTGTTGAAATGTCATTCACAAATAATAGAAATAGTATTGGTCCAAGATGCGATCCCTGTGGTACACCACTAGTAGCATGGAAACATTCTGATACATATGAATATATTTTTACCCTTTGCCTTCTTTCACTCAGATAGCTCGTTAACCAAGAAAGTATTTGTCCACCAAATCCTATTTTTCCCAATTTGGCAATTAATAAAGCATGTGAGACTTTGTCAAACGCCTTACTGAAGTCCGTGTAAACTGAATCTACTTGAGTTTTATTAACAAAAGATTTAATAATGTAATTTTCATACAAAACTAAATTTGTTAGGGTAGATCTATTTGAGATGAATCCGTTTTGGTACGGATTCATCTCAAATTCATCAAGTAATGGATAATTAGTATTCGTCCGCCCTGACGAAGATACAGTGGTATCGAAACCGGTAGACGTAAAGTTTCACCAAGTGGCTTATACAAAATTTTTAACGAAAATGATTAATATAAATTTAAATTAATAAAAATAAACAATACTGAAGTTGATAATAAAACACAAGGCAATAAATTGTGAGTCTCGGAAGTATTTGAGAATCTAACTAACCATCACGTCATTTCCGCACAGGAGCGGGCAGAGAGGATAGAACGCCATATTCTTCTATCTTGGCCCATCACTTTTGCTTCGGCTACATTCATACATCTTCTCATGCAAGCTCTGCGGTCGTTGAGGCTTTAAACAGGACCATCCCATTATCCATCCATTTATGAGAGTCACAGATGTACGTATCTGTGGTGAGGTACTTATGTATATAAAAGAAATTTCCCCACGGTTTTTACCTTGAATAAACATATTCTATGTTCAAATGTAAAATTTTATGTTTTCTTTTTATCATTATTATTCGTATAAAAGAACATACATAATATATATGCTCTTATGTAAATAAGTAATATTATTGATTGATGTAGCACCCACTTTGTGGTGCAACATGATTATTTTAATTTACACTTTAAACTTTGTAATACACACGTTGACTTATATTTATCAGGCCGCTTAGTGGAGAGGATTTATTTGGTCATAATGTCTCCGATCCTAATTGTGTTTCCTTTAATGACCAAAAAAATTCTCCCCACTACGCGCCTCGTTGCCCTACTCGTCAAATAAGTTGACAACATTTCTCAGGCTTTTAATAAAATTAAGGCTAGTTATTAATTACAACTGATGATGAGGGAGACCGCTCATCTAGAAAATACCTAGTGACAAATATAACTCAATGCATGTGTATTTCAAAGGTAATTAAGTGCAAATTAAAATAAACAAATAATATTCGTCAATTTATAACCTAACTGATATTAATACAACATATCTTATAAGCTTTATTTTAAATTTAGACCTTTCTTCTTTTCTTGTTTCATTAATAATCTTCATTGGATTGTAGGTACATCATAGATTTTTTAGATTTGGACTTCGTGAATTCGTCTCATTTTATAATATAGCTTGCTCTTGTGTCATGTTCATTTTCGCTCACTATACATGCATATTGATGCAATATTATATGTGCATTATGCGCTAATAGGATTATTGTTTTTGTTTCAGGTAAGCCTATTTTCGCCTGGTTTTCGAAGAAACAGCATTTTTTGGTGACTGCAGTGGTAAAAAATCTTTTTGTTAAATACTTAAATAAGGTTTTTTAAACTGGCTCTAGTTTGGTCCAGTTTTTTTTTTGACAGGCAGCGAGGCCCAATTAATCGAACTTGAGACCTCCACTATGAGAAACCGGTGTCGTGCCATCTGGATGCCTAAAGAGCCTAAATTGTAACTGACAATATTAATCAACAAACAAGGAATATTGTTGAATTCCAGTTGGATTTTCTGCAGGGTTTTTATCATTTTATTTAACTTGTAATGAAACGAATGAATTCGTAATCGATATAAGTTGCTGTAATGATAGTTCAACGTTTTGTAAAAAAAATAGTCAGAAACTAGCAGGAAAGCAATCGGCTTCGCCGATTGGGATGTGGGAACCTACGACGGCCGTTTCGCGTCCAATTGTGTCTGCTGCATGGCAAGTTTCCATTTTTCAATACGGGAAATAAGCAATCGGCTTTCGCCGATCGCTTTCTGCTAAGCCTGCGGGAGACTATTTTGGCTGTTACGCTATTAATGATGGCCGCTTCGCGGCTAGTTAGTCAGAAATATTGAAAAAAAAATGCAAACTTTGATGTCGCATATCTGTATAACTATTGATATTAGGTCATGGTTGCTTGAACATTTCCGACTCATCAAGGCAGGAATGTAATCCTGCGAGGTTATTAATGTTTTCCAAATAACCCTGTATAAGCGCAGTTAACAGATATACCAAAAAAACACGTTAATTAAGTACCATTAATTTGATCGACACTAACAAGTATGATAGTCTCATAAATACAATAAACTTAATGGTATGCATATTGGGTAAGTCACGCGTGAAGTAGTTTTATTGTCATTTTGATAGCTGAATTGCCAATATAATCCTCTTCACCTTCACGTATTTACATTAATAAGAGTATCTATTAAAATCATCTAAGAATATTGCTAATGAATTATTTAATTACATTACGAGTTATGTTTTGCTTGTTTACAACATATATTTTTGCCTTGTAACATTAGCATGGTAAACAGTCGTACAGATGTTTCGTCGCGTTTATGATTGTAATTTAATTATATTTATTATTTATATAAAAAAATCTTTCTTTTAGTAAACATTTGGGGCGGAAAGTGGAATAATCAGAATCAACCTTTTAACTTAAGATTTTTTCCCTGGGGGTTACCACTCAGGGTAGGGAAAGGCTTTAAGTGTGTTGACTTGAAACGTTTATAAAAATCTAGTTTATTAACCGTCTGTAAACAGCAGTCGGATTTTTATTATATGACATTGAATATCCTGTTACGTCTCCGCGAGGTAAAAAAGTGCATTAATTGTTATTTGTATTGCATTGTACGCTTATGATTTGGAGTGTCTTGCTTAGCGTTAACACGCTTATGGCATTTAAAAGGTTCATTTTGATAATATTAAAATACCGTGAGTTTGATTAACTTTAGTTAATTAAAATAACAGTACGCAACAGCAGAAAAATATTACTAATTTTCACAGCAGTTACCTTGCAAAATGCATTTTTAGTGATAACAGTAGATATTTACCGAATATTCGTATTCGCCAAATATCATCACGAATATTAAAAACAAACTATTTATTACTGAACGCAACGCAATTTACGTTTTGGCTATGCACCGTGTATGTGAGCACATCTAGGCACTCTATTATCAGGGATTCTCCTAATATTGAATGAATGGAGTTGTTGAGTTCTCAAGTTGTCAATTGTTATTTGTTACACGGCATAACATGAGTTCTTTCATCTAGTTTCGTTGGGTTATTAATAAGGTTAGGTTAGGTTAGGTTTATTTTATTTCCGTTGTGTGTAAAAGTGTTAACTCTTATAAAATAATTTCAAATTAAATCTAATAACATGACCTCTCGTAAGCGTGAAAAAAGCGATATTTATTTTCGACTGCTGGGAATGTAAAACGGAAAAAAGAAATGTTGTGCTTTTTGAACAAAAATTTGCCGGTGGTAAATTTTAATTATTAAATTTCTTAGTAAAAAAAGAACAGTGGTGTATTATTCATTACCTAGTTGAATTATTCGTATTCGCCGAATAGTAGGCTTGATATTCGTATTCGTGAAAGTAGTATTCGTTGCATCACTAATTTTTTCTCTCTTAGATATCAAACCAATTAGTAAGGCTATTCATATAGATTCAATTCAGCAAACAATAAATTTTTCGTTCAGCGACTAAACCATTAATAATATTTAATTACAAATCTTTATTTTTATCGCATATATAGATACATAATAGACTCTTTCGCTTAGATACATTTTTTTTGCGCTCAGGAACAAAACCACACTTTCGCTTCCAGCCGTTGCCCGTTGCCAAGATTGAACTTGACCCAAATATTTATGGTACATCGCGTAGCAACAGGTCGGAAGCTGCTCTCCTCTCTCTCTCTGACTAGCGCGGACCTTTTCCTAGTGTAACCTTGATTCCGCTTACTCGTGCGCTCCTGGGACTTCTGCCAATGAACTCTAGCGTGAGCCACCAGGCTCATCAGCAATGGTGGCATCAGCGGTCAAGAAACTCGTTTGGCGAAGATGATTTTCTGCACGTGTCCTTATGGGCGTCGGAGGTCATTCGCCATCATCGTCACAACATCCTTATTTAATTCAGGAATACGATTAATTATTGTTTATATCGATGGTGGTGATTACTTGCGCGTTAGAGAATGATGTAAATGATTAAATCAAACCTTACTCGAAATGTTGTACACGAATATATATATATATAAGCTATTTATATGAGAAAGAGTGTACAGAAGTCTTTATTGTACGTCACTTTTTATTGTTACTTTTTTTTATGTTATTTTTTTGTTTATTTACGTTTATTTATGTTACTTATTTTATATGTTTCATGCAACTATGCTATCGCCGTCTATGGTTCGAAATTTATAATTCCCAAGACAGGTTGTAAGCTCTGTGGACCCCCCATAAAGACTTCCATACATGCGTTCCCATATAAATAGCTACGTCTCTGTGAGAGATCTATAATTTATCTTAATTAAGGATTATTCCAGACAAAATCCAACATTAGAACAAACTAATAAAAATAACGTGAAAACCAACTAATGAAAATATTTAAATTTTTTACTCGCAATATTATATTTTAATACAGGATTTGAAGTCGGTAATTGATGGAGTTGGTGTAACACAAATCGTTAAATTTGTATGAAATAATGTGCAAATATTTATTTTTACTTTAAAACACTAATGTGTATAAACGTACTAAGCCGACAGCAATGACGGATAATTATTTGAGAATTAATAATTTTTATGTATTTCAAATAAATCATTAAAATAAAATATAATATATTTTGTTCAACACGGACTTGTTTCCATACAAGAAAATGAATCAAATAATCTGTATTTACGTGACATTATGCAACTACCACTAAGTACTAGAAGCAAAACGATACAATTTACCGTTGTGCAAAACACATCAGCCATGATGATGGACCCTCCAATTGGATCCAAAACGTCGGAGAGAGAGGTTGGATATACACGGCAGAATATCCCAGAAAACTGCACACAGAAGTGTTGATTTTAATTTGTCATTGTTATTTTTTTTGCTTGGATATCTTTTGTTTTTTTTTTATCAATAGTGCTCTACACCGTATGTATACACAATTTAAAAAAAAGTTAAATAGAGATGCGAACACGGAATACGTGTCACATCAATATTCTTACTATTTTGAAACTAAGCTAAACGCTTGTGCTTTGAAAATAAAACTATCTTGCTGGTCTAGAGTGAGGTTCGAAAGGGCGACCTTTGGATCACGAGGCGAGAGTCCTAACCACAAGACCAAAAGGCTACTCAAATAGAGATTACATACATTAGTAGAAAGATTACTACATTAGTAGAGAAAAACGTGGGATTATAAAACAAACCACATGATTGCAATCCATTGTATAATAATTGTAATAATAACACGAAAAAGTAAATTCCATTTCAATTAAACCAGTAACCCAACATTTAAATTGGACATTTTCCACTCCCTGACCTTGTTTCATTGATCTACAACACGTGCCACTTTGACATCGTCGCTGACCAGTTGCTGGTTTTATTTTAATTTATTTATTTTGACTTTGATGGTATTTAATAATCATTGAGAATGAAGCCACGAGGCAACCCAATGGACTAGTTGACCTTTTTATTAAAGTGGGAAATGTATTTTAAAGACATCGCGAAGGGAGTGTGTGGCTTTTTATCCTATCTGACAAAATTAAAATATGTAAAGAAAATGTTTTGAGTGCGCAGTGGTTATATATTATACAGGGTTATTTGAAAAACTTTAATAACCTCGCAGGACTGTATTCCTTCCTTGATTATGAGATGAAAATGTTCGAGCTATCATGACCTAATATCGATAGTTATGGAGATATGCGACATCAAAGTTTGCATTTTTTTTTCAATATTTCTGACTTATTTTTTGTAAAACGTTGGACTATCATTACAGTGACTTATGTATATCGATTACGAAAAATTCATTCGTTTCAATACAAGTTAAACCCTGAAAAATGGAATGTTTTCCAATTGGAATTCGAATTTTATTTGACTTGCGTGTATGTGAATCTATGTGATCTACGTGATCTAATGATGAATATGAGTGTATAGTACTGTCCCGTTAAAGATATTAAAAAATCGGGTTTGTTATTTTTACGTTTTACTTACTCTTTTTTTGTACTTGTACTACTTGTCATCTGCCAAAATCCCCCGAACTCAAATGTCATAATATCCTAACCTTCTTACCTACTATAGTGTACTTCTACGGAAAATATTTCAGGTTTGATACTTAAGTCTTACGGTCGCTGGCTCTTCTAAATTACCATCAAACGTGTTCCCCATGCTCTCGCCCAAACTGTACTTACATTATAAATAATTGTATAATTTTTATTTTATTTTGAGAATATGAATATTTGCGTAAATAAGATAGGTTATTTTGTGATAAACAACTTACCTTTCTTTAAAAATTTTAAAAGTAGGTTTTACATAAATGCTGTGTGTGACTACGTAATGATTACTGTAGATTATATGGCCCAATGGCCTAGCAACAAGAAATCTTGTGGCAATAATCTATAACTGGGGTAGATTGCAAATTTTACTGCATAATCTTATGAATATGTAAGAAACTTTTTACCATATACATACTTATTCATTCATGCTCTTATGTATCATATTCCGGCCCCCAAACACAGTATTACTTTTCTGGGGACAGTTAAACATCTATAAAAAAATGTATGTAATATTTAATGTGAAATGTATGTAATATTTTTATTTTCAATAAATAAATTTCAAATTGTTAAAAAAAACTGTTCATTTCGTCTTAAGAACCATATAATTAAAGGCTTCCATATCAAATTAAAATGAATACAGTTATTTAAAAAAAAGTCTCAGAATTTAAAAAAGACCCGCTCAAAGCTTAGTTGTAATAAACTAACGTAAACACATTTACTTTTTCCAAATTATGGTAAAGCAATAAACATATTTTTTGCATGTCTGGGTAATATTTGGCAGTAGCCAAGTGCCAAGAAATAAACCTAATATTAAAAAAAATAGGAAACCCGTGTAAAGATATTTCGTAATAGATTTTTTAACACCTATGTAAAATTAGTTAATACTTTCACATTATACCTACTACACACTAATGTTCTTCTGATAATTTACATATGAAATATTTTAGAATGCCGTCAATGTTACCGCCGTAAAATACTCTAGTTAGCCCTTTACTGTGCCCTTTAAATCTTTCATGTCGCCAGGCATCGCGCGCATGCAGCGAGGATTTTTTAAAATCAAATATAATAATTTCGTTGCCTGTCCGTCGGTCCGTTCGTAACTGAATTACGACCGTTCGAATTTACGGCTAAAAAAACAACTTAAACGGCCGGAGATGGAGCTTGAACCCCGGGCCAGCAAACCCGAACCGGCCGCTTAACGCATGTTGCTACCGCCGCCTCTCGTGGACCGTCAAAAAGATACTATAAATATATACTAGAACTTAGCAAAGTCATTTTTTGTTGTTGTTCATAAAAATTGTACATTACATATATGTATTACAATTTTATTACGTATAATATAAAACATTACACATTTTACGTCGAGGATATCCCTAGAAAGCCTTTTACTGAGCCCTTGGAACCTTACACCTCGATCGATATACAGACATTTTTTAAAATGTCTTTGTTTTCATTATTTTTTACGTAGTACAATACATATATTACAATTCAATTCAGTAGCGTATAGTGTAAAATATTACACAATAATATAATTTCTGTCAATGTTATCTGCCGCGAATACCTCTCGTAAGCCCTTTGCTGTTCCCTTAGAAACTTTTCATTTCACCAGGTATCGGTGCATATAGATACCCGCACGTTTTTTATTTTATATCTTTATTATACTCTGCACATATTTTAATGTCACGATTCAATTTCATTCGTGTAGTATAATTTTTAATTAATTGATAAGTTATTTAATTTATTGATTATTAATTATCACCAAGGTGTCTCGTAGTTGTAGTATTTACTACTAACTACGAGATTCCACGAAATATTTATTTCTGGGTATCTTCATTCAATTTAGGTTTATTAAGATTGAGAATATTCCTCACACTTTTGGTGAAATGAGTTTGCATTTTTTTTTCAATATTTCTGACTTATTTTGTTGACTTATTATTTTAACTTATTTGGAATATTGTAGTGAAAGTCCAACGCTTTACAGAAAAAAAGTCAGAAGTATTTTTAAAAAATTCACTCTTTGGTGTTTATTTTGATGGTATTTTATCTTTGTATTATATCTACATTTCACCCCAAGTGTAAAGAATATTTTCTATTCAAAATTGAATGAAGAAGACTCGAGATCTTGTATAAGATTAATAATTTCGTGGAAAATTTTTTAACTAATGATTGTTTTACAAACATTAAAAAATCTTATTTTTCATCAATTATTAATTTGTGACGATATTTTACGTCTCGAATAATCTTGCACGGTCTTCACACCAACAACTAAAAAGGAAACAATATTCAATTTTCCTCATCTTTTCTTTGATGACGTGTGACTGTTAAAAAAATTCTTTTTTGCCAGCCGTTTATATTTTTGTTTTCGGATATTGACCGTGCTGTTATTTCCGTCGTCCGAAAATATTCTGTTGTCGGTTCAACCGGCCGACACGTGTAAGCCGCTGGACCGGCCTACCAGCGGTCAGATTGGCAACAGACGACCCGCCCGAATAATTCCGGCAATAATGCCGCACGCGTAATGGTAGCTCACGTCCCGTTTTCGGGCGGTGCTCGCCGTTTGCATATTAAACTACTCGGATCAACGCGTATGTATGAGGCTCAGGGTTATCGCGGAATAAGGAGAAATGCCTTGCCACTTCTATATTTTTTAGTTTAACACAAACACAGGCATCACATGTCCATAAATTAATGCTGGACTTTCACTTCAACTGCATGCATAATTCGCTGTTTTTTTTTTTTACGAAAATGTGGGTTTTTATTATACATTTATATTAGAATAGACTGCAATTTTTTAGGGCAATAACATAGATAGAACCTTTGTTCTTATATAAAATTAATAAACTGATCATTATTCACAATAATTAAGAAAACATAAGCATTAATCGACAGGCCGCGGCCAAAAAAATCGTTTTTAGTGTCCTAGGCGGCGCAAAGTTTTAATGAATATTTATATGAACGCATAACATGTTTTTTTTATACGTATAAAGTAAACTTCATTATCTAGAATCCGTACTAAGGAAATTAAGAAATATTCAATATTAATAAAGTTTTAATGTTTTAAATTTGCAAGAAACATTGACATGCAACATTCCCCGATACTTATTTGTTAGAGACAGAAAATAAGATAATAATGCACTTATTAAAAATTAAATACATATGTATGTCCCGTGGCATATCTATTTTTCGTACAATTGGGAGCAATTTGAAAGAAAAATCCCTACAATTTTTTTTAGTGATCTTTAAAGTTTTTCATAAGTTAATCTGATTAAAAGATCCGTATGCTACATTGTCAATCCTTTATTTTCAAATATGTACATAATTTTCTTTTTTATCTCGAACAAACGTGTATCGGGAAATTTCGCATGTCAGTCACGGAGGAGGAGCTCCACGCAAATTTTCTTTTTTTTTTCTAAAAATTTCAAGTAAAATAATGGTTGATACGTACCTTTATAAATGCCATTAAAAATAATATATAATTTAACACCTTATAAAAAATAACCTAATTTCTATTTAAACTTTTTTCTCCCAGAGTGGAGCAACCCCTTAAGTTAAGTAACAATCCTCCAAAAAAATAAAATTATTTTCCGTATTAGTTTCGGTATCAGACTTTAAATTCTTTTGCATTTTGTATGCAGAGTAATGTGTAGCAACGCATACATACCGACCTTTACCAACAAATCTCCAAGGCGACGGAAGATTCATATGCGTACACGTGTAACTCCCCTGTTGACATCGAGTATGGAAAGTTATTCGCCCTTGAACCCTCATCATTCTGGGCCGTTGGGTGAATGTCGCTAATGACGCACTTTGCGACTTATGGACAACAATACAACATTCAAGGTGGTTTCTTAGTTTTGACACGATCATTTTATGGACTGAGCTGTGATATGTGTGATAAATATTTCAATATTTGCTAGTACGTCCGGCGTTCCGCGAGAAATACTCCCCCTTCCTTAAAACCCCCAGTACAACCCCCTAACCACTCCTTTAACTAACTCCCAATAGTTTTTTTTATTGTACACATAAATTATTTATAAATTAGTAAATGTGTGAAACAATCCCATTTGTACTCAATTATAAATAAAATTAATGTTTATTTTATATAGTATTCATCACGTCAAAATTGACGCAGTGTATAATGTTATATAATAGGGTTGAAGACATGATTATTATGATAGCAAACCACTGAAAAAATATCCGCATGGCGTGGGAGCACTGACAATCATTAATTCCTAAAACATGTTCCAACTAAATTTCATGAAAATGATTTGCCTGATTCATACTCTTTTTATTAACTTTTAATCTTTTATCAACCAATATTTTATACAAAAGTCATTTACCTCGTGCACTAGCATTTTTCTTTAAACAAAATTTTATAAGAATATAATATTTTAATTTTAGTTTGTGCTGTTTTAATTTTTTTTGTGACAGATATCACTGAACCCGCCAAAAATATATATCGTGTTAATCAGCGATGGCGAATCTTTTGGGATTGGATCTGCGTATCATACCAGGTTATGCTATTGAGTTCCAGAGTAAGCGCGGCGGGGTGCGTGTTTATACTTGTGTACAGTCGTTCGGCATTTGTTGAGCTGGGGCCGGATGTATGCCAGAGATCGTAAACATTGATGCGTGCGTACAGACATCGGCCACAATTGCGTTTTTTGGTAACTCAGGTATTGGTTAAAGCAGGCGTGCTCAAAACGTTGTGGCATGTAGCCTTTGATAAGCGTGTCATAGGTTCGCTATTACTGGTCTAAAACGTGTTTGTTGGCCTATTGGTTAAGACACTTGCGTAGTGAAACCAGCAAGGTATTTCCTATTCTTATCGTGCAGTTGTTTTTTCTTAAATCCTTCGGTCTTGATTGTAGAAAAATCTTGGAAGTGAAAATTAACACACTTCACATAGTCTAATCGAGCTGAAATTTTGCACATCGACTTGATGTCAATGACAATGCATTATTACATACATTTGGGGTCACATATACACACACGCACACAAAAAATGCAAATTTATCTCAGATGTTCGGATAAGTACTTCCTTTTTGGTACTAATTCTAAAATGGTTTAAATCATGGACACTTAAGAATTTATAGCTTTATTTAAAACTGCTACAAAACAATGCTGGTTTGTATTCTGTAAAATGTCAACCAATACAATAAAATTGAAATCAAGACCTCGCATATAAAAGATTTATCATGAAAACTATATTTTTATGTTTTAATTTTTATATCAGAAATGTTCTAGAAAATTTACTTAATTCGACGGTTTATTTTGTTCTTTCGCATTCTCGGACAATGCCGGTTAATTTAAAATGTAACAATAGCTGTTAAGTCACATTCAGACGCGACATGTCTAGACTGGTGAAATTTGCCGAACTAAGTGCAGTGCCGAGTATACAAATTAACGCGAAATCAAATTAAATTAGCCAAGAAACCCGAGACCGCAAAGCGAATTTAATTTCTCAGAAAGTCGAGCTCAAACGAAACGCTAGCGGAATATTCACGTGCGACGAGTATCTCCGTGTGAAATGGTGTCATCGTATTTCGGGAACCGTCGTTAAGACAATAAATATTACGACTACAAGAAAGATCTCGAACTTTTTACTCCCTTTATATTAACTCGTGGCATCTGCTTGCTTGCTTGCCGGCTTGCCGTCGAAAAAACTTTGGATCGATTTTTGACTCTTTTCCCGTGATCCAATCGAGCTGAAACTTTGCAAGCAGACTCGTGGCGACTATCAAGAAGATTATTAAATTTTCCTTAAAAAAATTAATAAGAAATTTTAATGGTTTTTTCAAATTGGAATCATTACAAAAGTTTGATTACTAGCAACGGCGGCCCGATAACGTCACGCAATATTTTCTAAATTTGAATTACTCCGTCGATATACATAATAGGTATTTCACTACGAATGTCGAAAATCTAAATTGACTGACAAATGTTTTTAGAATTCAATCTTCAAAGCATGAAGTCTCTTATCAAAGATCGAAACATCTGACATTTTAGAAATATATTAAATTACTGTAAGTTTAGTGTTATGTTATATGTTTTAATTCGTCTTTAATTGTTGTTATATTTTACTATGAAAATACAGGAAATTATTTAGCGATTAATTAATTATCAAATGGACAAAGTCACTTAACGCGAATTAAATTTTACGCTTTCCTTTAAATTACACTATTTTGCAATATATCACTCGTATATGGACTCGTTATTTTCGCGGGGCAACACATTATTTATCGCTCGTAAAACATTCAATTCCCGCCTGTAATAGTCCCATTTATTTATTTCGCCACTTAGGTAAAAACTCGCTTCGTTTTCGCTCGATATCTGCCGCATCGTAATTTGGCACCTGGCCGTCGTCTCGCGACTTACTTCGCGCTGAACGATCTGTCAAAACAAACTCCCGCTCCGCGGCGTAGTCCCGGTATTTATACCCAAACGCTGTTTTTTTCGAACTCGAGAAGTTTATTTTCCTTTTTAGTGTTTAGGAGAAGGTTCCCGTCGCTTCTAGGCTGTTTTAGTCGTTTGTAGACGTTTCCCGAAGGTTGAAGATAACTATAGACTGTTCAGAGCCTTCCATAGTGTTTTTCCAAAGTAACTTCCTACTGCTTGCCATTCCGTGACAATATAAATAAAATTAGCTTTACCGTTCAGACAAAAAAATTGAGAACAAAAATGTCACATGAATTATAATCATAATATTATTGATGGATTTGGCATTAACATCGTAGAAATTATTCATGATGATCATTAAATAAGTTTTATTGGGCTTTTACCAGGCTTACAACCTGTCTTAAGGCTGGCTTAAGTAATCATTTAACACAATATGTCAATGATTCCACCCAAGATCAACCACACATCTATCAAATTTGGAAAGTTGTATACATGTTGTTTAGGCCGGTGCCACTCTACGCGGTGCCACACTATGCGCCGCGTCTCTTCCGTCGCGGAACGCCGCTGCATTTCTTTCATTCATTCAAACACACTACGCGGATGATCGGTCGATCAATTTGCTTTGCCGATTTGACGCGACGGAAAAGACGCGGCGCAAGATACGCGCAGTGTGGCGCCGGCCTTAGGTCGTAGAAACGCCCAATAAAGACTTCCATATATACTTTCCCATGTACATATCCTCATCTCTGCGAGAAACCTGTAATTAATGATTATCCCTCTGTGGAAAAAATCCCGTAATTGTGTTCTTAGAATACATCAGAATTATTTTACGTTTTGTCTCCGTTCGAGTCTTCAGCGACGTTCCTGGTCAGCTGCAGCGTAATTAAAAGCTACACATTCTTGCGAGAGTCGATTACCGCTGTCGCCGACGGCGAAATGGCTTGGTTCGTTGCACCAAGGTGTTTGCTGAACCACATTCTGATGTTAATATTGACTGATAATTATTATATACGTCGTGACAGCAAGCAAGCATGCAACTTTAATACGATCAGCGAAATGCTTCACTGTGTCAATAATAGTACCGTTTTACAGTAGTAGCGGTATTAAACGAACCTTTAGATACAACCTTGAAAATCAACTCTTTGATAAACAAATATTTGAGTTCTAATATAGCAGGAGCCAGCGACCGCCAGACTTACATTATAATATGAAATATTTTATGTACATGTAGGTAAGAAGTTTTGGATATTATGACATTCGAGCTGGGGGGATTTTGGCAGATAACAGGTAGTATATGTGCAAAAAATGTGTAGGGTAAACGTTACAATATATGGTATCGGCTAATATTGTTAAATGGTGGCCCGAATAAAATATATAAAATTCAAATTTGTTACCGTAACGTAGATGCCACGATTATTTATGGAGCTGCAAAGCGTCTGACGGAAGAAATGACCCGCGAAAAGCGTCTGACAATGATTTATATGAGGGTAAAGTACTACCCATGGCAAATAGATTTGCTACTGTTTTTTAAAAATTATTGACTTTTTAGAAGAACTAATATATATTTCTTTCTTAATTTTATTAATAATTGTGCTTTTTCTCAATAATAACTGACTTCCAAATTAAAAAAGATCGGAATATTAAAAAAAAAAAAAATTTGATTTAACTGAAATAAATCGGATTATTTTGATTTTTTTTAAAAAATCATGATTTTTATCAACCCTGGTTTTAATTCGCAGAATTAATCACCAAATTAATTTAAAATGTCAAGATGTTTTTGTTTTAATCTTGAATAAGTGTCGTTGAGTTCACCATTCGATTATTAGGGTAACTTGGATATGATACGAGTGTATTCATTATATTATATCGGGCGAAAAAAATAATTCCGATCTGTTGCGAATCCATGGTTCTCGCAGTACTCTTTTGAAACTTATTTACTGCACGAAGGGCGTAACGACTTTAATGAAATTACGAGTACATATATACCTTGGCGAAAATTTCGAGACTCAATTACGCATAAAAATTTCCGCATCGTTCCTTAGTATCATAATCAAAAAATAAGCGATTGTCCTTATGATGTTAAGAGGATTAATTTTGCATTTGCATCCTTCGTACATAAGAACGACGTCGTACATAATTACAACTTACTTCCTACTGCGTCAGTCAAAATAACCACTCAAGTAAAAGTAAAGAATGCGTTGTGTATATTTGTGGTTGGTCTTCCCCAGTACGATTTTGGTAGGTAAGTCATGTTCTTTCGTCTTCACTGCTTCCGAGAATTGCCGACCGAACCAACCACTTGGAAACCAGTTCCTGGCAATTTAAAAGATGGTCCATTATCAATGTGCCATTTCTTGAAGCAGATTTAATAATTTTCCTTGTAGAAACATGCACGCATATATAAATTGATCTCATATCTGAAAAATCAGCTGGTTCACAATGCCATACTGCCTTTCGACAGGGGCATTGATGTAAAGATGACAAGCAATCAGGTAATGGTCTCAAGATCTCAAAGCCCTAGTAGGATCCACGTTTGTTGATCAATAACTGGATATAAATTCTGTTACTCTCACTCCGTTCATTTCAAGTATCTGGTATCACGTAAATATGCGACACAGCGTATTCAAGACACAGGTTTGTCCCGATTAAAGCACTGAAATCAGGAATTCTGAATAAGTTTTTGATTTTTTATTGTATTTTAATTTATTGAAGTTAAAAAGTTGTCAAGTACTTATGTAAAAAGGATCGAAAAGAGCAATCGCTTTTAAAACGTTTATTGTAATAAAACTGTTTAACCGATTAAAATAATAATTTATATCCATTAAAGATAATCGTTTATTTCGCAATAACTCGTATGAAGTATAAACCCCACGGGTTTAAGCAATTTTCTTTAATTCTAAAACATCGTTCGTTTGGCAATGTATTATGGTTAAAATAATTTAGTTACTGCCATTGAAATAAAACACATTAATTTAAAATATACGGAACTACCTATCACATTTTTTTATGGAATCGTATCAAATTAATACATATTTATTTGATACAATTCCATACAAAGTTCTCTTAAAGATCTTCTTAAAGTCTTGAATTGTGTTGCTTAAAAGCGAAGCAAAAAGCTGTCATTTTAGATGTATAAAATGTTAGCTCTTTCTTTGTGTCTTGTGTGTTTAATGTTCTACGAATTTATCGACCCCATGTTTTATATTTTTACAATATATTAAATAACCTTATTTCATATTTTCTTTCTTCTTTCTTCTTCCCCAGCCTTCATCTGATCACTGCTGGATATAGGCCTCTTCCATACCCTTCCATCCTTTCTTGTTATTTGCTAGTTGTAGCCATTTCTTCCCCCCCACAGCGGCTATATCGCCGGCCCATCTGTTTTGAGGTCTTCCGACGCCTCTTTTATTTTCCCTAGGTCTCCTTTTCAGAACTCTGGTAGTCCATCTTATAGCATCTTGCCTTGCAACATGCCCTGCCCATTGCAATTTTAGCTTCATCACACGATCCATGATATCCACTACTCTAGTTCTTCGTCTAATTTCATAATTTCTCATTTTATCCCTTAGGCTTACGCCAAGCATGGATCTCTCCGTGGATCGTTGTGTGCATTTGAGCTTTTCTATGTACATTTTTCTTTGTAAGGGCCATCGTCTCCACTCCGTATGCAACAGACAGTTAATAAACACTAAGCCAATTGAATTTTTGCATAGTCTGCATAGTTTTTCATTTACCGAAATAAATGTAATTTAATTTTACTTTATACACAGAACAGCTTAATATGTTTAAATTTTGCCATGCACCCTAATGACATCACAAACTGATGATATCTTTTAGCTCTCATTCCCATTTAGTTTCTTAGTTATTTAAATTGTCGCTCGCTGATTTTCATTTGGCTGCATCATCCCACTTAACTGCGATGGCAACGAGATTAGTTGTCTGCAGCCAACATGCAAATATGATTATATTTCAATCGTGTTGGACGATGGCCTGCCCGTATCTCTAAGTTCAGCAATAAATTGAGATGGAATTATCGTGAAACGAAGCCGCGTGGACGAGACGGTCCTCGGCGCCAAGAGTGTCGCGTCGATTTGACTCGTCAGGCTGAAATTACAGCACATCATGAGCAAGATAGGCGACGAAATCGGTAGACCACTATGTATCGCATTTGAATCTAAGAATCTATTTGTGTAATATTCTAAACACGTTATCCATTCACAGTAAATAGTACTTGCAACTTTTTGGGTGACACTGCTCCACTAATCTCAGCTTGCTACACAGTGGCGGCAACAAATTACCAGGCCTCCAGTCATGTGCACCTCCGCATCACCAGAGAACACACTCCATTTAACTTCTTTAGTTGAATTTGATTTTTATACAAGTGTCTCGTAGACAGTAGCTAAAAATTCGGAGGAATATTCTTCATTCAATTTTGGACAGAAAATATTATCTACACTTTAGGAAATGTCAACAGATAGGCGCCATCAAAGTTTGCACTTTTTATTAATATTTCTGGCTTATAATTATTGCATGAATACACTACACCAAAAATTGTCGTTCTAAGGGAGGAGGGAGGGGGTGGAAGAAATGGCGAACGTAGTCATGACAAAGGGTCCTGAAAAAGTCGACGTCAAGTCGTAAACCTTGCGGCTTCCATCTCTTCCTTATTCCGCGCGGCGGGCCCGGATTCGGGGACTTTTTGGTCTCTTTCCGGCGAGACCGTGGAGGCTAATTATCACATGTTCAAAACATTCTCTCCTCTCATCACGACATATGAGAGGACCAAAGTGCAGTCCAATTCTTCATCCAGGGGGAAAAAGCGTAGGAAGACGCCGTACCAACTGGTACCAACTTAACTCGATTGAGTTTTTCCGTGCGGCGGTGAACAGAATCATGATCGCCAATACGATGGCCGACTTCCGATAAGATATATTGCAATTCATGCTCGTGGCACCACCGCCCTTGCTTATTTGTTTTCATTAAGCCATGTATTCACTAGGGGACAAATCGCGAAACATTCCGCGTGGCATGTCGCTTCAACATCTACGCTCATGTTTCGGGGACAATGACGCGGTCATTTGTCGTGTACACACCGGGACTCGCATATCATTTGTCGTCCGATGAGGTTATGTTGACAGCTGCGTATCTATGTACACTTGCCGCCCGGTGAGGTTAGGATGACAGCTGCGTATTTATTTATTTTAACGAGTTTATCGAAACGTAAGAGGAGAAAAAGGTGGTAGGTGCGAAATTATTTACTGTAAAAAGAAAGAAGGATGGATATTCTATGCGATCTTCGAATGTCTGACGGATCGTTTCTCAATTTCACTCGAATGACAACAACTGATTTTGACAATTTATTACAAATAATCAGGCCTTCCATAGCCAAGCGAGACAATATTAAGGAACGCTGTTGGCCCTCACATCATTTTATTTTTATATTCACGGTTTGAAGTGTCCCACAAAATTGTACAGCGATGAGTTGGAGAACAATAATTTCGTTTCCCCACATTAATGTCATTTGACAGATATAACGCATGCGCATTTACTTGTAAACATACCGCGTGATACTGACGCGCAGCCCCCGTGAGCCCGCTCGAGTACCGTGCGCATGGCAACGTTTCCGCGGCACGTAGAAATGCCCCGCTATGTTGTGCGCGACGTCGCGGAACAGTGCGCGACGTTGCAACGTCACGTAGACTCTATGCCGCGCGTGATGTTGAGAGATAATATGTCCCCCAGTGAATACATGGCTTTAGTCGTTTCGCCACTTGTAGTTCCAACGCAATTTCGGCTTTACTTGTCGGCGCTAAGCGACTGTCGTTTACATCTGTCATTGTTGCATCTGGGGAAGCACGCCCAGCTGGCACGGGTCCATCCGATACATTTAGCCGCACCGACCTGCCGAGTCTCACCGGTGACCGTTTGTTTCACGCCGGGGCTTGCGGGTGAATTGTGCGAATACTTGGTCGAGCCGCGTGACGGCAGCCTGTGCCAAACATTCTCTCAAAGTTATTGGACTCGGATTTTTGTCACCATGTTAAGGGTGGTAGGTGATGAAACGTTCACAGGTATCCAAAAACGTGGGATGATAGATATTCTAGGAATGTCACGCGTGTGGTCCATGTCGCACGAACAGTGGATTAATCTATTCTGCAATCCCGCGCTAAGGCAGGACATTCTAGACCAGACCCCTCATAATCCTACCACATTCACATAATCAGTCTTTTATTTGTTATGACAACACAAATAATATAATTATAGTTTATAGAAATAAACTTTATTTACACCACTTTTTTATCGAAAAAAATTCAACATGTTTCAAAGCCAATGGCCCCTTCATCAGGATAACAAATATATATTTATATGTAAATATATATTTGTTATCCTGATGAAGGGGCCATTGGATTTGAAACATGTTGAATTTTTTTCAATAAAAAAGTAGTGTAAACAAAGTTTATTTCTATAAATTATAATTATTATGTCACCACAAAATAATTTTGCTTTGTTTGAAGAAGAAGCAAAAAATATAACATTGAATCTACGAAATTTAATATGCAATTTAACTCGTGAGTACTGTGTATTAGTTTGAATATCAGTGGCGGGTGCCATTATGATAAAATAACATTTTTATTACCCTAATCGTTTATATACTTGTGTCTTCAATTATGTCTACACGCCGCCGTTTGCACCACATTTTATTATATGACGTCATGTCCTCATTAGATACCGATGTTGAAATATTTCTAAAACCATTTTGAATTTCTAAAACATTACGTTCTTTCAAACTTATATAACGAAGAATTCCTTCGCAGATTACTAGACACTGCAAGCTGCATAAATGATCAACAAAATATTTTTTGACTTGTAAAAATTGTATCGCGTAATACTGCAGTAGCTTATGGAGCCCAGACACTGACTTTTATACAACAGATTATATCAAAACTGATCATAGTGAGGCTTACGGACGAGAGATGGTTCTGGAAGATCATGAAGTCGGTGTCCATGACTGGGCGGTAGAAATAAAGGTCGACCACAAACCTATAGGTAGGCCTAGGTACCATAATTTTTGGAAGGCAATTACGAACATGCTTGTTTTACTATCTTACAACGGATCAGAAAAGTATGAAAATCAGGAACAATAAAAAATAATTAAAATATAGACATATGATTGATTCAAATTTCTGACATTATAAATACTCTACACACATACATGTAAATCGAGTATATAGGAAATTGACGCTTTAATCCAATATACTGATTTGATCGATAAACACAATTATTTTCATACAAAATTTTAAATGAGAAAATGTCAAATTACTTTAAAATTAAATAACATATAACACAGATATATTTATGGACATATTACATGAAACCCAAAGGAAATACCAGCCCCAAATAGATAAAAAATGCACCAAACTTGTTTATGTTACAATAATCTCTCAGAGAATGTGAAAAAAAACCCAGATATATTAACATATTTAAGAAGGATTGCAGATGTCCCTTCACAGAGTAAAATACAATTATCGTATTAACGTGCGTGTATAGTGAAACGCGTGGTTAATATTAGTTTATGATAAAATTGTCTTATTAACTAAATATAGACATAAATAAACAAATACAATGTATCAGTTTCCATTCAAATCTGTCTACGTGTTACACATTGAATGAGATCAATAACAATAATGGCGATAAGGCGTGCAAATTGTTAATATGACATATTTTCATAGAGTGAATGTGTCAAATTCACTTATTTCATGGGAAAAGTAAGAAGCTTTTTAATGTAAATTTCGATTCTTTAAAATTTTTCAACGGACAACCTTCCAGCATACATAAGTAAAGTAAAAATTATAAACGTATGTTAGACCTATCTGTGTGCAGAACGGTGTCGTGTATGGATGTGAATTGCACATACAAGATCGCAGAATTTGAGGGAGGCCTGTACTCAAATATGGATGCACAACGTTTGATGAAGGAGACGAAAATACTCTTACACGTAAGAGGATTATGTTCTCGAGTTTTCACGTTTCGGGTCGCTTAGAATCTTCCGTTTAATTTTCTGGGTTCCTCTGCAATGTGTATCCGATACTCTTCGATACCAACATTTAAGATCACATTGCTTTGCAATACCATGTCGAAAGCAGGGCGGTGTATAATCTTACAACGAGGTTTGAAATGTCGGCTGAACAGCCCAAAAAACTGAACAAGGAAGACTAAAATTGTCTAATAGACATTCCATAGCTATTTACGTGCTTGAAGATTTTTCTTTTAATTATTTTATCTATTATGTTCAGCGACCTTGTGATTCTTTGGTTCGATTGCCTAATTAAGTGTCTATGTATGTTGACATTAAACACAATCTTACAGCGATTTTCGTTCTCGCCTCTCTAGTAATCGATTGCAATCATGTCGTATAAATATTCTAGACGGAAACACTAGCAGTGAGGTGCTATTCAACATTCATTGCTTGAACTGGAGTTCATATTGCATTATATACATATATATTGGTGACCCTTGTATCGACTCTGACTCGAGATCCGCTGCCGTTATTGCGTAATTGTGCCAATTTATGCTGCGGAGGAAATAAAAATAAAAACTTGTTGGACGTTGAGACGGTAAGTGTCCTCATGGCAAATTAGGACATTTCGATGCAAATTGTGTCTCATTTTTTTTGAGAAAACTCGTTGGAGTTTTCGCGAAGGTCAATGGTGTATTAAATAAGCAGGTAATTTCATCATGGACACATCACATCATGGAGGCTTTAGAACAATATTATTATTGTAAAATTTTCAAAGAAAGTACTTTGGTTTGATATTATATAGTAATATACTTTAATTAATACTTTTGCTTTTAAACCATTTTATTAGTATTATATAGATTATTATTTATTTTTTTATATTGTTTTTTTATTATTATTATTTATATTATATTGTTAATATTATTTTTATATTGAAAATCATTTTCATTTCTATATATTTTTATCATTCGTGACGTTTATTAATAATTTTATATTGTTCAGAGCATTATCAATTTGATGACAGAACATGGGTATAGAATAATAAATAATGCTCATCACATACGTTTACTACGAAGACTGACTACTCACCAAAGCCAAAAAAATTACAGTGGATATGAATTGTGCGTTTGCAATGAATTATAGATTATATACATAATATAAAATATTATAAATAATGTCTGTATAGCAATGCAAAATAAAATTAAATGCTCAAAAATCAATGACCAACGTCAACATAGGAATACACATTTTTAGCAAGGTTTTTATTTGAGTTATATGAAAATTAATGATTTTTTGATATTCGATATAAGTTGCTTTCATTATAATCCAACATTCTAAGAAGATAAGTAAAAATATTTTTATATAAATGCAAATTTTTAAGCCGCTTATCTCCGTAACTTTTCATTTTATTATGATTAGAACATTTTCGGTCTTAAATACGAGTCGAAAATGTTTCAAGATTAATGTCGACTCATAATTTATAACATATTCGTGATATCGGTTTAAAGTTCGCGATATTACTGTGGTAGGTCTCGAGTATGGAGTACGCACGCTTCTTTATTGCCAATTTTGTATATATGCAGGAGATCAGCAATGCCTACTGTTGTGCGCTTAGGTTGGTTACCTTTATAACTTTTGAAATTTCGGGGATTTTTGAACGATTCTTTCTGGGCCTTATTTAGGAAGGATCTAGAAGGAAAAACTGCAAAAAGTATTGTCACCATTTTTATGAGAGTACTTCCTTTAACTACTCTAGAGCTACGGATATGAGAGCCCCAGCTGCTAAAACAGTCTCGGAGAAATGAATGGTGGGATCGTTCAATATTATTTTAAAAGTACTGATACACATGCTTATTTTGATCATGCTTATTGGCATACTCTTGTCATAGAACAGAGACGCTCTTGTTCAAAATGGAAACTTTGCAAACTGAAATAGGAAATTCAAGTGAACCAATAAATCAAAACAGTTCCTGAGTTTCCATCCGCATATTTTTGATTAGTTTTTATAATTTTTATTGTAAGATTTGAATCATTCATGTCTTGTAATAAAATTTCATAAACATTATTTACACAGCGGTGACCGAGTATTCCACAGATATTCGTGATTCCTATAATAAGTCACGAAAAATAATATATTTTTTGTCATCTCCCTAAAGCGCCATATTTGTTTCATCTGTCGCGAAATGAGAAAATCGCATTGATAATCGATACTAGCTACGAATGATATTAGCATGCTCATAAGCAAGCTTGTTCACACATGCTCAACATGTTGAGTGGTGAATGACATTAGCATGCTCATAAATCAACCGGCGGTTGATGTTCGTACACACATGCTACTATAGCAATGGCTCAAGAAGCTCAATACGGTGCATGCTCACGTACCACTAATGAGCATGTGTATCAGTACCTTAATGGATCGAATCAAAACGTGGTGACGAAATCTCTTTATATTATTCTATTTGAAGTTTAAACGGCGTGACGGTATTTATACCTAGCGAAATTTTGTTTAATTTAGGAATGAATTATTTACAGAGCCAGTAAGATCCGTCTTTCACTATTTGCAAATTGCGGTAAAGGTTTTTGAACTCGACCGTTGCCTGCACAAGGAGTCGTCTTGAGATTGTTCTGTTTATTTTTTTGGGCGCAAACTTCTTCTTTCCACAGTGCAATATTATCGGTTACCGCATTTTCTGTTTATAGTCTGTGTGTCTCGACCCGTTATGCTCACAGACGCCCACTAGTGACATAATCTTTATTATCCTCATATACATATACAGCGATACAACGATACTGTGTGTCTCCAAATAATCATTAAATTTCAGCTAAATGATATTGAGTTTTAGGCCTTGTTTGGCATTCGTTATGTGGTTAGGACATATATGATTAATTACTGCGCGAAAATAACAATATAAAATAAGCCTTATTCCGAAAATAGCAATATTGGGATCTTAAGATTGCTATCCCGACACTTAATAGAGGAGAATAAAAAAAAAAACGAGACGTAGGTATACGTCGTTTTTCGGTGTTCGTCGTACTCAAATAAGGAGATTTGTATATTTTCACATATCTCTCTCAAAGTAAAATACCTTTATTTGCGGTATCCGATTGATTTCTCTGATACCTTCTTATACCTATCGCAAACGTTACCTCACAATTTTCACGTTTCGACTAAAACTACGTGAAATAAATACTAATGCACTTATCAATTTCATATGCACTTATCAATTTCTTCTCCTACAATGTCCTGATATAAATTATGTCAAAATTGTCATTGTCGCGTTGGACTCGTAGTTATATTTTGACGTTTGACGGATAACCGCCATGTATTTCTTTCTCCCTCTCTCTCTCAAGTAGAAACTGAAAGAAACAAACACCGACGTATGCCTACGTCTCATTTTATTTTTATTTTTATTCTCGTCTGTTAAGTGTTGGAATAACAATCTTATTGTCTCAACATAATATCGCTATTTTCGGAAAACAGCCGATTGAGAGATTTCCGTGTCGTATTGCATTACCTATTGCGTGACGAAACGTCCGGAAGTTATCAAGTAACTTTCTTCAATCACGGCCAGGATATTATCAGATCTGCTCTCGTTAATTTATGTTAACATAATAATTATGAATTGACCGCTATTATATAACATTGTACACTTCGTCAATTTAGACGTGACGTTGAAATTAAACAAATACTAATATTACATCAATATTAGTGGGGTATAAAAGCAAAGGATAACCATTAAAATAAAAAAAATGTTTTGAAAGCAGTCAACGAGGATTACTAATTTAAAATGTTCTGATTTCTTTCCAAAATCATGTTTTCTATAAATTTATTGGGTACGTTTCCTATAAAATCTCAAATTCATTACTTTATAAATTAGTAATGCTCAATGACTGCATTCAATGTTTTTATATATTGATATTGCTGCCTTTGCTTTTATACCCCACATTGAAAGTTTGTACGTCTCTGTTTGTTTCAAACACATCTACCTATTTATTTATCCCATGTGTCCAAAATTACACTAACGCCAATTTTTCCGCTATCATGATAGAAATATTGACATTCGAGAGGTGTGTTAATACTTCTCATATAAACAGCGGTGTTGTGTCGTCACCCTGCTGCCTACTTGTTAAACTTCACGCAATTAACTTGACTGACAATATTACTACTCAATCGACCTTTATCAAACACTATCCGTGCACTAGTGAAAAATCACGGGCATAAATTTATTCTTCTCTCCCTTTTTCCGTTCAGTACTATTCTCCCCTTATTATCTTTCATTTTTACCTCACATCTCACTATTTAATACTAAAGTCACCTTGACAGAATAAGAAAGAAATAACAACAATATTTAAATAATTACAAAAACAAATAAACACATATTTTTTATATTATATAATTTCTATTTTTTATATTATATAATTTCTATGAGACGCTTTTCGCCTTATGAGGGCATTCTCAATATCATTGATTGATAAGGTCATGTTTCTATTTTCATATGTGAGTGTATCAAATCATTGCAACAGCATTAATTACATTGGATTGATACGATTGAAGACCAATAATATAAAATTCTACACTTCTGTACGTATTACCAAGTCCCGGAATTCTGCACATTAGCTAGTTATATTCCGCATTGACTAATATTATTAATACAGTTTATTAATTAAGTCACGTTATTTTGTATTTTGTAAAAGTAAATCGGATATATTTCGACTGTATGATAAGGTTTGTAAATAAGTGACAGATTAGGTAGATACATATTGAACTGTTAAGATTCCTCGACAAAATAAAACGTGATTTACTTTAGACGTTTATAGCTTAACTGTGTGGTCGGACATAATTATTAATTTTAATAAATTAAAAACTTTATATTAACCACTAGGAGTTGGTAACTTTACTTCCCGGTTTCAATACAATTACTCCCATCATTACTGTAGCCACGCCCCCGATTAAAAATTAATTTCTTTACTAAAATAAGTAATATATAGTTAGTATGCGTCCGTCCTGACGAAGATACTGTAGTATCGAAACCGATAGACGTAAAGTTACTCCGAGTGGTTAATACAAAGTGTTTAAATAATT
The DNA here is from genome assembly GCA_016648135.1 of Agrypnia vestita. Taxonomy (NCBI): domain Eukaryota; kingdom Metazoa; phylum Arthropoda; class Insecta; order Trichoptera; family Phryganeidae; genus Agrypnia; species Agrypnia vestita. Next base: position 179,405 of record JADDOH010002293.1, read on the forward strand.
AAAATTAATTAAAAAAATGTGATTATAATTTGTGTCTAGTACAATATATAGACGATCTCTCGTTGCTAACAGTGCAATGGTATGATGGATGGACAAAGTGTTTCAGGATGAAGAAACGATGGTTTTGCACGAGCCAAGTAAGTTAGTAGATGGACTAGCCGTTGTAGGTCTTTGTCTCTAATCAATATATATAAAAAGAAACCCGTGTTTCCCTATCCGCCAAGTTTTCTTCACAACCAGATACTACCACCCCCTGGTGGTTATGGTGGTGGATAGCCCTTGGTGTCCCATTGAGAATGTGCGAGTTTGGTGGGGATGGCTGAGCGTGGGTGGGAGTTGGTGACGAAAATGTGCATTCTAGCACATTGTTTTGTTATGGGAAGGCCGCAAATGCTTCAGATTGTTTTAAAATAGGCGCGCTGTGTCAGTGAGTCAAGAAGGTTCCGGAAAAACCTGCTCTAGAAAGTTCTGGAAGGAGAAGGTTCTAGAAAATTCCCGAAAGTTCTATTAAGTTCTATAGGTTCTAAACTGAGTGGCGGAATGTGTCAGTGTGTCTAGAAGGTTCCTGTACATTCAATTTCTTGGAAGTTCTGGAAGGAGCATGTTCTAGAAGGTTCGCGAAAGTTCTATGACGATCCAGCGTTCTAAAAATCTACGCGTGCGAAGCCGCGCTGGCACAGCTAGTTTTATTTAAAAAAAAACCGCGTCAATATTTTGAATATTGAGTTTGCCATGCAAGCAATATTCTCATTACGTCACACTTTGTTTACGAAAATTGGGATGCGGTAGCTCTTGTTTGCGATTTTCAATGTTGTTCAACACGGGATAGCCAACGTGCTCGCCCCTTTTGATTGTTAATTATTATGTTCCAGACGCCGCTGTGGGTGCACGGAGGGGGGGTGGGGGAGGAGGGTATTGTTCCGGATATTCCAACAGGAAATGCAATCCTCGCGGCGTGATTCGCTGCAATTATATATGCCAAGGCCGGTCCTCGGCGCGTACCCGCGGACACAATATGCGTCGTTATTACATCAATTCAATATTCATTGATTTCAACACGGTTTAGATTGACATAAAAACTTAAAAGCAATGAAACAGTGCAGTAAGTCCATTGAAGAAAGCTGCATGCAATAAATATTTCGGGAATAAATGACAAATTAAATATTTATCTGACAGGATGTGTTGATTTCGGAATATTTGAATAATTTCGTCACGAGACGTTCGAATCAGAAAGTGTTGCATGTAATCGATAGCGACATTGCACGCGCTTAACCAGTGCGGCCATTGCTTTTTAATCCGGGTGATAAATAAAGGAAGTACCCACCACGGGCAAGAAGTTTTTCTACGTGCGATTATTGAATGGAATTTTCTAGAAACTGATCGAAACAATAAAAACAGCGTAGAATACTGCGAATTAAGAAACAGTGTAATAATGGTCTCTTTAGTATTTAATATTCATGTGTAACAAAATTTTTATTTGTACTGTTAGTTTCCCGTAAATAAATAAATAAATAAGTTTGGAACATTCAGTAACTACAAATTTAAGAACAGTGTTCCAATTTAATTTGTATTCAGTTACTTTTTGCGTAGTAAATAAAAAATTAAATTGTTTAAACGTTTTTATTTGCCTTCTACAACCACGGCCCTTAATAATATTATAAAATAATTGAGTCCACAGACAACCAAAATACATAGACATGAACTAACGGAAATTTCTTGTTATACGCTGTGGTTCCATCACTGTTTAACTTGTTTAAAAAAATTAGTGAGAATTTGTATATTTTTAAACAATTATAATAAGTATAATTAACATGAATACACTTTGTATTAACCACTAATTTGTTGAAATATCAACATGTTTTGGTGCCAATGGTCCCTTATAAAGGCCAATGAGTATAATATTAAAATATAGAGGTATTATTACCAGCTGCGAAATCTAGTTCATGAGAATAGACTACAGATGTCCCTTCAAATAAACGAAAGGTTTTCAGATTTGGAACACGGAACTTTCAAAAATTTGATAGTGTATGGATGTTCTTATAACGGAATTGGTGAACGTTGCATTGTGTAGAGAGATCACTTAAGCCAACTCGTACAGGTGGTAAGCCCTAGGCCATTATATAAAATACTTCCATATATGTTTCTCATATAAATAGTTTCGTCCCCGTGAGACTTCTATAATTTATCTTAATTAAGTAATCATCCCTCTGGGGACAATATCCAGTAACTGTTCTCAGAACATACCGACATATAAAAATACGCGTAAAACAATTATAAAATTCGTACCACGCTTGTTTCACATTGCTATAACTCAACCATTTTTTGGGAATTTTTGTTTGAGTGATGACTCGATTCATTCTTAGAACTTCAAGCTATAAGATAAAGCAAAAGAAAAACAATATTTTCAAAATCTCAAGGTGGTGGTACCCTTTAAAGACAGCTTGATTTTCTTGTTGTCACCTAAAATATTAAATAGTAAATTTTACGATTTTGTAACACAGGTTATTGTAAGCCTTTTGAAACAAACAAAAAAAAGACCAAAAGTTAGATGTTTGTTGTTCCACCCGTTGTTCCAAGAACACGCTATTGGCTAAGCAATGCATCAAAATATCACTAACTATACTTTTTATACTGAACGGCAAAGTACAGAGGCTTGTCTTTTCAGTTTTAGTAAACAAAAATAATAAGTATTGATCTAAAAGAAGTAATGATGAATCATGGACTTGGGAGAAACGGACGTTACGGAGTAAACTGATTATAAGAAAAAAACTATAGTAGAACTGATTTATCTCACTTATTTAAATACGCTTGCTCTACTTAAATTTTGTATTGATAATTTTGTTTTACAGCTTCTTTTTGTCATTGGTTTATCTCGTCAAGGCTGCGTTCTTAGCCGATACTTGTGTACGTACAGGCACAAATACTTCTATACCTGTTTTTATCGAGAAATTTGGCCGTCGACTTCGTTGGTCACAGTTTTCAATACTGTTACGTCCATAATAATTAACCCCTCCCGTGCCATGGTATAATTAAGTTTGTAATATTTCCGTAAATACGCTCAATGTCAAATCCCTATTACCCTACATAAATGGTTTTCGTTTAGATGTGGCTAATAGGTAACCAATTATGTTAAGCGAATCCTACTAAAAACAATTATTTTCGAATTCAAAGCAATGTAAAAGTGTTT